>OZ018317.1:241711096-242137393 GCA_963969495.1 Ceratothoa steindachneri | reverse complement strand
TTCTTTGCATTCGAAAGATTGTGTTTGAGTTTGAAAGATTTTATTCACCGTGAAAAATATTTTAAGTTTTATTGAAGAGACGAGATTCAAGATATGGAAGAATTTTTTAATGGCTTTTTCTTCTTTTAACTTTCATGTGATGGTTGATTTTATGCTGAGGTGATTTTTAGTTCCAATTAAGAGTTATTTATCTTTTAGAGATTTCGTTTCAGGTTTTATATGATGTGGGGCAATGAAAGATATGGATGTAATGTCGAAGCTTTTAGTGTTTGAAAGATTTGTCATTTTTGAGTGAAATTCAGGGTCTGTAATTGAATGATTTATCCATTCTATAATTCTCTTTTAATTTACTCTTTTATCCTTAGTAAATCAAGTAAATACTTCTCTTGTTGAAAATTTCCCGCATTGAAAGATTTTCGTGATTTTCAAAAGAAAACTGCTTTCTTTTTATTAAAATTCACTTCCAACATTTGATATTAATTCATTATGAATTTTAAGAAGCGGTTTCTTTTGCGTTTGGAAGATTTTCATCCGGTTTCAGTTCACGCATCGAGTTTGAACTTTTTCGTCAAATGAATATCAGTGTAGCGTTGGCGTTTGAAAGTTTTTTCATTGTTTTTTTTTATCAAGAATAGAATAGGGTTTGTGGGGATAAATGTGTTAACTGAGATGCAAAGGTGGACAAGAGTGTGTAAGACAAAAAAGTAAATAAATAAAGTTAATTAGTCATTTTTAAAGAGTTTTCTAGCTCATATTTCGGAGTTCACAGTAGAGAAGCTGGTGGATATGAATGTGTGATGGGGTAATAGACGTTTAGAAGACAAAAGAAACTAGAATAACATAGAATAAGTTGCATTAAAGAAATCATTACACATCTATTCACACTCTAACAACACACTTCAGCTTATTTCGTCCTCCACTCAAATACATCTTTCGTCCACATACCTTTTCACCACCATACATACATTTATCACATAATTTTACACATAATTCTTTACACAATGTGTATAATTGAAGGAATGTGAGAATTTGAACCTGAGAGTTCTTTGGAGAATTCGAACTTCAATATGGCTCATGAGATAGTTCGAACTCGGACTATTTTCATAGTGATAAGGAATTATATTTGGGCATTTCAAACAGAATGCCTCATTATTTCATGTTTATCATCATTTAATGGATAGAAATCAAACACGTTTTTTAATTTATTTCGCTTTAAATGAATTCCCATGGTTTCGACCATTAGTCTCTATCTTTCAAGACAATTTTTGATACATGTTTGTAAAAATTGTTTGACTTTAACCTAAAAAGTTCTTTAAGGATGATTCGACCTCTTTTGTTCTTGGCCTATTTATTCTTAGCAGGTGATTCGCTAAACTACTAAAATGATACTAAACTGATGAGGATAAGCCGTGTGAGTATGAAGGATGACTCAATATTTCGCAATTGAACATGCGATATGTGATGGCGTGATGATGTCTGGATGAAACAACACTCTTAATTTATTGATTTATGCTGACTTCAATTTATGGATGGAAATAGTGCAAATGATGAGAGTAAATCTCTTTGGTGATAATCTGATTTAAATTAAAAGTTCGATATGCATGATACCATTCCTATTCCACCGGACGCACAAGAGAATAGTCTCTGATTCGGCTCGGGTTATTTGGTCGTCTTTAACAATCCTACTCGGAAATGGTTCTCTTTTGAGTCGCAAAATTCAAGATGAAATGTTGATATTTTTGTTGAAATTTTAATTCTGAAGAAGTCGTTCGGAATACATTACCCCAATCTTGAAAATTTCCCTTAAATTAATGCACTGTGGAATGAGGTGAATGTTGTTTTCAGCCAAGAACTAAAATTGCCTTTCCTTCCACTTTTAACTTAAAAAAATCTTAAAAAATCATCGAAGGCGGGTATCCTTTTGAGGCTTACACCAATTGTTTCTACAACGTATCCGTGACAGAGACATTCACTTGTAAACTTTCCATTGTTGCTTTTTCTAAACTTACACCTTTTCTAAATTCACAAAGCATAATGTTGCGAATGTGCTTTTTTCACACTTCTATAACTTTCACCAAATAACGATAATGCATTAAAATAGCAATAATAATACAAAATTAATAGCCGCCAAACTTATGATTAAGGTATGTTGAAATGAAAGTCATAGCTTAGGCTACGTCTAGTGGATCTCTCGGCTTTGAGTTTAGCAGACTAAGCTAAAATATAAACAAACCAGATCCTAGTGCATGAAAAGAATTATTGATGATTTGATTGTAAGAGAGAAAAATAAGGAATTGTTCCTACAATTTAAATAATTTCTCTTCCTATCGAAACTGTGGTTATACTTGCTGATATAGACAAATATTACATCTAAACACATTGATAAACACAAGAAAAGGAATTGGGAAATGACTTACCTTATGTAGATGCGCCACAAGTAAGTCTTTTAAGGAGTGATCAAATCCGAACTTCTTATGTCCTGAAAGTTTAGACAGAGGAGAATATAAAGAAATTTCCATAGGTGCAACGCGACGGAACAAATAGCAAATATTGCGTGAACTTTTTGAATGAAGCTTTTGGAAAGGCCTGAATATAAAACTGAAATAGATATTCGCATTAAGTTGATAGATAATTCTACTCTCTCTCGAACCTTATTTGAATTATTTGCATAGTCTTAGTAGTTTGCAATTAATTTCGAATTTTTTAATCATTTAAATTGCTACTTGCTCTAACTGATGTTTTGGATGCTTTTCTATCTCACGACTTTAATTTCTAGATAAGATTTCTCAATATATTCAGCCGAACATCAACTTCACACAATTTTTAATACAAATTAAAAAGCAATCTTTCACATCTTTTACAGCAATCAATCTTTCTGCTATGAAATTTGAGCAAATTGAAGCTAGATTTCACATTGAAATGGTCACTAGTAGACACTCAGAGGAATCATAGATTTACTAGGCATTTTTACCTTGACGAAAACTGCCAAGAGAATGACAAAACGTACCCAAGATTGACGGAAGTTAATTGTCATAAAAAGTCTTGGTTCTCTTTGACAAGAAACCAAAGAATTTAGATCTTTTTAGACAATACATTTTTATAGCAATCGCTTCGATGTTAATAAATTACGTTTGGAAACCATATTTTAATCAAATTTACACATATTTTCTCAATTTTTTTCTTTGTGTTATATCTGTCTTACATTCGTGGTCTCTTAAAATCTCTCGATTTTTTCCTCGTTTATATTTAAGTCTTGTATGCGTCTCTCATTCATTTTCTCTATCCATCTTTCTCTTTCTTCATCTATCTTTTTTTTTTCTTATTACTATTCTCTTTCTCTCTCGCAACTTTTCTACCTTAATTTGAATCACTATATGTCTATCTTTCTTCAATTTCTATCTTTCCCTCTCTCTCGCTCTCTCTTCTTTTTGACGGAGGAATCTTTCCAATAGCAGACAACCGAATCTCCTCTGTTTATCTTTTACGCCCCATAAAATGGGGCATCATAGTGACCGGCTCGATTAAAAAGTATCATCTCGCCATTGAGGCGCGGGTTTAACGATGTGAAAAGATAGTTTGTTTTAATAAACTTGTTTCGTGCCAGGATGCCCCCCCCCCCCTCCTCCGCAATTGAGGGGTGGACGGAGCAGTGAAGATGAAGGAGGGATATAAGGAGTACTGAATAAAAGAGAAGGAGGAGGATAGATAGTGGAATTAACGAGTCTACTAGGCTGGGAGGTTATTTGCTCCGTTTGAATTCTATCATGACCTTCAATTCAAAATTTTAAATTTTTCTGCATGAAGGGACCTAGACAGACAAATCGTGTAAACAATCAAGAAACAGAAAACAGGAAATAAAAATAAATTAACAAAGTTTGAAAATAGATGGATTGGAAATATAAAACATGTAATTTTATTAATAAGCTTAAGCGTATGACATGATTAGTGGGAGCCGAAAGAGTGCCAGTGATAGAGGATGGAAGCAGTTAGATTATATGAGGCGCAGCTATCCTCAGGAAATCGTTAATATTATCACAATAATAATGGTAATACTACCTCTGCTAAAACTAATAAAGTTTTCTCTTACCAGAGGAAACCAATAATCAAATTAAGTTTCCTCAAGATAATGTCTAGGTTGATTTTTGAAGCATGAGGAGATCCAAAATTCAGACCTTTTCATTCCTTTGATCAGCACCGGGTTTCATTAAATGCAGATCCCCCCAAGGTTTAATACTTAAGAAAGTTTCATTTGAGAGACAAAAATCGCCCCATCATTAGGCAGAACGAAGACTCTGGTTAGTCGCTGATTGTCTCTCAATTCTTTTTTAAAGGACGCTCAGAATAAGTAAAATATTGATGTTTGAATTTAGTTAGAGTGAAAATTAACAATGGCATCTCCCTGCGAAAGTATGTCCAAAGATATTTGTAAAGAATGTGGAGGAGATAGATGAAGTAAAATATGGAGAAATAAAGCCCCAATTCCTCTTGCGCCATTAAAGCTTTTAAGACAAGAAGCTGTTGCTGTTTAATCAATTTGATTTTTTATTATTTCCTGTTGCCTTTTAAAAGTGTCGGCCATTTTTACTGCACGGCGTCAACAAGTCCGCTGGACCTGCCTGCCTTCTTCATTAAGGCTACTTCGTTCTTTTCTGTAAAACTCCACCATTCTTGATTCCTTGCCATTAACCAGGAACCAGGATATGCCACGCTCTCGAAAACTCCATCAAGAAGGAGATCAGTCGATGGACACGGTCCTGAAGACTCATTGGCGGAAATAATGAGGGTGACAATAGTAGTGACCCAATCCATTCAAGATCCATGATTGCTAACCTTCATCCAATCACCAGCAACGAATTAAAGGAGAAGGATTCAGGTGAATAAATTCTCGCTCCAGCAGCAGTTAGTCGGCTCTGATGTAACTCGCAGCTTGGAGGCCTTGCCTGAACTGCGGGGATTGTCTGTGATGCCCGATGGTCTCCAGTTGCCTCAAGAAAAATCAGCTTCACTAGTACCACCGACGCCCTCACCTGAGAGTTGGCATCGACAGTTACTCCTTCAACTTAGGGATCCAGAAGCATTCCAGTCAAAAAGTTCCTACCAAATAAAAACCCTATAAAACAAATGACAATAAATCCCAATAAAAAATGGAAGAACACCCTTCACTTTTATGAATGATTAAAAACCACGAGCGATGTAACCCCAAAAGAAAGTTTGAACTCTTAGACTATAGAATACAAATAAGGTTAAAATGAAGGTCAAAATGAGAAGAAAAGAGAGGAACCGTGAATTATAAAAGCGAAAAGCTTTATTGGGTGTGGTCATCTGTGGTCACGTTTAATCTAGGATTAGAGGGAACAGTTAAATGAAGATTAAGCAGGAACATAGCATATATTTCTCAGAATTTTAAGATAACTGTTCCTTGGAAGAGTAAAATAGCGATAAAAAAGTGAAAGAAAAATGAAAGGAAGTAAAGTTTAGGAATAAGCCATTTTGATCATGGCCAGCGTCAAATGAATTTAAATAAACAAAGAACGAAAGAAGCGATTTCTGACTCTAGTGACGTCAAAGAGATTGGAAGTGCTTGTTTTTTCTCCAGTCTAGACACGGCTGTTAGATACCCGACTACATCATTAAGAAGCAACATAGAGTTATCTGGTATCCTGTACTAATGACGTTGAAGAATCTTGATTGCAGGTTTGGCAGCTAATCAAGAATAGGCACAAGCTTCCCCAACCAGAAATATATTTGTAAAAAGCATCGGTACACCATACTGGTCGGGATTCATAATCTAACTCTTAGAAAATGTAGACAAAACATCACTGACCTGTAATTTAATAAGTTGATTCTACTAACGTGTGTTATTAAAATATATATATATATATATATATATATATATATATATATATATATATATATATATATTTCATGTTCTGTAAATTGCGGGAGGGTGAATGGAGTAATGGAAATATGACAAGTTTGACTTCTCGGAATTAAATGAAAAGATTCGGTTACTCTTATGGGCAAATCCGGCCGATTGAACTACCGGATTGCGAGCGTTTGAGCTGACCGAATTTTGCATATAGCTGATCCCGATTCTCCCCATTCCTTCATCTTCTCCTAACCCAAATATCTCTGGTGAACAGCAAGTAAATGGACAAGAATCTACTGTCAGAGTGAGGAGGGGTATTAAGAGAGATTTTATCCCCACCCGAGATACCTCTCTATAAAATACAAAGTTCCTACCAATCAATAATGAGGTACAGCAATGCCCTCATTAGTGTCTTATTTGATAGTCCCTTAAAATTAGAGAAATACAACTAAAGTAAATCCCTTGCCCAAAGGCTAAGACAGTTAAGATGCAATAAAGTTTATGGTGGCACTAAACTCCATCACTAGGACTGCTCTAAAATCCATCCCATCAATAAGCGACGTCTTGACCCCCTCAGAGGATGTGGTAGGATTTTGGGGGGCCACTATTGAAGAGAGAGACAGAGGCCAAAATATAGATTAGTTATGTAAATGGTATTATTTAATAGCTATTTATTCTAGAAAATAATGAACTTTTTGCCATTTATGGGATTTAATAACAAAACAAAATAGAAACTCTTCGTTAAATATCTAAAATAATATTATTTCCTCTATCGAATATTGCTCTCTACTGATGCCTTTTGAGACTTCTCAAGTTAAATATATTTTTTTTAATTAAATATTATTTGTAAAATTAAGTATAATAGCTAACTATGTAATTTTAAAATTAGCAAATTTACAAAAGTATGTTATTTTTCACAGTCTATTACCTACTGCCTACTTTTCCGATGTTTTGATGTGGCGTTCTTTAAAATGATCTGGCATAATTTAAACCAATCAGCTCCAATCCGTTGCGAGGGAACTAAATCAAACATAGATAACAAATAGGCGCTTAACCTCAGACTTCTTTCGAGGATTTTAAATATTTTACTTCTCCATCCTCGGGTTCGCAAATATCAAACCAATCAATAAAAAGATGACCAAACGCAAGTGAAAAAATACCTATTGTCCACTAACAGATTTCCATCTGGTCAGAGAAAGATTGCCCGAATTGGAGAAATTGCCCTCAGTTAAACAAAAAATTAATACCGTTTTGCGAATTTATCTCAGGTGGACAAAAAATTATTTTGAGAAGAAAATTTAAGCAAAGAAAAAATCTAATCATCTCGGGGGAAATCCAAATTTACTGAAGTGGTTCCACATAAAAAAAAAATTCAGTCCTTTTTCCAATATCAATTTAGTTGAAGCAACCTATCTTTTTATAATGGGTCACAAACTTATGACCCATTAACTTATAGATCCTAAAAATGTTTTGGAATAATTGTCTTTTAATAGCAAATGATCAAACACGGATAAATGAGAGAATCGCATCTTCAATTTTTAGATTACTAAGTAGAATATGCGACACAAATAATAATAGAAACGCTATTGTTTATTTGCTTCAAATGAAACTGAAGTTTTAAAAGACAAAGACTTACAAAGCGTAATAAATAATTTTCGATAACAGTGAAAAGTGAAGATTGAAAAGCAAATCCGAAAATCAATATAAAGTGAAAGACTTATAGTAATTATATTTAAATAACACGTAGAGACTGAAGGAAACGCCTTGCAAGTTTAAAATAAATTTGTGAAATGTTAATAAATTTTTTAATAAATACCTAATGGTTGCTTTCCCTATTTGATATTTAACTCTATTTATGAGCGCAATGAATATCAAACATTGTCGCTGAGCTTTGACGCACCGAGCTTCTCTTCTCAAATTGAAAGGCAAACGGAGAATGTTAATACATATCCACGGAATATAAGCAAGACGCTTTTAAACGTAATAAAACTAAACATTAAATTAAAGTAATTATATTAATTGAAAGAAAGTGTTGAACATGTAAGATAACTACATACCTAACAAAATGTAAAGATATTTTGGCCAATCTCAATGCAACACTGAGACTACAACAAGCGTCCAAGCATCTATGCATCACTCATTCAGAATTTAAGGTTTTGAGTGTGAGCAGGTCATAATCTTTTAGCGGAGCAATCATGGCTTTTAGAATCTGGGACAGTGTAAATTCAGGGTATAATCTTCTTTATAACACTTGCCAAACACACTTAATCATACACCACATGTAATGCAGTAGGAAATTCGACAAACAACCTACTTGAAATGGGACATGTACAGGGTGGCCTAGATCTTGCTGGTTCTTCACTCCAGAAGAAAGGCAGAAAGATTTTGAGAAGATATTTCTAACTGATGATTGAATTTGAGGGTGAATAAACTATCCTTGTAATTTATGCTGTGTTTCCAAATAATATAAGGATAAATGGTTTCAAGTCTCACGACTTTCACACATTTTTATTCTTCCATAACCTCTTCCTTATCTGAATATATGCTTATGCACTAGTTTATGGGCAGTTTGGCTTTAACTCGGATTATATTATCAAATGCGTCGAGAGTAGTTGCACCGGTCGTACACTTGTTGGTTGCCTTTAGTATGCTTAAGCTTCTATGATCACACATTCATTCGCATAATATCTTACACATACAAGGTAAAACATTCATACCGTGAGAGTAAATGTGAGACTGAAATACTCGTAAATTTTATGATGACACCAGGGATTATTAAATTTGAGAAAAGGTACATGATTTCTTTACTCATGGCTGACAGGAGCACAAGAATCTATGAAGTTTTGAATGCTATCTTTGATAATTGGCAAAATTAGTAAATGGACCAGACTGAATACTACTACTAAACATTCTAATAAAACATGTTTTTACCTGCATCAAAGCACCTGGTCAAGGCGTTGCTTCTTTTTCAAAAGGAGTAAAGTTCAATTTTACCCATTTAGAGCCTTGAAAGGAGTTATCTGACCATAGGGTTATTTACCGTGAAGTTTTCAAATTTGTCATCAGATTTGGCGCTCGGTTGCGCCATCTAGTGGTAGAAGCCTCATTTAGCCATTGATGGGAAACGATCAATGCAATAACAATTTATCATCTCATCACAAACGACACAAGTCATAAGGGACTTTCCCTCTTGTTCTAAATAAAAATCATCAATTGCCGAGATAAGAGGAAACTCAAGGAGTTTTTCATTCAGGATAGATAAAGAGTTCCTTCTTTATAAATTGGAATAGTTCAGTGAATGCCTGTCTAACAATTGCATCATCCCTGTCTTCAGCATCTTTATCTTCTTTTACAGAGCTAGTGGCATCTCCTTGTGACACACAAATATAAGAAGGTTAACAAGACGTGATAGTAAACATCAATCACCAATACATCTCTAATAACCAGATTCAAAATACTACTGTCAAACAATTTCATACCTGCTGCATCTCTGATTCTCGCATCTTAACACAGTTCAGCCCAATGTCTAAGTGACTCCCTCTATTTTTCATCACATATTTTAGAAGGAAGGAAGTGGTGCATCCTTGGTTGTAATAGAGTAAAGATACATTTTCCTTGATAAAAGTTGGCGACATTTGTGATGGTATTAAACCTCCAGAAATTATCTCTCTGGCAAATATGTATTTTGCTGATTAAAGGACTAGAGCATTTTTTCCAATTCCAGCTTAATTCAACAAAATTGTGCATGAGTTAAAGTGTTTGTTCATGACAAGTCAAGATTCTTCATTAGAACAATGACTGAGGGAGTACATGCGAGCCTTTTCTTCATTTGACTCAGCCAAAGTCGTGTGAGGTGGCAAGCCGTGTGGCTCAGTCATGGGCTAGGAGGCTGGTTAGCTGGTCATCAGACAATCTGCTTAGCACACAGGCAAATATGTATTTAGGAAAAATTAAAATATTTTTTTGCTATACTTTATTATTTGCATGCAGATGAAAATTTATTCTTTATTCAATCACACGCTAAAAAAGTGCAGTAATTTGTAATTGATTCATTTAGCTGAAAAGATAACTCAAGGCTTAATCTTACCCTTATAATTATCATATTCTGCGTGCAATATTATATTTTATACCCTTTCTGGATAATTCCGCCATCTAATGGGCGTTAATTAGAAAGCTAAATCACTTCCTAAATCAAGATTTTGTGGATTGGGTTCAGAATCTAATAATCACTCATCTTTTTAGAAACAGATGACCTTATTTGACTTAATTATCCAATTACTTTGCATATTGATATTTTGATTATGTAGAAGACTTCATTTTAATTACTTTGAGTGGTAATTTGTTGCTTAAGGTTCAAATAAATGTATTTTGTGGCCATAAATCTTTCCCTAACTACATATCTGCAAGTGCTATCAGGCCAAATCGTAATCCCAAGGCAGAAACCTTTAGGAAAAAACACAATATGATTGGTAGGAATTCTAGTACCGAAATTTTAAAAGGCGATCCCTGGCCCAATGACCTAACGTTCTAAGGCCTTTTTGAGTTTTGGAATCACAAACATTTTCGCTGAAAACCTTTTCGTGTCTGTCTTTGAATTGGCCTGATGAACTCTCGACGAAGCAGATTTGCCTGGTACCCTAAAAATTTATATTAAAAAAGTCTATCAAATTCAAGGTTTGAAAGTGTAAAAAATGAATAAAACAGCGCAATACAGGCAAATTGATAAAGATATAAGAACCAATTGAATCGATTTCCACGAGAGTAACCAAACTCGTTGCAACCGGTCCTTCATCTCAAGCGCTACGCCCTCTACCAACTGCCAGCAGATAACCCGCATCCACCTCATTGGTGATTTATAACACCTGAAAATTCCTTTCCTTAAGGAGTTTAAAAATGAATAAAATTAGAAAAACCAAAATATGTTACATTCTAAATTAAGTTGTCGTAGTATAGGAAGGACCGAAGAAAGGGTAGAGTTCGTACGTATGGGCTGGTAGGGAATTCACCAACCTCCGTTATTAAGTTTTATCTCTAAGAATGCTATATGTTTTATTATTATTATCTTGATTATTACTTATTGTAATCTAAGGGTTCCTAGTGCCTTGCTTAAGGTTTAGAGGATTGAATAAAAGTTTGTTAAAAAAAAATAAAACTTTAATTTAAAAAAAAACAAAAAAACATGAACTATAGAAATTTGACCCTTAAATGCACAGAAATGACTCCAATAAATTTAAGTGAGACTTTCAAACATGACATACTTGAAATGATAGTGATGGTTGACCCACAGCTCACTTTAATATAAAAAAATGCAAACAGACTTTACAGAAACGGAAACCGGGGTTTAAATACCTGAATACTTCCGAGTAGACTCGGGTTTGAGTCGGACTTGAACTCAATGGTTACGTCACCTCAAGAATGTTCTTGCTTAGATGACGCGTGCCGCATATCCAGATGTTTCGTCCTGGCGAAATAGCTTTAAAGGCATAGAGGACTTTGGTGCGTGTAGCAAATGGGGGCAGCCACACGCCTTCGGCAGGAAATTATATCACCACGGGACAGTGAAAGAATGTTGCTTTCTTCTCTTCGGATTATTCTGGGTAATAATTCGCACTGGCTAGTGATGAGCCAATGCAGGAATCCTTTGACTCAAGGGACTGTTGAGGAGAGTTCACTCAGATCTTCCTCACGGGCGAGGACTATCTTGGTGCTTTGGGATACAAGGGGATAGGGAAGTTTCTCTGACGAGATTAAGTTAAACTTGAAGCTTAAATCAAGTTAACTTAAAGTTCGGTGTGACCACCAGCAACGGGCTTGAGAATGAGCTTCTTCTTCCTAGTTCCAGTATTCCTCAAGAGCGAGGACTATCTCGGTGCTTTGGGCTACGCCAGGATAAGATGGTGGGGGATTCTCTGATGAGCGTAAGTTGAACTTGATCAAGTTAACTTAAAGTTCGATGTGATCACCAGGAAGTAGCTAGAGGATGAGCTTCTTCTTAGACCCTTCTGTTGGTAGCCCAAGCCTCTTGCGGGGAACTTCGTCGCCTTGATTACTAACGTAATCTAGCATATTTTTCCAAAAATATTTGCTTTTATACCTCGCCACCCCACTGGAGTAGGTTATCCGGTAAGATAGGAGAACGGGCAAAATGGTAAGTGATACGAGATTGATTCCTGACCTCAGCTCAAAAGGCAGGCACTTCGAGGGTAGACTTATGGACAACCCAGTCAAAAGTGAAAACTGACGATCTCGTATTACCCCCTCTCCTACCCAAAAGACGCAAAAGGGCGGCAGACCAACTCGAGGTCCCACCTTGCGAGACCCCCACCCCCATCCACCTGCCCACCCACCTCAGCGGGAGTAAGTTGGGTATATAACCTGAGGACCCGTGTAAACGTGGCTTTTTGTTCATTCCCACCGAAAAGACAAGAAAGTCACCGGTTGACAGAAGATTTTTAGAGTTCGACAAGAAGACTCAAAAATCACCGGTACAAAGTTATTGCAAGTTAAGAAGAATTTGCAGTCCTTATACAATAGCAAATTGTACCAAGGAAGCTCGGCGCCGTTCGAGGCCCAAGATTAGTGAGTATCAACCGACACAGATTGAGGACTCCAAATCTTATTCTATCTGAGTTTGACAACTCTAAACTAAATAGATTTCTCATCCAAAATCAAAATTATACAAGCGAGAACCAAATCGCTAGAAAAGAATATAATCATATCCCAAGATTAGAAACCGTTTCAAGGTCATAAACGTACGAGGACCAACCATACTCATCGGCGTCTTTGTTTTGATTCTCTTACGCCAAATCGAAATTCCGTGAGACGTCACTTATCCCCATTTAGACCGGAGTAGCACCATCTTGGGGAGCAAACTGCAAACTACTCAAGCTACGACTCTCAGGAACAATAATCCCCGACGATATTCTTCCTGGAAACTGGTATTAATCTCCATTACCTTATGTAAGTGAAGAATAATCTTGTTATTTATGTCCCCGTGCATAAAAATTAGTTTATTGGATGTCTGACTAAGGACAAAACTATTAACTTGAAAATTGTTCCTCCCGTAAAAAATAATCTCGAGAGCTAGCCCTGTAATCCCATTTTCTGTTTATACGTGTGTTAGATCTTTGTGTTTTAATGTTAATTAGTGAGGTGGGTTATGTTGATTAAAGTCTATTTTTTTCTTTAGTAAATGCACTGTTTTAATTATCCCCGAACGAGTTGAAGTGGCAATATTTGATAAAGCTAAGAAAGAAACCCAGTTTATTCATTCACTAGAATAAAAATCAAGTTTAGCACTCTTAGAGCCCGATCCTCAAGCGATCTCCGAGGCACGGAATACGCCTCAATTTAAAGTTATTTGTTTAATTAAAAGTTAATAAAACAAATAAATATATATATTAGCTCGGCATTCTACGACATATTATTTAAGTGGTGTCAGGTTATTGCGGTTAAGTCAGAAGAACCCAAATTTAAGATTAGAGTAGAAAGCACCTACCCATAACAAATAGTTGCCAACCCGTTCGAGGAAAATTTAAATAACGAGACTTCAAACAAGTCTTAAAGATTCAGTGAAGTGTAGTTACGAAGGTAGGAATTATAACTCAACGAAGAGTGTTGTGTAGTGTGCCGTCTTGTTTTCAGATATGAATAATCCAATCAAGAGGTTTAGAGAAAGCTAAGGTTAGGGTAATAAAAGCTAAGGGACTCAAAGTTGCATACGTAATGTTCGTTACAGTGGTGAGGTTTCGACGAACATAGCCAATATGTCTTCGTAGTAATTATTTGTTAAACAAGGTCAAACCCTAGGACTAAAGGAGAAAGAACTCCTTGCATACGTCCAAGATTAAGAAAGGACGGAAAGGGAAATAAGGAGAGAAGAGAGAAAGTTACAAATTGAAGCTGATAAAAGAGAAACGATGAGAAAACACGAGAGAGCATTGAGCAAGGACCAAGTGGAAGTACAGTCCGTGGGGTCCAGGACTGGGACATCACAGGTCCCAACTATGAAGCTGCCAGCGTTTAAGGACGAAGACGACCGATACGCGTACCTCTCGCACTTCGGTTAAAATATTTGAAGTGAATCACTGGGATATCGAAACAGACGGTATCGCCAGATTATTCTCCCTTCGCAGTACCCGAGTAAGAGACATATTCGTGTCTCTACAATCTGAGGCGACGATAGACTATTCCACTCTAAAGCAGAACTACTGGGAGGGATTAACCTGAATCCTGAAGACTATAGCATAAAATTTAGGCAGGCTAGGATTCAGCCCGGTCAAACCTACTGACAATTTGGTTTTATTCTCAGGAGACACCTCCAATTTTTGTTAGAGTCAGCCCAAGTGAGAAATGATTTTAACTCACTCATCGACTTTATACTGAAGGACCAGCTATTAAGCAATCTGCCTCCAGAATTAAGGGTCTTTGTCAAGGACAGGAGAGCAGAGTCCTTTGATGAGTGTGTGTCAGAAGCCGACTTGCATTCATCAAACCATAGGTTATATCCTAGGGAGTGTAATAAAAACAAGCCCTCGTCCCCCAAGAAAGGTGGGTATCATCAGAAACCCTTTTCGCCAAAGGAAGGGGATTATCCCCATAAACCCCCGCAAAATAACTCCCCTAAATTCGTCAGGAACGCCGTAAATCCCAGAAACCCCATAACTTGCTATAGTTGTGGCATCCAAGGCCACCTTAGCTACAATTGCCCCCAAAACTCGAGGCTTAGGTCGCCCTCAAACCAGCAGGTACATAACCTGACGGGAACGTTGAAATCAAAACAACCTTCGAATCCCTCACCTCCTTCGACCACAGCGAATTTCCTTGAACAGGAGGTGAATTTTGTATAGAGCAAAAATTCTCCCGAAGGATTAAAATTCGAGACTGGGGCCGTAAATGGTCGCTAAGTCTCAACTGTGTTACGCGATACGGGGTGTACCTGTATCGTTGCATCAACCCACATGCTTCACCTCTCGCCTCCTAACACCAGAAGTTCGTGGGAGCCAGGATTTCCTGGGTAGACCCACTAAGTTCCCTGTCGTCCGATGCCACATACAGTCGAAATATTTTTCTGGCTGGACCGACGTAGTAGCAGCGCCTATTAAATTCTGTTCGGTATTAATAGGCCAGAATGCGCAGCTATCTCCAAGTCCGATAGCTCAATTAGTAGTCACCCGGATACCCGCGAATGAGAGACACCCAGTTTCGACCCATTTGTTTTCGTCCGAGAAACATGTGGACGAAGGGATATGTTCACGAGTCGTCAAGACTGCGACGGATGTGGTGCCGGCCCCCCCACCCCCGTAGTGGAAGGTAGCGAGGAAAGAGAATGAAGAAGAGAAAAGAAAAATAAATATAAGAAGAGTAATACATACGCCTTATAAGCAAGCTGTAGCCAAACAAGTTCCTCCTGATCACAGGACAATCAAAGGAACTTTTAAAGAGAAATTTCTGACTGAGAAATCTTCGCAAGATCAAAATAAATGTGCAGAATCGCTGCCGGAGCAAAACCCTGAAAATAAAGATTCTCATAAGACACTGATAGAGAGCGAAAACTCAAGGTCAAATGCAGTGATTGACACGGAAGTACCAAGCTACTTTCAAGAAAATGAGAGTTCTAAAGAGAGTTTAATTAAAGAAAAAATTAACGAAGAATGTCGGAAAGATCAATCTCCTCTCCCTGATGTAGATCAACCCAATTCCCAAGGAAGAAAAGTCAAGAGTAAAAAGGCAAATAAAGATTAAAAGAGAAAGAGAAGCAAGAAGATGTGTAGGTTGTTGGAAGAGGCCAGCCTCCTATCCTGACCACGTGTACGTGACTTCCCCTACACGGGAAGGACACTTACATGCACGTAGCGCCGTCTCAAAGCCTCCTTGCGAACGCGTTCGCACGAGGGAAACGTCTAAATACTACTTTGCCGATAAGGCCATCTCTGAGCTAGAAATCAAAATTGGGAAAAACGGTTTATCAAAAAGACAGAATCAGGTAGACGCCTTAATAAAGATGCCGCTACCCCGAACCAAAAAGCAAGTTCGTTCGTTCGTAGGAACCGCCCCATGCTACCGCAAATTCATTCGACATATGTTATGCCAGTCGAAAACTCTTGATGGAGGAAACAGCGTATGCGACTGGAGTACTGAAAGCCTTTGCCATAATGTAATACCAGGTTAATATAGTTTACCTACGGTAATTTGTTTTGTGTGTAGATAGAATTTTTTTAGTTGGTTTATTTTGTACGTATAAGTGTATCCCTGATGTTGTAGTTTCTTTTGTGTATTTTGTAGAATCGTTTACGATCAGTGTTAATTAGGTGCATGGAGGACATAATTTAATCAATAAGAGTGATGTGAGTGAGGCGTTCCCACTATCGGTGGAGGTAGCTTTTTGTACAGATGTTTTAGTAGGACTCTTTGCGTAGAGCACTTGCTTTTCCCCATCCCCAGGATCATCTTAAGGGTGGAGGAATGTAGAGGTATAATAAGTAATTAGTTATATATATATATATATATATATATATATATATATATATATATATATATATATATATATATATATATGTATGTATCGATTCTAACGGAAAAAAATAACTAAAGACATCTGGGTTTAGTTTTGCCCCTTCGAGGTTAACCGGTAACATAGGAGAACGGGCAAAATGGTAAGTGATACGAGACTGATTCCTGACCACAGCTCAAAAGGCAGGCACTTCGAGGGTGGACTTATGAACAACCCAGTCAAAAGTGCAAACTGCCGATCTCGTATTACCCCCTCTCCTACCCACAAGACGCAGAAGGGCGGCAGACCAACCCAAGGTCCCACCTTGAGAGGCCCCTCCCTTCATCCACCTCCCCACCCACCTCAGCGGGAGTAAGTTAAGTATATAACCTGAGGACCCGTGTAAACGTGGCTTTTTGTTCATCCTCACCAAAGAGACAAGAAAGTCACCGGTTGACAGAAGATTTTTAGAGTTCGACAAGAAGACTCAAAAATCACCGGTACAAAGTTATTGCAAGTTAAGGAGAATTTGCAGTCCTTGTACAATACCAGATTATACCAAGGAAGCTCGGCGCCGTTCGAGCCGCAAGATTAGTGAGTATCAACCGACACAGATTGAGGACTCCAAATCTTGTTCTATCGGAGTATGACAACTTCAAACTAAATAGATTTCTCATCCAAAATCGAAATTATACAAGCGAGAACCAAATCGCTAGAAAAGAATATAATCATATCCCAAGATTAGAAACTGTTTTAAGGTCATAAACGTACGAGAACCAACCCTACTCATCGGCGTCTTTGTTTTGATTCTCTAACGCCAACTCGAAATTCCGTGTCACGTCACTTATCCCCATTTAGACCGGAGTAGCACCATTTTGGGGAGCAAACTGCAAACTACTCAAGCTATGACTCTCAGGAACAATAATCCCCGACGATATTCTCCCTGGAAACTGGTATTAATCTCCATTACCTTATGTAAGTAAAGAATAATCTTGTTACTTATGTCCCAGTGCATAAAAATTAGTTTATTGGATGTCTGACTAAGGACAAAATTATTAACTTGAAAATTGTTCCTCCCGTAAAAATTAATCTCGAGAGCTAGCCCTGTAATCCCATTTTTTTTAATACCTGTGTTAGATCTTTGTTTTAATGTTAATTAGTGAGGTGGGTTATGTTGATTAAAGTCTATTTTTCTTTAGTAAATGTACTGTTTTAATTATCCGTGAACAAGTTGAAGTGGCAATATTTGATAAGGTTAAGAAAGAAACCCAGTTTATTCATTCACTAGAATAAAAATCAAGTTTAGCACTCTTAGAGCCCGATCCTCAAGCGATCTCCGAGGCACGGAATACGCCTCAATTTAAAGTTATTTGTTTAATTAAAAGTTAATAAAACAAATAAATATATATATTAGCTCGGCATTCTACGACATATTATTTAAGTAGAGTCAGGTTATTGCGGTTAAGTCAGAAGAACCCAAATTTAAGATTAGAATAAAAAGCCCTTACCCATAACAAATATTTGCCAACAGGTTCGAGGAAAATTTAAATAACGAGACTTCAAATAAGTCTTAAAGATTCAGTGAAGTGTAGTTACGAAGGTAGGAATTATAACTCAACGAAGAGTGTTGTGTAGTGTGCCGTCTTGTTTTCGGATATGAATAATCCAATCAAGAGGTTTAGAGAAAGCTAAGGTTAGGGTAATAAAAGCTAAGGGACTCAAAGTTGCATACGTAACGTTCGTTACAGTGGTGAGGTTTCGACGAACATAGCCAATATGTCTTCGTAGTAATTATTTGTTAAACAAGGTCAAACCCTAGGACTAAAGGAGAAAGAACTCCTTGCATACGTCCAAGATTAAGAAAGGACGGAAAGGGAAATAAGGAGAGAAGAGAGAAAGTTACAAATTGAAGCTGATAAAAGAGAAACGATGAGAAAACACGAGAGAGCATTGAGCAAGGACCAAGTGGAAGTACAGTCCGTGGGGTCCAGGACTGGGACATCACAGGTCCCAACTATGAAGCTGCCAGCGTTTAAGGACGAAGACGACCGATACGCGTACCTCTCGCACTTCGGTTAAAATATTTGAAGTGAATCACTGGGATATCGAAACAGACGGTATCGCCAGATTATTCTCCCTTCGCAGTACCCGAGTAAGAGACATATTCGTGTCTCTACAATCTGAGGCGACGATAGACTATTCCACTCTAAAGCAGAACTACTGGGAGGGATTAACCTGAATCCTGAAGACTATAGCATAAAATTTAGGCAGGCTAGGATTCAGCCCGGTCAAACCTACTGACAATTTGGTTTTATTCTCAGGAGACACCTCCAATTTTTGTTAGAGTCAGCCCAAGTGAGAAATGATTTTAACTCACTCATCGACTTTATACTGAAGGACCAGCTATTAAGCAATCTGCCTCCAGAATTAAGGGTCTTTGTCAAGGACAGGAGAGCAGAGTCCTTCGATGAGTGTGTGTCAGAAGCCGACTTGCATTCATCAAACCATAGGTTATATCCTAGGGAGTGTAATAAAAACAAGCCCTCGTCCCCCAAGAAAGGTGGGTATCATCAGAAACCCTTTTCGCCAAAGGAAGGGGATTATCCCCATAAACCCCCTGCAAAATAACTCCCCTAAATTCGTCAGGAACGCCGTAAATCCCAGAAACCCCATAACTTGCCATAGTTGTGACATCCAAGGCTACCTTAGCTACAATTGCCCCCAAAACTCGAGGCTTAAGTCGCCCTCGAACCAGCAGGTACATAACCTGACGGGAACATTGGAATCAAAACAACCTTCGAATCCCTCACCTCCTTTGAACACATCGAATTTCCCTGAACAGAAGGTGAATTTTGTATACAGCAAAAATTCTCCCGAAGGATTAAAATTCGAGACTGGGGCCGTAAATGGTCGCCGAGTCTCAACCGTATTACGCGATACGGGGTGTACCTGTATCGTTGTATCAACCCACTTGCTTCCCCCTATTACCCCCCAACACCAGAAGTTCGTGGGCGTCCAGGATTTCCTGGGTAGACCCACTAAGTTCCCTGTCGTCCGATGCCACATACAGTCGAAATATTTTTTTGACGGGACCGACGTAGTAGCAGCGCCTATTAAATTCTGTTCTGTATTAATAGGCCAGAGCACGCAGCTTTCTCCAAATCCGATAGCTCAATTAGTAGTCACCCGGATACCCGTGAATGAGAGACACCCGGTTTCGACCCATTTGTTTTCGTCCGAGAAACGTGTGAACGAAGGGATATGTTCACGAATCGTCAAGACTGCGACGGATGTGGGGCCGGCCCTCCCACCCCCGTAGTGGAAGGTAGCGAAGAAAGAGAATGAAGAAGAGGAAAGAAGAATAAATATAAGAAGAGTAATACATACGCCTAATAAGTAAGCTGTAGCAAAACAAATTTCTCCTGATCACAGGACAATCAAAGAAACTTTTAAAGAAAAATTTCTGACTGAGAAATCTTCGCAAGATCAAAATAAATGTGCAGAATCGCTGCCGGAGCAAACTCCAAAAAATAAAGATTCTCATAAGACACTGATAGTGACCGAAAACTCAAAGTCAAATGCAGTGATTGACACGGGAGTACCAAGCTACTTTTAAGAAAATGAGGGTTCTAAAGAGAGTTTAATGAAAGAAGAAATTAACGAAGAATGTCGGAAAGATCAATCTCCTTTCCCTGATGTAGATCAACCGAATTCCCAAGGAAGAAAAGTCAAGAGTAAATAAGCAAATAAAGATTAAAATAGAAGAGGAGGCAAGAAGATGTGTTGGTTGTTGGAAGAGGCCAGCCTCCTATCCTGACCACGTGTACGTGACTACCCCTACACGAGAAGGACACTTACATGCACGTAGCGCCGTCTCAAAGCGTCCCTCCGAATGCGTTCGCACGAGGGAAACCTCTAAATACTACTTTGCCGAAGAGGCCATCTCTGAGCTAGGAGTCAAAATTGGGAAAAACGGTTTATCCACAAGACAGAATCAGGTAGACGCCTTAATAAAGTAGCCGCTACCCCGAACCAAAAAGCAAGTTCGTTCGTTCGTAGGAACCGCCCCATGCTACCGCAAATTCATTCGACATATGTTATGCCAGTCGAAAACTCTTGATGGAGGAAACAGCGTATGCGACTGGAGTACTGAAAGCCTTTGCCATAATGTAATACCAGGTTAATATAGTTTACCTACGGTAATTTGTTTTGTGTGTAGATAGAATTTTTTTAGTTGGTTTATTTTGTACGTATAAGTGTATCCCTGATGTTGTAGTTTCTTTTGTGTATTTCGTAGAATCGGTTACGATAAGTGTTAATTAGGCGCATGGAGGACATAATTTAATCAATAAGAGTGATGTGAGTAAGGCGTTCCCACTATCGGTCGAGTAGCTTTTTGTACAGATGTTTTAGTAGGACTCTTTGCGTAGAGCACCGGCGTTTCCCCATCCCCAGGATCATCTTAGGGGTGGAGGAATGTAGAGGTATAATAAGTAATTAGTATATATATATATATATATATATATATATATATATATATATATATATATATATATATATATATATATATATATATATATATATATCAATTCTAACAGAAAAAAATAACTAAAGACATCTGGGTTTAGTTTTGCCCCTTCGAGTTTATCCGGTAACATAGGAGAACATGCAAAATGGTAAGTGATACGAGACTGATTCCTGACCACAGCTCAAAAGGCAGGCACTTCGAGGGTGGACTTATGAACAACCCAGTCAAAAGTGCAAACTGCCGATCTCGTATTACCCCCTCTCCTACCCACAAGACGCAAAAGGGCGGCAGACCAACCCAAGATCCCACCTTGAGAGGCCCCTCCCTTCATCCACCTCCCCACCCACCTCCCCGCGGGAGTAAGTTGGGTATATAACCTGAGGACCCGTGTAAACGTGGCTTTTTGTTCATTCCCACCGAAGAGATAAGAAAGTCACCGGTTGACAGAAGATTTTTAGAGTTCGACAAGAAGACTCAAAAATCACCGGTACAAAGTTATTGCAAGTTAAGGAGAATTTGCAGTCCTTGTACAATACCATATTGTACCAAGGAAGCTCGGCGCCGTTCGAGCCACAAGATTAGTGAGTATCAACCGACACAGATTGAGGACTCCAAATCTTATTCTATCTGAGTTTGACAACTCCAAACTAAATAGATTTCTCTTTCCTTTTTCTATCAAACTGTATTCTTTCTTCTTCTTTTTCTTCTCTTTTCTACCCTGTACTTTTTCTTCGAATTATATTCTCTGTTCTTCCCGGACGTAGTCAGCGATACCTTTGCCCTCTAGTCCCAGAATTTGGCCTTCTTGGAAGAATTTTTCCAACGAATACATTTTGTGTTTGTCTGTCAACTTTTCACCTCTGTACGCTCAGGTACTTATGAAAACACTAACCATGTAGCGCGCAGCCTAAATTCGTTTAATCTCAATACTTTTTTCATTGGAATACCACTGCGACACTAAATTAATTAGTAACCTTGACAGGCTAATCACCACCAATTTATACACTGACGTTTTTATTTTTTAATTATTTCTCGAACGCTTGGCACTATTTACTCCTTATGAAAGGAATACAAGATAACTTCTCCGGCGTTCTTACACTACCCAAAAAACCTGACACCAAATATTTAGGTCGTGTTATAGGAAGGACCGAGTGATGGCTGGAGTTCGTACGTATGGGTTGGTGACGTACATCACTAACTTCCTTTATTACGTTTTATCTCCAAGAGTGCTATCTAATTTTAATTATGATTATAATTTATTATTATCTTGATTATTAATTATTTAACTTTGAGGGTTCCTAGTGTCATGCTTAGCGTTTCGAGGATTGAATAAAAGTTTGTTAAAAAAAACTAAAACTTTAATTAAAAAAACAAAAAAAACAGAACTAACGAAATTTGACACCTTAAAGGCACAGAAATGACTTCAATAAATTTAGCTGAGACTTTCAAACATGACATACTTGAAATGATAGTGTTGGTTGACCCACAGCTCAGTTTAATATAGAAAATGCAAACGGACTTTACAGAAATGGATACCGGGGTTTAAATACCTGAATACTTCCGAGTAGACTCGGGTTTGAGTCGGACTTGGACTCAATGGTTACGTCACCTCAAGAATGTTCTTGCTTAGATGACGAGTGCCGCATATCCAGATGTTTCGTCCTGGCGAAATAGCTTTAAAGGCATAGAGGATTTTTGTGCGTGTAGCAAATGGGGGCAGACACACGCCTTCGGCAGGAAATTATATCACCACGGGACAGTGAAAGAATGTTGCTTTCTCCTCTTCGGATTATTCTGGGGAATAATACGCACTGGCTAGTGATGAGCCAATGCAGGAAACCTTTGACTCAGGGGACTGTTGAGGAGAGTTCACTCAGGTCTTCCTCACGGGCGAGGACTATTTTGGTGCTTTGGGATACAAGGGGATAGGGAAGTTTCTCTGACGAGATTAAGTTAAACTTGAAGCTTAAATCAAGTTAACTTAAAGTTCGGTGTGACCACCAGCAACGGGCTCGAGGAGGAGCTTCTTTTTCTTAGTTTCAGTATTCCTCAAGGCCGATTACTATCTAGGTGCTTTGGGCTACACCAAGTTAAAGGTGTGGGGGCTGACGAGAGTAAGTTAAACTTGATCAAGTTAACTTTAAGTTCGGTGTGATCACCAGGAACTAGCTCGAGGATGAGCTTCTTCTTACTCCCTACTGTTGGTAGCCCGGCTCTCTTGCCGGGAACTTCATCGACTTGATAACTAACGTAATATATCGCGTTTGTCCAAGGATATTTTCTTTTATACCTCGCCACCCAACTGGAGTAGGGGTAGGAGGGGTGGAGATTTGTGGACAGGCCGAATGAAGGTTCCTTCTCTCACCGCTTTTCTTAGGGCGTCGTACTTCTGGTCCTGAGGGACCTTCTGGTTTGTGGGACATCCTCCTCCAATTTTGCAGCTGAGGTGAAATTGAATACCCGTTCTTAGGGGAAATATTGCTGTTCTTAACCGATGTCAGGGTCTCGGGACCGATTTGAGCGCATTCTATGGTCTCGACCGGCCGTTCAGCTTTTTTTCATCGGGATGAGGGTGGTGAAGGAAGGAGGTTAATTTGGCGAGCGATGGCATCTACATTGCCCGGAGGTTGTGGTTAACGACAAGAGGCTCATTCGTGAGGAAATAAGAGAACATCTATCCCCCTCACACAAGTATATTTTAATATTCAAAAAAGAAACTTACACTCGAATATAATTGTAAAAATCTGATATCCCAATTCATCCCAGAGGCTGCCTATCAACCCAAGACCTTCTTGCGTACCCCTAGTGGTATCTGTACCTGAGTTTGTACACTAAAACAAAAAAGAAATTTGTATACAAATTTCTGAAAATTAAGAGGATCTCATTGTTTATGTTTGACCTCATATATTAATGCATATACTAGTTAATTCAGGTTCACATAACTTCAAACCAGCAGCACGGACCTGCCTGGGCTGTCTTAGGCTTTAAAATTTACTGTCAATCTTATCTTTATGTGTGTTTCATTGACAGGTCTAAGGACCTCGTGTGCAATGCAAGGGAGGAAGCTAGCAATGAAAAATTGGTATTTCCGTGAATGGTTTTAAAATCCAGGTTTTATTCTATGGATGTCAAAATAAAGCTTCTTTTACCCCTCTGTTATTTACTAAAGAGAAATATTCGAAATTATCATGTTTTTTTTCTTATTTATTATTTTCTGCTTAAAATTATTTGCATATCTTTAAGGATCCTTTTCTTTCCACCAGAGATACGAGTAATTCACTTCAAGATGTTAAATAATATACGAAAATATGTTGATCAAATATTTTCCCAAACGTATCCAATATAACACCTGAAATATTTTTAATAATATATTTATCTATGGGTTAAAAAAGGGGATCTAGAAATCTCATGGGTTCCACCACACGATAGAATCCATATAAATTTTAATTTACTCAAGCAAACAAGGCGATGCTCATAGTAAAATTAAGCATTTGAGCAAATATCTGAAAAACTGTTAAATATTTTTACACTTTACTACATCTATGAAATTTATCTACCATCTTGTGAAGTTTATAATATTTCTTTTGTACTTACTATCATTTTATGTCTTTTATTATCTGTCATCCTCATTTAGAACTCAGCCTCCTCCTCTTCTCTGCCCTTTACCAGTGGATGCTATGTATAACGGCCGCTTTGCTTCCCGCATTTTCCCGAATGAAATCAGCAGCAAAGGATATTAATAAAAGTCCACACAATTTGTTTTTCCTTAATAAAATCTTGATATTTGCCAATATTTTAAGAATAATGAGCTGAAGGAAGAAAAAAGATGTCGCCTTCATTTGTTCAGTAAATTCATTTTTTTAAAGATATTTCTTCTTATACTTGGAGACGCGTCATTACAGAGAATGCCAGGAATACATTGTCAATAAAACACCCAACTCCTAAAATAAATTGGATGAGGAATTTACAGGTGTGAATAAACGCCTCCGAAATAGAGGTATTATGACCACTTGAGGCAATGGACCACTTGGCACTCGTGTAAATATGGAGAAGCGCATAAAATTATGATAAAAGGTCTTTCCAAATATTTATTTCAATTTCAGAAATGTCCTTTCCAGTAACAAGCGTGCAACCATTGTTGATTTGAACTAAAGTGGCCCGAAAAGCAAAGAGATAGTTACCTTGGTTATTATATTTAGGAGCACAATCTTTAGGATCATTTATGACTTTAAAGAACTGCTCTGGTTGCATAAATAAAGCTAAGTTCCCCATTTGGTAAGGTCCTATAGTCGACGCAGCGAGAAATGGACGTTAGGGTGTGGCCGATTAGTAAACACGTACCCTAAACTGTTACCAAATCTCCACAGACTAGCTACTCTCCTTCCTTTCCATCCTGTTTCCTTATCTTACTCTCTGTCTTTCGTTCTCTCTCTATTTCTACCAAAATTGGTGTATTTTCGAAATTATTTTAACTTTTGGTATATTGGTTTCCCCAATATACGTGATTGTAACACTTGTGCGGGCAGGTCAACGGAAGCGACCTAGAAAGGTCAATGATAACGGCAACATCACAATGCACCGCTGATAATGCACCAATATTTTTTAATCCAAACTTACCTCATTCTACTTTAAGTAGCAGATGGCTCTAGCTAAATGAAAATAAAAGAAAATTTTCAATATTTAATTTTAAATATATTAACGAATCTATATTGCGAAATTTACAAATATTATGTCAAGTAATTATGACCTTTCTACTCTCACCGCATAATAAAGAGCAACCTTCTTATTCAAATAAATAAAAAAATAGATAAACAAATTTCTAAGAACGACAAAAAATTAACTTTATCTCTCAATTAAAAATGACCACTGAAGTAAACATCAAATGGGAGCAAATTTATTTAACAAATTGGTTGTTGATTCAGCAAATTATTTTAAGATACTTCAATTTTAGACAATTTGAATACCCTAAGGGCACAATCTAGAAACCACATCCCAATTTCTTAAAATAATATTACACATACTCAAATTCTTTCACGCAAGCACACATCCCTTAAACACTGACATCCCTGCGAATCCATACTCATATTAATACACAAAATAACAAAAGCAGATGATACAAATAGAAAAGTACACATAAACACACAAATGAATATCACAGTGAAACCAAATAGATGCAGAAAAGAAATACTAAGCTTATATATGTAAACAGATAATCCCTCAAATCCCCATACCCATAATTAAAGACAAACCAGAGCGGACAGAATCTCATTATAGATTCCGGATCAACCACACATTAATTACATTAAGAGAGAAGGAGCAAATGTGAGGTAGAAATGTCCGCTCGAGAATACGAGTTGTTGGGTCGTGGTAATTCGTTCTATTAATCAACTATTTATTAAAAGAGAATATTAGGGTAGTTATCAAGGGAACTTTTTAATGTTAATTTTTCAATTAATCTTTGGACCGAATGTGGGATCACGGATGAGAGTTTTTAATTTATTTGCCTTAAATTTTCATTTAACTTGGGAAAAATTTTACATAGCTATTTGTGCATGGGTGCGAAAGGATTGTGTAAAGGAAAACAGTTATTAAAAGGGAGGAAGGGGGATTCTAGCTACCAGTGTAATAGAAAGAAGCCATATCTTTTCCAATATTTCTTCTCATGTTTATCATTTATTTTGTTTCATCCATTTTTAGTCCTTAGTTTAAAGTTATTGGAGCCTTATATTAATCAAAATAGAAAATATGAATAGAACTATTCCCAATTTTACATCTTAAAAACAAACGATTATAAATCCCAATGAAAATCTAAAATGATTTGATGATACAAAAATTGAATAAAACGATTAAATTTCTGAATAAGCAAAAACCACGATCGATGTAACCCAATGGAAAAATTTAGCTTGTCTAAATATAGATTAAAAATAAGAACAAAGAGAAGAGGAAGAGGAGAAGAGAAGATAGGAACTGTATATTATAAGAATTATAATAAGTTGGGACTTGGGGGTTGGTTCGGAGAGGGATTGGTAGATTGAGAGTAAGAAAGAGACCGGGAGTATATTAATTGTGTTGAATTATTATGCAAGCAAAGAAGGAGTGCGATAGAGCCATTCTCTTATCTGGGGAAGGAATGGAACGAATAAGTCATGAGCGAATGAGAGAATATTTGGTTCAAGTGATGTCAGACAGATGGGCGTGGCTATTTTTCCCCTCGGGGCGACAACCGTTAGATCTTAGACTGTAGTAATGCATGCAACAAAAGGTAACTGGTATCCATTACCAATGCTGTTCATAAATTTCACTTGCAAGCTTGGTACAAATCATGACCTAAACTTGCAAAACATTTTTACTCTAATTCTGGATCTGGAAGATTGCATAGCCACTTCCAGGTACCTTTTGTACAAGCAAGCTCATATATTACAATAGGTCTTCTTTAACATGCTTTTTGAAATTAATAATACAAAATATTGAAATTTTTGAAAAAAATCTGTCTAAATATCCTGGTAAGGTCAGAAACCTTCTCTTGCTTTTAAAATGATCAGTTTTAAAAAAATACTAAAAGGACACCTAAGAAGTCACCCATATCAGTCCTTTCACCATTATTATTATTATTATGCAAGTGTGTGTATCCTTAATTAAGGATATCTATGAGCGTATTTTTGAGTTCCTTTTTCCTCTGTATTCTATCGCATCTTCATTTGTCTCTCCCCATTCTGAAGCTGCCTTAGATCGATAAGTAAAAATAGACAAAATAGTTACTAAAGAATGCTACTTCTTCCGACAGGGATTATCTGTCTGTATGCCTCTCTGTCTGTCTTTGTCTTTGGTACTGTCTTTCTCTGACACACATACACACTCACAAATACAAACAATTAAGTAAATTTACTACTACTTAGACTTCTTTGTGGTCAACACCCTCCTCTAATATTTTAAGTAGTCGAAATTTTATTTTTTTTCTCATTTCATCAGATATCTCTGGATTACTCAATATAACACGGAAGACGTTTAAAACTTGCTAAATTTGCTCAAATAAAGCAGAAATATAGTTTAAATATCGTGTAATGGATATCGCGTTTCCTTAACAAAATATCAGCTCTTATTAATACATCTTTTATGGGCAGTGAGATGCGGAAATAAAAATACTACTAAATCGTGTTATGTATTGTAACTTAAAACTCCGAATCTATCTCATTATTTTGAGTAAATCCAAATCTGATTCGATTTCTTTTTAAGTCTCATAAAAGGCTTTATGAAAGGAGAACTCTTCGAGGATACTAAGCCTTACGTGTTTCTGAAGTAATGGTGACTTTTAGGTTATAATAGTCTTTCATCACAGAGGTCATGTGATCACAATCATTTTTTAACATCTAATTTTGCCAAAACATGATGGATATTTTCTCTTCAGATAAATGGATGTACTTATTAAACTAATGTGAGCGTGTGTGGACATTCTATATTAGTGTATGGTTAAAGAATTGTCTTGGAAATTTTTGACCCATTTCACCTAACTCGGTTCTTGGTATAGATCCTCCAGATAGGATCGTGGATGAAATGGAAGGTTATAACCTAATAAATAAGAAACAGCACCTCTTTCGAAACGGACGTTTTTGTTTCACTAATTTCTTAAATTTTGCTCAATAAATGTTCAAAACGCTTAAACAAGTTAAATTCAAGATGTCATTTATCGCCATTTCTACACAAACAAGTATTAATAAAGATAGAAACGCACAAAACCTGAGGAAGCGTACAAAATTGGATCGAAGACTGTCTAAAAAAACCGTAGGCAGTGATTTTTGTCAATGGAAATAGTTCATTATTGGCATTGGTCACTAAATGCATTAAACTCGTCTCGGAATTTCCCTTCTTTAGTTTTTTATAAACAAACTGGAAAGAATTATTATTTCCAATTTCAAACTGTGCAGATACCAGCAAAACTAGGTATAAGGAAAAATTACCATGGTGACTGTAAAATCTTGCCCCCCCCAAATTAAAAAATGGTCGGAAATGGTGAAGGTGAAATACAACATGAATAAATATAAGAAAATGTAGGTAAATCAGCAAAATCTAGGAAGGGATTAAAATATTGGCGGACATATTTTAAAAAGTGTCAAAATAGTGAAGGATGTTGGTGCCTTAGTCTCGAGGAACCTAAAATTTCAAACCAATGTTGTGTTATTTCCATGGTAGAGATTTAGACATTTTGCATTTAACAGTTGAACAAAGATGCACATAAAGAACTTAAATTACACCCTGTCTCTGTACTTCAAAAGACACGACCATAGTAAGCTCGCATAAGGTTTTAAGCAAACCAAAATGTTCAAAAACGTATATGGGTAAATAAAAGAATGAATGCGTTTGGGTAGCCATAGGCTCATTTTGGCCTACATGTTTGGAGACAGCCACGCGTAGCTGTGCGCATCGTTGCGCCTTGTTTCACTCTTTGTTTCCTTAAGGTTAAGAGGAAGGGAGCGGTGACACCTACGAGATGCGGTCAATAAGTTTTGCAATTCAGATATAAGGAAACGAGATATGAGGAAAAGTGTTTTATTATTTTTCAATATAACTACCCTCGACCTTAATGCACTTGCGCCACTTGTCCCTGAGGATTCGAATTCCCGACAACTAGAAATCTCCCGACTGCTGTTCAATCCACTCCTGGACGGCGAGCTGTACATCTTCATTGTCCCCAAACCGGCGTCCAAGCAGTGCAGCCTTGAGCTGGTGGAATAAAAAGTAGTCGCTAGAGTCCAGATCTGGAATATAAGGGGGATGGTTGAGCTCCTCGAGTACACACTCGCGCAGGGCAGCTTTTGAAACTCTGGCCTTGTGGACTTTGACGACGTTGAAGTCGATCATAGGGTGTGAGGTTTCTAGGGACCCAACGGGCAGAGACCTTGGTCATGGCCAAATTGTCGTGGATGATGTTGATAACACTTCCATGTGATATTGTAAGTTGTCGCTCGATTTCTTCAACCTTCACCCGTCAATTTCCGAGGATCATCCTCTCCACACGGACCACATTGTGCTCGTTTGTCACGTCTTACAGGCGTCCTGGATAGGGCTATCTTCAAGGGACTCCCGGTCATGGCGCAACCCCCTATTCCAGTGAGCAATTGTTGCATAGGAAGGGGCGGTGTCGGTGTACACTGCAACCATGCGTTCATGGATCTCTTTTGCATTCTTGCCTTCCTTGGTCAAAAATTTGACCACTGCGCGGTGCTCAAACTTCTCCATTGTTGAAAAATTTGTGACTGATGATCTGCGATCGGTTATTGCTTCTTAAATAGACGAGGCAGGAGCGTGCAGCTGCCGGTCCTGAATTGTCATAACCTGTCCAACCCCCCCATAAACAGCCATCCCCCTTCCTCTGTTTTACCCTACCGATTCGCAAAACTTATTAACCGTCCCTCGTACCTTTATGGATTTGTCCAAAAGGATCGATTTTCTTTCAATCTTTTCTTTTCTACCAAGATCATTCTCTTCTAAGATTGATGGTGCGCGCTAAGCCATCAAACAGGCCTACTTGCATTCAGTGATAATAACAAATATTACGGAGTTCATTTTACCTTGCAAACACAGGGTGGCTTTATTATATGGGGAAAATGATGGATTCTAAATGTATTCAAAATGTTCGAGGAATATTCTTGTATATAGAGATTTTGGACATTCATAATTCACACGATCCACCTGCCTGAGTGAGTTCTTATTTTAAAATTATTTGAAGGTTTTTACAAACAATCCTTTTTCACACCTTGATTTTAATTTTTCCATCTAAATAAATATATTAGTCTCCCATAGGCGAATGTATTTATGTTTCAGTTATTTTTAGATACGGTTAATTCACAGGATTGTCTGGGTGCTTTTGCCTTTTTAGTCTTGCAGGGATTGACTTTCGTACAAATGGAAATTTATGAGGCCATTTCTCGTTTGACTCGGAATATTTTGATTGATTTCTTCTTTATTTCACCCTTTTCCTAGTTCTTATATCCTGCATCTTTCATTTAGTTGTCAAGCTAGAAGGTTTTCCTTTCCGGTATGTCAAATGTCTGGAAGAAAGCGTAAATCATCAGAGATTGAGTTGATAATAACTTTCAGGTTGGCTACAATTTCTCATTTCTACTAAGAATTGACTAGAGGGCTAAGGACTAATAGACCAAACCAAAGTTTGCTTAAAGTGCAACCGGTGGATCACGTGTCCCAAATTAGGAGATTCTAATCCCCAAAGAATCGAACCCCTTAATGGAAACTGTTACATTATTAATTCCAATTCAGTCGAATTATCATTGATTGTTTTTCTTAATTTCTCCTTTCGTCTTGTTTTTGGTCCTATTTTTGCCTCAGCGTTTAATGTGGGGCTGAAATACATCATATTCTTGATGTGACCCTTTTTGTAAATTTCCGCCCAAAACTAGAAATCAAAATCCCAAGATCAACATTTTCTTGGAAAAACTCATCTAATTTCTTTTTCTTTTCATAGAACAATTGATAAAAAAAGTTAATTGGTAATTAATGTGTATTTGAAGAGAAGGTTCGTTTAAAAGTAGAGAACGAAAAGAATATCTGCCGCCATAAGCGGAAAACTATAATTATCTCATATAAAATTGAATAAAACTTTAATAAAAAGTATTCAGGCCGTGGTTCTGAATGAATTGAGCAAAGGACTTCAGCCGCAGGGAATCACAAAAGTTATCATATATTTATTTCCATTGTAATTTTATTCTACTCTTCTTCCAATCTTTGACAGAGATTTGAACATTTGCCGGTTTGCGAGGTTAATTTTCTCACCGGTTTTATATTTTCCAAAGAGTTTCTATTAGCTTTAAATCAAGTATTACGCGTTAGTTCACCATATCAATATTGAAAGCACCCAAGAAAGGCTTCGCTGTTTGTGTAGTAGGGCATGGATTATTGGCTTGTGTGAGAACAGACTGACGTATTTAAGATATTCAGAGAGGGGGGATCATATGCTACTGAAGCAGATTTTTGTATATTACAGCATTTGCTTGGCCGGTTAAACTGACGAGCATCAGACTCCAGCGTTTTAGAACTTGCAACAGACTTTAACGCTGCCATCAATGAATTCAATCATCTTTCTCCTGAATGTAGGATTCAAGCTTTCCGCTAAAAGGCACCTTACATGCTCCTTCCTATCCAATCAAATTGACCTAATTTTGCTTTTTCTTTGTAAAAACCAATTACAAAAAGATTTGACCACTCCAAAGGCCATTCTCTGTAGCTAAGGCCAACTTATCATCTCCTTTCTTTTTATTTCCTTAGTGGTTTCTCAGGACATAAAGAGGCTATGAGTCTCACCTCTTTCAAGTGATGTGAGACGAGAATCTGGCAAAGCAAATCCAGGCTCTTCTTGATTTGATTTTATTTGATGAGCTAGGTGGTGAAATATCTGGTAGGTGCGATAGGGGTGAAGAAGTTCATTAATTTTTGTTACCATGGCTACGAGGGCACCACCTTCGTTTTACTGTCATATTTCTCATCTTATGTCTTTTTTAGTTTTTTGCCTCTAGTGTTCCCGCTGTTGGCATTTTAGACCAGCAGAGCAGGTCTGAATCTTCCTTTTAAATATATATATTTATTTAATTTACTTTTTCCTCCGTCATAGCTTTCTAGCCTTTCAAGTTTGTCTTTTGTTAATTTTAATTAGCCTATTATTATTTTTGTGGGCATTTTGCCTCTTGTTTTCATTTACGTATATTATTATTTTTAATTTGTTTCTATTTCTTTTTGTGGGCACTTCGCCTCTTTTGTTCATATTTTATTTTATTTTTAAATTAGTTTGTACTTTTTTATTTCGTTTTCTTTTGGTGGGGTCGTCGCCTCTTTTATTTATTTTTATTTTATTTTATATTAGTTTGTTTGGTTTGGTTAGGTTTTCTTGTTTTGTTGTTCTTGTTGTTTCCCATTTATGGGCTCTTCGCCTCTTTTGTTTATTTTTATTTAAAAAAAAAAGGAATTCGCCTCTTTTTATTGTTTTTTTTCTTTCATTGATTTGTTTTACATGGTCATATTCGTTTTGGTTGTTCTTTTGTCTTTATGTTCGTATTTCTCGATCTTGGCTCTTTCTATATTGGGTTTATTGCCTCTCTCGCGCAGTTTCTTCCCCTTGGGAATAATGCTGTCCTTGCAACTTTGTGTCGCTTCTGCTGTTGGATTGCAATGTTGAGGTTGCCGAGTGTGGGTGTAATAGTTTGCTCTCTTTCAACCCAAGTCTTTCTCCGTAGCCTTTGAGCTTCCGTATTAATTGGCTTAAGCCCTGGTCTTGCGTGCAGGTCTATTTGTCTAATACGGTCGCTTCTTTTAGCTCCAGCTATTAACAGGGTGGCTTTATTTTGTACTCTTTGCATCGTCCTGAGAGAAGTACAACTTTTCATCTGCCCTTGGAAGCTTGATGTGAAATACCCGCTGATTTTTCAATTTGGTGATTTATCGGTATCCTAACCGGTGCGATCAGCACTGAGGGTGTAGGCGGGTGCATCGAGAGCGGACAGTTTTCTTCGTTGACTCGTCGCAGTAATCGGTATTCTGATCGATGTGTATTATGTGTGAAATCCAATTTTGGAGCGAAATAATGGCTCGAAATGCCAGATATTGTCATTCCTTCACCCTTGAATTCGGTAACCTGCATTATGAAGGATTTCTCGAAATTAACTCGAATCGTCATCCTAAATAATGAGTAGTAACATGGCCAGCAGTCTAGAATATACGTGGGTTATGGGTGTTATACATATGTGCATTTTGAACTTGGGTGTGTAAAATAGAAAATTAAATTTTTCTTTGTGTCGTTTTGGACACAGCCTTACTTCAAATCCACATTAATTTCCCCAGAAATTAATTAATGTTCTATAAAATCTTACTTGGACACTTTCAAAGGAATTTTCAACAAATTATTTGCCTAATTTTAATGGAAATTAAACGAGAATTTTGAATAAAATAAAGGTTTTATTATTTTGTTCTCTAGTTTTGAACGTTACTCTATGTTGGTGTTATCTTTTTTGTGTATGGCTTATTAGCAATCCTAATCCTAATGGGAGAATATCCTTTAAAAAATATTGACATGACACTTCTCTGAGCCTAAATATGTATGTGTGGCTGATATTGATCATATTTTAAATTTGTTTGTTAAATTGTTAATATTATGGGTTTTATTTCCCTTTCTTTCTATAGTTTGGCTCATTCATAATTTTGGAGAGGCGATACCTTTTTATTATGGTTGATCTTAAGATATGACAATATTTGGCATCTATATTTCAGCCATTAGTTTAAACATCCGTTGAAATATTGGTATTGAATTTCCTGTGGTTAAATGCAGGCTAACCACTTTGCTTTCTCATGCTTGTACCTTAGATGAAAACAGCACTTCTCTTCTCGTTTCTTACACGATCGTTTCTAACTACGAGGTCCTGATCTTGTTAGAAGGTTTCGGTAGCAGCACTCACAGGCGAACGCGGCTCGTGCATCAATAGTTTGCTGACATTCATCTCACGCTGACTCTCCTTTCTTTTTGCCTTAACTTCAATGGCTAATAATATAGCACCATTTGGACGGCCGTCACCGTGTGACGACCGTCTATATATTGCTTTGTTAGGCCACCAACAAAAGTGTGCGCGCTAATAGTTCCACAAAGAGTAATTGCTTGAGGCTGTGGTGGTTCACCATTCCTAATATACTTCCCCTAATCGTAAATTTCGTCTAGTTATGTCGGATGCTTTCATAGAACATTTTGTTTTGCGATCAATATCGTTGTCGTACTTTGTCCCTCCACGTGATCCTGAGGAGTTTTATAAGCTAGCGACTCTTTAATTCCTCAAAGGCATTTATCTGTAGACTATCCATGTCTACATCAATATAACAGCGTGCACACACATAAATAATGGTAGACGAAGATTTTTCTCTGTAGTTTCAAGTCATACAGTCCAAAAACCTAAGAAGAGAACTAAATATTCTGTTGGTTATTTCATGATCAATGGATTCATTCCGTGACATGTTGCTGCCTAGGGATGTAAAATCCCACACTTCAAGGAGCTTTTAACTATTAGCGAACATTGGTTTATACAGTGATACCTTTTGGATGTTCGCGAGCATGGTTTCAGTCTTTCTCACATGTATTTGAGACCGGCTCTTGTGTATCACTGACTTTCATCTGGTAACTTATTTTGGAAGGACATTTTAGATAATGCTAATGAGCAGTTGCCTCTAAATCCTGTAGTTCGTTGATACTTCTTTTCATAGTTTTAATTCTTCTAATGAATCATAGGAAGTTGAATAGTACCGTATCTAACTTACATTTTAAGGTTACACAATCTTCCAGTGCAATGCGATTTTAAGATGCTATTGTACCATAGAAAAAAAATATGTGTTAAAGAGCAAGAAAAAATTGACATCCCTTCTTTACTCTAACAATTATAATATGGAGATAAATTTGAAGACCTAATACGTATAATTGTTTAAGTGCCTTTAATAAATGACGATTAAAAAAATAATGGTGGAAAGCCGAATCTGTTAAGATCTGATACATTAACGTAACAATTTATTTTGGCGAATTCTTTGATTGAGTTGATTAAGCTTTCACTGAAAGGCTGTTGCTGAATTTTGCAATTCAAGCAATCCCCAATAGACGAAAGTTAAGTTACATGTGCTACTCTCTGTTCAAAATCTACCGTACAATTTACGGATGATTCTGTCCAAACATATGGACATTTTTCAATAAATTCTAGCCAAAAGTCTTACTAAATCTACAGGTTAAATGTCCCTGTTGTGTCCGCTGGACGAGTTAGTCTTTTTCTTTAGTAAATAATAAGCATGTTATCATTTATCCTTTTCCAACAATATTTGAACTAGAAAATCAAGCTAGACAAAATATTTTGGCCGGGGTTTATAAATTTCTGATAAAAGTCCATCAAATTTTCGAGATTTCGTATTTTTTAATTTTCAAATGCGGTTTCAACTTCTTCCAAGGAATGAATTGCATTCAGGTGAGGAATCTGTGAAAAGACTAATATATCATCAATTATTCTAAAATATGGTTGATTAACTCTTTTCAGCAAGTCAAAGTATTCTATCAATCTTTACAAAACTCCAAGTTTGGCTTTAATGTACACTACTTGCAATAAGTAAACCCCATACTATTTTTTAATAAAACTCGATTTAAAATAATAATATCTTATAAAACATTAAAATATTTTTCTTAATAAATGGTTTTCAAATAAAACATTAGAGGAGAAGTGAAAAGTTTTACTTTTTTCTCCAATTTTTAAATTTCTCAGAATTGCCTATTTTATTATAATAGGTCTGTTATTTAATTTCTGAAAAAATATTTGTAAATTTCATTTCTATAATGCTCTAGTTCATAACCTAAACTGGTAATAGTATGATATATTTTTTCCTATAATTTGAAATCCCGCATATTATAAATAACTTCAAAAATATCTTCATCTGTGATTCAATTGCTCCCTAGTGTTCAAAATCCATTTTCGGGATCGTCGAGAATCATAACATTTTGCATGGAAAGGATAAAATATAAAAAATGCCCTCAAATCTTAAAATATCTGCCAGTACAGAAGAATACTATCAAGAAGTTTGAAGAGACCGTTATACTACAGGATTAGGAAGGGAAAGGAGGTAACAGAGAGCTTCTTATTTACACGATAAATATACAAAATAGCAATAGATCGCAAAAAAGCGCCCCCCTTACTGGTCTAGAAATAGCTGATCAGTTAAACTACGCCGACGAAGAAAACTTGTAGTCCACAAGGGTGAAAGAAAAAATCTCAGATCTAACATTGTAATAGGGCTATGAGATTAGATGAAAATGGATCATTGAACTGTTACGTTCTAGGGTGAAATTTTTTGTTCAAAGGTACCGTTTTCCTTATAAGTATAAGTGGTGAGATTTTAGGATATTATTGATGGAATTTACAGTCTATGAAAATTAAAGTAAGACTAATTATACAACTAAATGAGGATAAATAAATTAGTGATTTAGACCTCTTCTTCAATAATACAGAACTAAAATGAAGACTTCAAATTCAAAATACATAACAGGGAAAAGGACAATTTTTTCACGGATTAATTCCTCATATTAAAGAATTCAACGCTAAAGAAACTACTCTACCTAAATATAGTTTCTAAATTGTTGCATTAAATGTTATTGCAATAGAAGTTTCGACAAGAATTCGAGATTTAAAAATAGAAGATGAAATTCTACCATTTTGAACTTTTTCAACTCCATTAAAAATAAACATGATCAAAAGACGATGAAACTAAAATGGAGGTAATTTACTACGTCTGTCAATTGTTATGAGGATAAGATTATTTTAATGACTTTTAAGAATCTTGAGTAATTGTTTTCTTAAGAAAGAAGCTAATATATAGAAAAGTAGTGAACTGGATGATGAAATCCCAACCCCAATCCAGAAAAACTCCTAATCTAATAAAAGCCATCTAAAGGAAGCTAGACCCCTCTTACCATCACCAAGCTTGGCTGTCTACCTAGTTTATATTTACTTTAAACCTTAACTTTTATTAATGAAACATTGGCAATATTTTTGCAGTGATTTCGATCAAAAGGGAGAGAAAATAGTTTTGTGTCACTTTCCAGCGCCAAATTTCAAATCTATCGTTGTTTAATTCTACGGAAAACCAATCAACTATTTGATTAGGCTTCAAATCAGTTATATTTAACGCATCCTACAGCAAATTAAACAAATAAATGAAAGAAATATTTCTATTTAAAAAGGAAAACAAAAAAGTGGTAATATTTATTTTGGAAGTGATATTTTCGTTTATATGCCAAGGTTTTATTGAAAAAAATTACTAATAGTGTTGACATTCAAGGAAATAAAACATTCTTCGAGTTTTAAATTTCAAACTTAACGAATAAACATTCACTTTTTTCCCTTTATAAGGCCAGCCAGGGAATATAGCATGTAGCATGGATCCCATATGCTGCAGCTGTCATCTATGAATTTGTGTGCCCATCCGGCCTTATTTCACCGAGAATTATATGTGGCTATATATTTTAAACACTTTATCAAAACAGATCTTGGCTTTCAAACATTCTGCTTAACCGAGTCTCAATGGTTTTAGCTTTAAATCGTAGAATTAAAACCGATGGCATAATCTAGTTTCCCCACCTATGGCGAATGCAACTCCCTCAAGACTAAAATTCTGCGTAATAGCAAATGATGAAATGGAATCGTTTAAATTATAATCAAATTTATGGGACGATATAAATATATTTGGTCTAATATGTTTTTTCCACATTTGCAGAAGATTGTCCTAAAAGATAGATATTTTCTCTTCTCCTCAGAATAAATGTCTCCACAGGATGGGTTATGGCTCATTTTGGTTCTGTTTTTTTTTTGTTTTTTTTTCATTCTGTTTATCCGTCTTCGAGTGTTTGTATCCTCATTAACATTATGATCCTTTGTGTGTTTTTACCTATGTTTTTTCTTATCTCTCAGTTTATTTGCCTTATCTCCCCCCTCTATTTTACTTGATTTTATCTTTTCGTTCGTCTGTCTATTCCCACTATTTCTCTATTTTAGTCTGGCTCATCTTCTACCAATCTTTCTGTCTTGATTTCTGTCTGTCTCTTTTCTCTTTTTCTGCCTGCCAAGTGGTGCTTTTATACCTCCCTATCTCTTTGTCTGTTAGGCTATCTACCTCTTTTGAGCCCTCTTTATCAATGCTAAGGTTATTCAAAGCTTCTCAACAACTTGAAATGTCTTGGTTATCGAAATCTCCATTTTCTGATAAAATTCAGTGACCTTGATCCAGTCATCAACAACCAGAACGACTGAGTGGTAACCTTCGGACAGAAAGTCTCCGTGGACCATTACGTGTCCACGACCAAGCAACCGGCCTCGATGATGATGCTCGCCGTCGTGGTTTAGGTTTGAAAGGGAATGCCGCTGGTGTTGTACGCGGCCGGATAAAGGTTTACCAGACCGATTACAGGAACCTCTTGGCCACGATAGTACGGGCCAAGGTGAGAAAGATCAAGAAGAAGGCGGAGTACGTCTTTTAGCAGGACGATGCACTGGCCCACACAGCCATGAATGACTGTTCAAGATTTGTTGATGTCGTAGATGAACTTATGGTCGAAGGACATTTAGCTGCCGGAGTCATCCGACCTCATCCCCACTACTACAGATTATAGGCCCATTTTGAGGGGGCAAGCCAGCAATTTTCAACATAGAAACCTCGAAGAGCTGATTCCTCTATCAAACACATGTGGGTCAGCATGCGGAAGGAATTCGTCCACAGCGCTTGCGCGGCTCTAAGGTCTCGTTTTGAGCGCATGCGCGCTGCTGAGGTAGGCCTCATTAATTGCTATTAAAATTTAAACACAGAATCATATGTTAAATCCTTAAAAACGCATCTAACCGCATCAAACTCTCATTGGATCCTTTGTTGAGAGAGTCGTAACGAGTCTAATAGGACTTTTGCAATGGCTGGTATATTTCAAGGCATATTCAGGTGAAAAGTTATATGTGGAACCTGCATTGTCAATCCCATTTTAGCCATTCTTCAAACCTTTACATAAATCTTACATAAAATAAATTAAAGACAAAAACAAACTAAACACTAGAAAAGAATCGATGTGGGAGTAAAGTTGTCTTTTATCTCTGCACAGGAATAGTTTCGAGAACTATTGCCTCAACTTTCAGCTGAAGGATCAGGCAAGAGTGTCCAAACTAGTTTTAATTAATATAAAAAATATTCTCATATTTCTCTTTGCCCATGATTAATAATCTTTACCATTGCGCTCACTAGACTAAAAAGGCACAAGCATGAAAAGAGAGAAAAATATCCCTTTATCAACATACGTAATAATACCGGCATTACGAACGGATTGTGCAAGTTATAATTGTTTATGCACCGAGTAAAATACTACAGCGCATCGAAACATTGTATTCATATATTAACAAAGATGAAAATAAAGACCCATGAAATTTCATTTAAAATAGAAAATGTCTGCCCTTGCGAAATTTTTCCGGTGACGGGACTCTCTCGTTTTGCACAAAAGACAGTGGATATCTGACAGTAGAAAAGAGATAGTGAATGACAAGCTTATAGGAAAATTATTGGTTATTGGAAAAAAGATTAAATGATACAAAGACAGGCAAATCAGCAGTGGAAAAAAGATTGACTAAGAGGTAGAATATACTGGAAGGAAATTTATTATCTCCACCCGTCTGTCAGAACATTTCAACCTTCGAAATTCCAGTACCATTCCCTCCATTCTCTCTCGCACTTTGTGACAAAGAAAGACTCACTTTCCGACTATGACAGAAGGCTTTTCCTTGTAATTTCTTAAAAAGACGACCTCTACCCTTCCCTTCCCTCCTTTTCAATTTCTATTCCTGCTTTTCCTTTCGGTTTTTCTTTTTATTTCACTCGTCCAAACCCTTTGGTCATTTGAATTAGCGTCAAAACACGAAAAACCCTCTACACTCTTTTTATTTTCCGATTTCAAACTGTTTTCCTGCGTGTTTATTTTGTATCAATACTCTGCGAAGTTCGCAATAACTTGTATTATTATTGTTTAGGGAACTTGCAATAGAGGCCGATCTGAGGCTTTGTGGTGAAGGGACTCCATAAGTGATTCTTGACTCTTAGAACTAAGGAACGAAATGTAACAAAGCTGATAGAACTCAGTGCGCAAAGTGCAGATGACCAACAATGGCCTCAACAATGAAGAGAACAAAGATTGGAAGAACTTTATACATTTAAGCATCATCGGTCATATATACTGTGAGGAAGGAAGTAATAATTATTTTGAAGCTTTTATGAGATAGGAGGAAGCTGCTGGGTTGCATAAGGTTTCGGCCCTGATTCGAATTTATATAAAATGAAGCAATAAAATTTTAGTTCTCTTTCCGGAGGAGGGGGGAGATTGTGCAGCATTTACAAGAATGAATACATCCCAGAACTTCACTCGTTTCCTAACGTATTTTTGTGTTTCTCGATAAACATAACATAAGCTAACAAAAATAATCATGCACATGCCTAGTAGCAGCATCATAATCTACACAAAAGAAGAAGGAAGCCAATTTTTAATCTTATCCAATATGAATACTCGGAAAATTCACTTTACACTACCGGTATGAATGCAATTCAATCCTTTCTCTGTTAGAGCTCCTATGGGGCCCCTCTATTCAAACCATTATCCAAATGTGACAACAAATAAACCGAGAGCTTGGCTAGCAAATACTATGAATAAATGATCAACCTATCTCTCGGGTGACCCCCTCCGCTTATTTGGCTGACTTTGAACTCGGAGAAATAAGCCACAGCGAAGCCAATGCACTATTATTGAACGATAAGTCAAAGTCGATTCAGATTTAATCATTTATACAGGGTGCGGCAGAACCGATTAAGCAAATTTGAGGAGTCAATGCTCGGGGGAAAGAGGGGCAGGGAGGTGCGCGTGGCTTCGCTCTGCTCCGTAGACATCCCCATTTCAATAGCCATATCACATTTTGCGTGATAAGCCCGTACTTCGTTGAGGGGGAAGGAATGACCGTGACCGTGGATTCCGAACGTTATGTCTCAGTGTTACACAATTTTCTGTAGCCCAGAATGGAAGAGATTGCTGAAGATGAGTGATTGAGGGACGTGTGGTTCTAGCAGGATGGAGCTACAGCTCCTACAGCCCGAAATTCACTCTATGTTTTGAGACGAATGTTTCCCTGACATCTGGTGTCTGAGGGGTGATTTATGGTGGCCTGCACGGTCACCTGATTTGAGCATTTGTGACTTCTTTCGTTCCTTCGTAGGATGTGCGAACGTGCTGTACGAAACTTCAGAGATCGACTCCAAAGGTTTGTTGCTGTTAACGGCCGCCATCTTCATAAGATTATTTTCAGAATCTCGATATTATAAATGGTATGTACAGCTAACCTCGAGTATAATAACATCTCTTCTCTATTTTTCCCATCATACCTTTTTATAACTCAATAAAACTGCTCAATCGGTTTTGCCGCACCCTGTATCTCTATTGAAAGGATATATCTTTTTGGCCTTTGGATATGGTTCAGGGGCTCTTTATCAGTTCGTCTAAACTCTTACTTTCATGTTAAACTTGGTTCTATTCTCCGGAGATCTCAGAGTCCCTTTCTTTGCTTGAGATTGTCATAGTTATTGCTCAGTTTATGTAGTGATCAGGGTTTGGCGCTTCACTTTATTTTGGCTTCTAGCATCTTCTTGCAGCTATTTTATTTACTTTCTTTGTGTTTGCATTTTTTTTATTATCATATTGTTTTAATGTAGTTTTAAGCACAGTTCTCTCGTTATTTCAAGGATATTCTAGCTTTAATAGGCAAACGGATTGAAGTTCCTCCTGAATATTGGTCTGCAGGAGGAGGCGTAAGATGACTACGAAATATAGGTCTGCAAGTTGACAGGTATAGACATTTAAATAAGCTAATTCAGCTGGTGGACCCACTGTGTGTACAGTGGTATGTATGTCCGAAGATTTGCGTTCAATCTCCAAAGGAGATCTTGACTTAGGAGCGCGTGATTAGACTCGTGTTCGTCCTCAGAGGGTCCACAAACATCTCTCTCCTCCGCGGTTATCGAGATCCGTTTTGTTTGATATGGAGAAGATCTCGGCCATGGGGAGACAAGAACTGGGTCAATCAGTTTCAATATTTCTCCATAAACAGTACAATAGTAGTTTATATTGTATAATGTAGCATGTGGCAAGAATATCATCAAACATTGCACGATTATTTTTCTATATAAGAATTTTCTTCATAGTAGACTTTGATTTTATTAATAAAAAAATTACAAAGAGACCTCTATATACGTCCGCTTTGGAATTAGTCCAACTTTGCATACATCCTGTTCAAACTTTCTGTACATCAGTTAAAGAACCATTTAAATAGCAAATAAAAAATAGATATCCGTATAGGTAAATAGTTTATAGCTTTTTTTTAATCTATTTTGCTTTATCGGCTTTCTATCATGAAGCTGCCTATTTGTTTAATAGGTTTGGAACTTCTGAAAGTTTTAATTGATTAGAATATTTAGGATGAAAGTGTACCCTATCTATTTGCACCGATAGATTTTTAATAGAAACATCCTACCTAAACTCAGGATTCATCTGAGTACCTCACATCCCACAATGGATTAGATCGAATTTATGTATGTGAGTACATTTTATTTAAACCCTTTAGGGACGTCTTTAGGCAGTTGCTCATTTGACTTATATCTACGACGTCTATTCTCCTACGTTCAGTATCATGTTTATGGTCAGGAGAGCCTTGAAACCTTATGAACAAGCCGTTCACATTTTGAACAATTAAACAAGCCCTTCAGATTTTATGATTAACCAAGCCACGACAAAATTGCTATAAACGCTTGGTAACCATTCTATAGAGTATTATATTCCAAAGGTAGCATTTCTACTTCTCCGATAGTTATTAATGACGTCTCTTAGTGTGAAACTTTGTTTTTATTGTAATCGATAATTTTTAGGACTCTGTGACATAATTCCTTTCGAGCTTTAACTGCTATAATATATGGTTATGCCATTATTATGACAATTTTCTGAACAAATCATTGTAGGAATAACCGTTTTTACTAAAACATAATCAACACAATTGCACTTGAAGGTTAATCTAGGCGGCGCTATCGACGAGGACCCTTGTAATTTCATTACAAGAAACAACAATCAATTGCACACATCCAGAGAAACCCCATTTTCCCCGAAAATACATTAAAATGCCCTTTGGATTATTTAAAGACAACCTATAAGTAATAAAGACCTAAATTGAATCAGAAGGCCGAAAGGATTCAAACTGAACCATAGTTTCCACCCTTAAAAAGGGAATGAAAACATTGGGTTGGATCTTTATAAATTATTATTTTTTTGTATTAGAGGAAAATTAAGAATGTATCTGTATATATTTTCGGAATTATAAAGTTAAAAATTTATCAAGTCTGCAAATGTGTTGTTTTTTTTCTTTGGGTGATTTGATTGAACTTCATCAGAAGATAGGTCCCATTAAATAAGCAAAGTGTGCTTACGTTTTTGACCCTAATAATGGGTGATTCTTCTAGCTATGGAATAAAGAAGCCAGATATCAATATTTTAGGAGAGTTGTGTGGAAGAGAGAAGTATATATATCCAGCAATAGCTTGATGTTTGGATTATTATCGATTGTAAATTTAGCAAAATAGAAAATTGAATGAAAAATTCAAATTCCCATCTTTATTTTCTTTCATTTCCACGAAATAAAATTTTATAGGATTATAATAAATTTTATTTTACCTCTTTTTTTCACTCTTTTCTTATCTCTTTATCATTAAAATTTAATATATATTCAAGCTAAATATATCTCGTCTATAGTTTGTCTCATATATATGTATATGTATAAAAATATTCGTTTCTCATCTTCCCATATTTGTTGTATTGCCTTTTGCTGCGTTTTCATATTTTTCATCTAAGTTTCTCTAGTAAAAGTCTGTCTATTATCAAAGGGTCTCAATTGATTTATTGACAAACGCACGTCTTTGTTTATCTTCCATCTACATCAACATATGTGCATTAACTACATCGGCCGTCTCCAGTCTGCACTCAATGTGTATTGTACTTTTCTATATTATAGACCACAGATATTTCTTAAGAAATTTAAGCATTATTAAATTATTATTATTATTGTAATTCAGTAATTGGTATTCATTACTATTATGTTGCATTTATATAAAGAAAGAATGATAAAGTAGAAAATAGTAAAACAGATTTTTTCCGAGGAATTAAATTAGTAAAGACCAACGAGGAAAATTCTCGCCCAAATTTCGAAAGGAGAAATCTGTAGAGAAAATGGTGAAGTTAGAGCAAGTGACATACATGAAAGGCCTAGGACTCCCGATCATCCGTTATGCATTGGGGACGGATGCGAGATGTAAACTGCCGCAAGTGTATCGATGTTACGCTGCCATACCTTCAGAGGGTAAGTAATGCAGGCACAAATAATAATATTACTTTGTCAATAAATTAATGTGATTTTTGAAAAGAATTTATAATCCTATTTTATATAAAACTAAATTTATTCATCAATGGAGTTATCGTCATTATTAGCAAAACTCCACCAACGCCTAACTAAAAAGCGGACGGACACCTTTCATGAACCATTCATTGGCACCCGATGGAGGATAGGACTTGATATCTATTTCGGCCTCTTTCGATTCAGAGTAATTTTTGCCATTTAGAGGATGGATTAAATAAATGGCAATTAAAAAATGGGGCTAATATTCCTAACCTAACGCATTATTTATTTCTTGGCTCAAATGTACCGAGTGTTGTCGTGAAGTGTCATGAAGGAGAAGGACAAAGACCCATTTATTTGACCAGTGTCGGACGATTTTGTCCAACAACTTCATTTAGACATTTAAGTATCAGATAAATGAGAGTTTATCATTGATGAGCTCATAATTACTAACTCCTTTAACATGCTACAAAATAGATAGCATAAATTCTGCTTAGGGTTACCACGTCTAGCAGTAGAAATGGGCTTGTTTTTGCGAACAAGCCATTGTTGTTTGCCCTTCATTTTTAGAGAAAAGAACCCACTTTTGTTCTCATATAAATGCTATCCAAAAATGTCTCATATTTCAAAGTAATAAAGATGAAACCATATTGTAAATGTTATCTTTCAGATAGTTCATGTGGAAAAACAACACAATTTATGTTGACACTCTTCATGTTTCATGACAAACAACTCGGTTTCTTTGCATTTCGTTGATAAAAGTCCGTCAGAGATATAAAGGGAGGAAGATCAATTGAGACTTTGATAAACTTTACCAATTGGAAGCTTACCAAAGACTAGAATAATCTCTTGAAACCTACATATTAGATTCTTCAACCAGAACATGCCTACATAAGTGCATATCATTGAGACACTTTAGTCATTTCATAATTATTAATGTCTACATGAGTATAATATTATAATCAGCGTTGTTTTCATGAGGAGCAATTATTATGGAAGGTATAAGTGTATATATTTGTACGAGATTTATATTCTACCTCACTTCAGATTGCTTGGTCGAAGATGTGTTAGCATAAATATCTCTGTTTAACAATGTGTGCAATCTCTGCCAGCGCTATTTATCTTACGAGAGGTTTCTTGTGAAATTAAAGGAGTTAAGTGAATGAAAAATATCTTTGAGATAAAAATTAGTTAAATGTGAAAACTCTGTCTCCAAAGTACCTAAATGGCACGCAACTCTCCAGACTTGCTCCGTCTAGCAACTACGCCAAACCCAATTACATAAAGCTCTTTTAGCACTTTCAATTAAAGTTGATTAGAAAGTCGGTGTTTCTGAGCAACTCTTTTAATTTCTGTCGCCAATCCTCAACAAACTTGTTATTTATTCATTGCTGTGGAGATAAGTGAACTTCATTAATCATCTCTAAATACTGATTTTGTTAAGAGGCAAATTCGTTGAAATGAGTTTTGTTTCATTTTAAATATTATCTTCTTCCGTTTATTTTTAGCTCATCGTGTTTTTTTTATTTCATTTCTCAGTACTTCTCGTATATTCTCCTTGTTAAACCTCGAATCTTTTTTTCATTTACTTATATTTTGAAATTATATATACCGGGGAGGTCAATAAGTTTTGCGAATCGGTAGGGCAAAACAAAGTAAGGTGGATGGCTGTTTGGGGTGGTGTTAGGCCATGTTATGACAGGTCAGGACCTGCAGCCGCACGCTCCTGCCTCGTCTATTTAAGAATCAGTAGCTGATCGCAGATCTTCAGTCACAAACTTTTCAACAATGGAGAAGGTTGAGCCCCGCGCAGTGATCAAATTTTTGAGCAAGGAAGGCAAGAATGCAAAAGAGATCCATGAACGCATGGTTGCAGTGTACACCAACACCGCCCGTTCGTATGCAACCATTGCTCGCTGGAATAGAAAGTTCCGCCATAGTCGTGAGTCTCTTGAAGATGACCTCCGTCTAGGACGCCCGTGAAACGTTACCAACGAGGACAATGTGGCCCGTGTGGAGAGGATGATCCTCGAAAATCGACGGGTGACTGTCGAAGAAATCAAGCGAGAACTTGAAATATCACATGGAAGTGTTATCAACTTCATCCACGACAATTTGGCCATGACCAATGTCTGTGCCCGTTGGGTCCATAGAAACCTCACGCCCCATGATCGACTTCAACGTCATCAAAGTCCACAAGACCAGAGTTGCACAAGCTGCCTTGCGCGAGTGCGGATTCGAGGAGCTCAACCATCCCCCATACAGTCCAGATCTGGCCCTTAGCGACTACTTTTCATTCTGCCAGCTCAAGGCTACACTGCGTGGACGCCGGTTTGGGGACGATGAGGATGTCCAGCTGCCGTCCAGGAGTGGATTGAACAGCAGTCGGGAGATTTCTGGTTGTTAGGAATTCGAATCCTCAGGGACAAGTGGCGCAAGTGCATTGAAGTCGAGGGTAGTTATATTGAAAAATAATAAAACACTTTTCCTCATATCTCGTTTCCTTATATCCGAATTGCAAAACTTATTGACCACCCTTCGTATTTTTATATTTTCCCCATTATCTATTATATTCGATTTTACTTAATTGAATTAATATATTTGTTATTGAATTTAAATATTTAATTTTGTTTCATTTTGGATTCAAACTTTGTAACTTTAGTTAATTGTCTTCCATCAAATTTGAGATATGTAGAATGTATATTTAATTGTAAAAGTTTTAAGTAATGCATTTAGTACATTAATTAAAACTTAAAGACTTTGCTTTACGAATTAGTCCTCAGTATATTCTTATTCTGACTATTAATTCATGAATAAAAACTGTAAGAATTAACATAGGATTTAAGTTCAGCATTTACGAAATGTTTTGCAACTTAGGAGATCCAATGTTTTCATTAGAGGTAGGATTATTCTTTCACCACGCAGTAGTTTACTTTAGAAACATAACTGGAAATAAATTCTTTCCAAGTTTAATTAACTTTCTCTCAGTGTAAAATTATGGCCTTGGGAGAATTTAGGGAAAATAATTGTGCTTCGCGCCGGGACGCTGTATTTTTCTATAACAATTTAGTGTCTTCATTAAGGAAAGTGTTGCTACAGAGAAAGACTCATCTGCCTAGCTTAGAGTCTTGTTTTCTTTTGTTTAGGTTTATTTTTAGGTCTTCTTTAGTTATTCACTTAAGAATTTTGAGTATTCGACCATGAATTAGGTAGATGCTATCATAAAAATTTACCCTTTCCCCTCCGTTTCCAATTTTTTTATGAAAAGAAGAAGAGAAAAGTGTAATAAATAAAAATGAAAATTTTCATTTCAATTTCTATCACAGTACTGAAGATTGAAGAAAATGATTGATTAGAATTCAATTAATTTCGATATATTTAAAAATTTCGATCTTGCAATGTTAAGTAGGATAGATAATTAAATATAAAAAATTGCCTAATGAACCAAATTAAGTAAAAATAGTTATTCAACGTGTAGAGAAATGGCTACCTTAAGCATCCTGGAGGAGTATAGGTACATTAAATCCCCCCCCCCTCCTTATGAGGAGAAGCGTGGGACAGGTAGCCGGCGAAACTGCTTACCATGTGTGATCTCCCCGCCGCTGTGGGCAGTTGGAGCTAACATCTGTTTTAAGGCGACCACCTAAGGTCCTTAAACGACGCTCTAACGATCCAATTACCTACGAGACCCATAAACCCGTGGTTATGGAAGAAAAAGCGGTGCGCGTCAGAAGGCACACCAAGTAGCGATGCGGTTGCGAGCCTCTAATTTGCGAGCTGACTTGGGCACCCCAGTGCCACCTCAGGAATTCTCGCTCGCCCCAGATGCTAACTCACCATTCCCCCCCCCCCCCCGCCTTTGCCTTTGTGGCCTGGTCACTTCTTCCTTTAGATGGGGAGGCAATCCGCCTATAAATAAGCCCCGCAAAGAAAGAGAAGCGGATTATCAGAAGTCGATACGCCAGAAGAGGATAAGTTCGTGAAGATCGATCCATCGGCCAGACAAGAAGATTATCAGAAGTCGATACGCCGGAGGAGGATTAGTTCGTGAAGATCGATCCATCGGCCAAACAAGAAGATTATTAGAAGTCGATTCGCCAGAAGAAAGATTAGTTCGTGAAGATCGATCTTTCAGCCAGACAAGAAGATTAGAAGTCGATACGCCAGAAGAAGGGTTAGTTCGTGAAGATCGATCCTTCAGCCATACAAGACTATTTCCGTGAGAAACAATAGGATCAGATTGAGAAAATCATTCCACCCCTTTTCGGGCCGTATTATCCTAATTAGTCAAGCTTTATATCGGTGCCATACCGAAGAAGCCTGTTCAGTCTGCAAAGAAGTCCGACTGAAGAAAAGCAAAGCCGCTTACACTCGAGCGACTCTCACATCTCAAGTTCCGAAAGAGTGAGAGGAGAAGAACCCAGCCCCAACGAGCTCCCGTTCTTTAATTACGTTGAAGAATCAGCCCCCGTCACTGGCGACAAGCAATCCCTCCACGAAAATTCAACCAGCGGCCACAACACTGCAAAGCGAGAGATAAGTCCTCCAGCGACATCCGGCAATCCGTAATACCTACCTGTAAGTTAAAAATAACATTTATATCTCTATTGCGATAGTAGAAGTTTAGTACGTCTCAAGTTTTAAAGAAGAGTAGAAACCATTGTTCTTGAACCTAGGTCATATGTGTTTGGAGACGAGAGTACGTTAATTTAATGTTTAACGCTAATCAAATAGAGTCGCGAAAAAAAATACTAATCGGCAATTGGTATGTTTACGGGAAGCCTATTTGTTTATATTTTGTCATTGAAAGATCTTTGATGCCAAAGATAGAAATGTGTTAACTGTTGGTTTGTAGTAGTTAAGTGATTCGTTTAAAATACATGTTTATTTTGGTAGATTCTGTTGTTTCCTCTTATCCTTATGTGTTTGAAAATAGCTCTTCCTTAAGAACAAAACCACTGAATAGCATTCTTAGAACAAAGCCTACTTCATCATGGAAGTAACTCACGCCCCTTAAAGCATACCGCTACTAAAAGGGTGTCAGAGAGTATAGTGATCAAAACCAAGGGTCATTCTACGACACAACGTTTATCTATAGAAATTCTGATGACGATTTATAACCGACTGTTGATCCTTTAAGGAAGAAAAAAGAAGTTAATTTCAAGCAAACAGGAGAACAACTCCAATCTTTTATTGCTGGTTTAAACAAACCATCGAGAAATGAATGAAATAAATAATATTTGTATATTTTTGCTCTTGATAAAATGGTTCAGGATCGAGTTAAATTATTATAGCATTGTTTATTGGGCCTAATTTTATCTTACCCACATACTGGATCTCAAAAACGTCATCTATTATAGCGATTCATATAGAATATGACGTCACCCAATCTTGAGATACCATCTATGTGCCTTAAAAGAGTATGAAATACTGAATAAGAATGATAATTTATCCTGTCAGGAGGGGGATGGTGGTATTTTAGATAAAGATCCATTTTAAACAATCATTGGTTCATATTTTTTTCGAAAATAATCCAAGACCTGAGCAATTGTCTCCTTGCAAAAAAGTCCTGAACTATTGTAATCGGCACTAATGATAGAAAGCACGCCATTTTTACAAATCAAGGTGTTTCCATTCTTCGTTTAATATTAATTTTAAACAGCCTTATATAGATATTGTGATGAAACATCAGAAGATGTACGCCGTATTTTTAGTATTAAAATAAGTATTAATGCTTTTTTTCCGCATTGGAGTCTTTATATCTGGTTTCTGTTTGGCGCGAAAAGTACATATTTTTAAGATACTCCACCTTGATGGGCTCAAAATGAGGTTAAAATAAGTCCATCTTGCCTTTTCTCGACGTGTAAAGAAACCAGGATTTCAACATTGGCCACTTTGATTTCAATCTAATGTTAGTCTAGGCTTTAAAATTTCTAATCCTACTAGGTGATTGAAAATAGAGGTGGTGTGGGGGGTCCTCCCCCAATTAAAGGCGAGGTATAGGGTCGAAGCCTCCATTTCGAAAATATTAACTTAGTTTTCAAGCCCAATTTGAAAGCCTAGCGTTAGGTTGAAAACAGGGTGGCCAGTTTTGAAATCCTGGTTTCTTTACACAACGAGAAAAGGCAAGATGGACTTATTTTAACTTCATTTTGAGCGCGTCAAGGTCGATTATCTTAAAAATATGTACTTTTCGCGCCAAACCGAAACCATATATAAGGACTCCAATGCGGAAAAATACAATTAGTTTTCTTTTTAATATTAAAAAAAAGGCATAGGTCTTCTTAAAATTTCACCATATTTTTTAAATCTTCCTTTATTTTACTTGAAATTTCAACACTATTTCTAAAAATTAGTTAACTCTAAGTCTTCTCTTCAAAGCTAAAACTATCAAGCAAAGTTGTACCTTTAGAATTGTGCTCAACATTGCTTAATATTTTGTTCGTGTATTTATTTTGTAGTCATAAAAAGTGACGGTATTTTGATAGAAACGTCGCCGCTAATGAAAAAGGATCAGGTTAACTATTTTCCTCGCTCTGTGATTTCTGTTAAATATTAAATTTGGACTCTCTAGAACCAATCCTTACCAATATATATATATAAATATATATATATATATATATATATATATATATATATATATATGCAAAAGTATTGATAAACCCCAATATATCAATCTTAATTTTCTTGTTACACCCTGTAATAAAATTCAAAGTAGAATGGGAGAGAACAATTACGTACCTTTTCTGGACGTAAAAATCTACCGCTCAAATAATCAGATAGAGTGATCGGTCTAAAGAAAACCGACAAATTTAAATAGTTACATACATTTCATCTCATTGCATGACAAATCTATTAAAACATCCATCCTTTCTTCCCTTTTTCTTCCGAGACTACAGAGTATGCGACCTAATTTTGCTTCAAAATGAAATTAACCACCTCATCGGCAATTTCATCGAACAAAAGTACCCAATTTCCTTCATAAGCAAATGCCATTTTAAAGCGCGTAAAGATTTCTATGCCATCTCCACACCCAAAAAGAATGAATTTATTAGTTTCCCATATGCGCCAGCCTTAGCTCCCTTAAAATCGTGTGCGAATCAAAACCACATAAATATTACCTTTAAATATCCAAATACCATTCAAAAATTGTTTACCAAACTGCATCCTACGAATCAAGATGCCGGCGTATATCTTATACCCTGCCAAAACTGCAACTTATAATATATCGGTGAGTCTGGTCACTTTAACAAGGAAATAAAAGCACATAAAGCTGATATAAGGAGATGTGCAATTTTTTAAAGTCTCTTTGCGCACATGCAAAATTACGAACATAGGACTGAGTTCAACAGTTCAAAAATAATTTATAAACAAACAATTATATTATGAGTAAAATTTATGAATCAATACTCATCAACAAAGTCGATAATTTTAATTTATCGGAAGGGCAATACAAATTTAACGAATATATCTTGAATTATGTTCCTAAACTTATTTACGAGGGGCGGTCAATAAGTTTTGCAATTCGGATATAAGGAAACGAGATATGAGGAAAATTGTTTTATTATTTTTCAATATAAGTACCCTCGACTTTAATGCACTTGCGCCACTTGTCCCTGAGGCTTCGAATTCCCGACAACCAAAAATCTCCCGACTGCTGTTCAATCCACTCCTGGATGGCGAGCTGGACATCTTCATCGTCCCTAAACCAGCGTCCACGCAGTGCAGCCTTGAGCTGGTGGAATAAAAAGTAGTCGCTAGGGGCCAGATCTAGATTGTAGGGGACATGGATGAGCTCCTCGAATACACACTCACGCAGGGCAGCTTGTGCAACTCTGGCCTTGTGGACTTTGACGACGTTGAAATCGATCATGGGGCGTGAGGTTTCGTGAGGTTTCTAGGGACCCAAAGAGCAGATACCTTGGTCATGTCCAAATTGTCGTGGATGATGTTGATAACACTTCCATGTGATATTCCAAGTTGTCGCTCGATTTCTTCGACCTTCACCCGTCGATTTTCGAGGATCATCCTCTCCACACGAGGAACATTGTCCTCGTTGGTCAAGTCTGACGGGCGTCTTGTTCGGGGGTCATCTTCAAGGGACTCACGACCATGGCGAAACTCCCTATTCTAGCGAGCAATCGTTGCATAGGAAGGGGCGGTGTCGGTGTACACTGCAACCATGCGTTCATGGATCTCTTTTGCATTCTTGCCTTCCTTGGTCAAAAATTTGATCATTGCGCGGTGCTCAACCTTCTCCATTGTTGAAAGATTTGTGACTGACTATCTGCGATCAGCTACTGCTTCTTAAATAGACGAGGCAGGAGCGTGCGGCTGCAGGTCCTGACCTGTCATAACTTGTTCTAACACCCTCATAAACAGCCATCCCCTTTCCTCTGTTTTGCCCTACCGATTCGCAAAACTTATTAACCGCCCCTCGTATAAACCGCCCGAACCATCTTTGATTCTTTGCTCCCTGTTTCACGCTAATATTTTTTTCTCAGTGTGTTTCCTCTGATTTTATTATGGTTAATCTTTTTCTCGGAACCACGCTTAGTATTTATATTTGTTTTACCATTTTGCTTCCTCTGGTTTCATTTTCTTGAGTCTTTTAATTCGTTCCGAAACCACGATAAATGCTTTACCCTTTTCCATATTTTTTCTCTGATTTCTTTTTACTTTGCCTTTTAATTCGCCTTTGTATACTTTATGGTACTAGCTTCATATTTTAGCGTCTGATGGTCGCCTTAGAGGTGCCCTGTTTCAGAAAATATCAGTCGTAGCAGACGTTCTTTCGATCTGGTTCATATGTGCTTGAACGGGCTCAGAAGTTACAGCCCGAGTTATTATCTATAATCGTAAAAATTAAAAGTAATTAAAATTCAATGTTTTCTTGAAACAATAGATTTCTATAAAGATATGGATTTAAATTCCAATCTATGAAAGGTTTCCGTTCTACAATATTTTTAAAGGAACGAAAAATTATCCAGCAACTCGGGCTAATACGAACGAGCCTGGTAGGTTTAAAATACTAACTGGCATATCTTGTCAAGAGTACAGGTGAAGGTCAGATCGGTGCACGCCGCTGTCCTTATTTGATTGATGTTATTCAGTGAGTCTGTGTTTGAAAATCAGTTGTGTTTTGCAGGGTTGCTTTATTTTTAAACTTAACTGAGAAATGAAGAAAGACATAGTGCTCGTATTTCCATTGTGAAAAGCATTTTGAACGACTTGGAAAAGAAGAAGGAATTGCAAGGCAGGATATTTATTATACGAGTTCTCCATCAAAATGAAACGACTGGAGTTCATGTATAAATGAAGTGAGTAATTTTTACATTAAAATTATATTTCTGTCTTATTGTTAAATTATATCAGTCACATATAAGTCTGCGGTGTGCATAACGTCTCTTACCCTTTTTAAACTTGACTCTAAGGTGAAATCTGTGATGACCTTAAATCCGCTCTTATATATATATATATATATATATATATATATATATATATATATATATATGAAGAATTAAACCCCATTCTCCGAAGACAATTTAATTCAGAACAGTTTCGGTGTATCTTCCTTACGCCCAATCATTTCCAATATTAATTCTCCTACTTATAAGCTCTCCAAATGGCTCACCAAGCATTTATCTCCAGCAGTTGGAAGAATCTCATCTGCACACATTATGAACGCTCAAGATTTCGTTGACCGCCTCAACCACCTGCCATCACCGGATGGAAAACTTGTGAGCTTTGATGTAAACTCTTTGTTTACTAAAGTTCCGGTTGACCAAACCATGGGCCTTCTGCGGGAAATCATGCCTAGACTTAATTTGGATCTTCCCATTTCTACGAGTAAATTTATCGATTTAGTTGAATTATGTCTCTCTGAAAATGTGTTTCGAGTAAATAATGAGTTTTATAGACAAATATTTGGCCTTAGCATGGGAAATAGTTTATCTCCGATATTGGCATGTCTCTTCATGGAATATTTTGAGACTGAACTCCTTCCCACAATTTCTCCCCCTAACTTTATATGGTTAAGGTACATTGACGATGTATTTTCTGTATGGCCTTATGGCCATGATTTTGATACCTTTTTTAATAATTTGAATAATTTGCATGTCTCCATTAAATTTAAATATGAATGGGAATATGATAAAAGATTACCCTTTTTAGATGTCCTCATTAATAAAGATCACCATGAATTAAAACTTGATGTTTATAGGAAACCAACCCACTCGAATGCCTAGATACATTATTTTTCATTTCACGATAATACTGTTAAAAAATCGGTAATTTCTAACCTTTTCCTTATAGCATACAAAATATGTCATCCTTCCTATTTAGATGAAGAAATTGTCATTATCAGGACCATTTTTTCTAATTTGTATTACCCCGATTGGTTCATATCGTCTGCCCATTTTGCAGCTAGGAAAACATTCTATGGTAATAAGCCTTGCCGCACTAATGACTTCAACAAATGTATAACATTGCCATTTAATAATAAATTAAATAGTTTAAAGGACATATTTGGAAAAGTGGGTATTAATCTAGCCTTTAAATATAATAATTCCTTAAATCAATTGATGATTGCCAGGAAACCCAAAGAACATCATAACATAGGAGTATATGAAATACCATGCAACGATTGCCATAAAGTTTATATAGGGAAAACGGGGAGAAATCTAGACAAGAGATTGTATGAACACAGAAGAGATATTAGAGTGGGCAGTGAAAGTAGTGGAATATTTTGCCATGTTAGAGACTTGAGTCATTCGATCGATTTCAATGGAAGTAAAATGGTATTTAAATCGGCTAACTATGTTAAGAGAAGAATCGTAGAATCGAGCTTGATATCTTCAGTTCCTAATTTAAATCTATCTGAGGGACAATTTTCTTTTAATCCTGTAATACGAAAGCAAATAAACAAAATAGTAAAATGTCGGCCCTTTAATATGTTTAGGCCTACCCCCCCCCCCCCCCTGATTAGCCAGAAGTAGGGGATTGGGGAAAAAAAAGAAGAAAAAAAAGAGGGGATCTTTCATGACCTGACCCTGTGTTATGTTTGTAAGCACTATTCTTATATTTTCTATCCAGTTTCAGTTGAAAAAGGGTTTGAGATACCCTGAAACTGTTCTGAATTAAATTGTCTTCAGAGAATGTGGTTTAATTCCTCATCTTTTCTGGTGATATTGCATTAATTTTCATCATATATATATATATATATATATATATATATATATATATATATATGAGAATGGATGGGGAGAAAGAAAATTCCAGACACTACACAATAAAGAGCTCTGCGTAGTGTCTGGACTTTTCTTTCTCCACATCCATTCTCACCTATACGTCGAGTCTTTCATGCAATATATATATATATATATATATATATATATATATATATATATATATATATATATATATATATATATATACATATATATATAATAATAAGAGTTGATGCAGTTAGTAGAGAGCACAAAATGTTACAACCCGCTTCTTATAGCTCCCTGGGGAACTCCCTTGTTCCCACCACGGAAGATCAATTATCAGTTTGCCATTTCTAGCGAGCCCTCCCCAAAACTCATCTGAAACAGCAGCCTTATACTTTAAGACCTCTTGCTTTTGTGAGAAGAGAAAACGGGTAATTAATCATAATTTCTTGGGTATCTATGCTAAACACTCTGCTAAAATGTTTAGCTTAGGAATAGCAAACTGATACTTGATCTTCAATGGGGGTAACTAGGGCTTTCCCCAGGGGGCTATAGGATGTGGGCTTTATCCTTTTGTGCTATCTACTAACCTCATATATATATATATATATATATATATATATATATATATATATATATATATATATATATATATATATATATATATATATATTCGTATATTTGGGCAGGATATTCTCTTCGTGACATATTTTAGTGAAGGCGACTGTGAATTCAGCGTTAATAATTTTCTTATCGAGCTTCTCGTTTTCTCTAATATTCCGCTTTTGGTCGTTGGGTAACCCGTGTATAAGCTCACCAAAATTCATTACAAAAGCACTGACGAACGAGGGCAGTAAAATAGTTCACTGGATAAAACGAAACATTTATTGGCCTAACGCGTTTCTATACACTCCTGTATCATTATCAAAGAAAGGTAGAAATAATATAAGGAATCAAAAACATGGCTATATATATTGGAGTTTGAAGATTAACAATTATACGAACATATTTATAAGGAATGGAAATTCTTAAATACAAAGGTACATTTAGGCAAGGGTTAAGACGGCTTAAAAAGGCTAATTTAAATATGGGCACAGGATTAAGATAGGCAGGGGTTATTACTTGGTGTACGAGGACGCGAGGAAGGCAGGGTGAACTGTATGTTTGTTTCTAATATAAACTATTGTTGCCGATTTGGAACATATGCAAGAATTTCGGTGTTATCTTCGAGTGAATTCCGGTCCAATTTCCATCCATGTTTTTCAAATGTATGTGTTTTGGGTGCATCGAAGTTTAAATGGTAGCTCATTCTTCGTGTTAATTTTGTTTTGTCATTCCGATATATGAATGAGATAGGAGCTCACAATCTCCCATTTTGCAAGTGTTTTTCTTATATTAAATGACTTCTTTGTTAAGGTCTTAGGGTGTCTGTAGTGTTATTTTTGAGTATAAGGTTGGATGTCCGTTTATTATTGTAATAGATTATGAGTGATACGTTGTTTTCGTTTTGGGTTGGTTTCACTCCTCTGTTTATGATTTCCTTGATTACTCTTTCGTCCGTTTTGTACGCTGTAATCATAATATTCTTGTAAAATAGTTTAAGGGTATTTCCTTTTGCTTTCTGATTGGTGCTGACTGTAGGTGACGTGTACCATTTTTCCATCTTCTTCCGTATAGCTGTTATATATATATATATATATATATATATATATATATATATATATATATATATATATATATATATATATATATATAGATATAGATATAGATATAGATATAAATATATATATATGTGTGTATATATTTATGTATATATATATAGATATATTTACATAACAGAGAGGTTGCGTGTTGCTTGGCGTATACATATTTTCAGGAAAAATAAGAAGGCTGCATTTAGGATGTTCATTATAGTATTTTAATTCCTTGGTACCGACGTTTCGGGTAGTGGTCCATTTTCAGGGATATAACCTAGTTATATAGCTACAGGGCGCCAGTCCCCTTCTATATTATTATTCTAGTATTCCTTCTTTAGACATTTTTGCCACGATAATCACTCACGTTCCGTATTTAAACAATATCAATATTCGTAAAATAACTGTCAATTTAGTTTTTAAAACTCTTAACACAACTAGCATTTAATACCCCTTCGGGGAGTGCGTTCCATTTATTGATGATGTTAAAGGTAAAATACTTTTTAGCTATCTTCGTTTGTAACCTCCTCCGTACTTTCAGTTAAAACCATTGTCACGTGCTATACCATGGTCTAGTTAAAAAAAAATTATAATTTGCGTTTTCAAATTTATTTTTAATTTTTAGTTTCTTGGATAAGCTCACCTCGCAATCGCTTAGTTTCAAGAGTCGGTAGTTTTAGTATATTTAATATTTCGATATAAGACCTATTTTTAATCGAGGGAATTAGTTTAGTTGCTTGTCTTTTAATTCTTCCCATTTTATTGATGTTCAGATGCGTATAAGGTGACCACAATTGTATCGCGTATTCCCGGTGTGGACCTACTAATTTTTTATATAGAGGTATGATTATATCTTGGTGTTTGAAGGGAAAAGTTCTCGCAATAAATCCAAACATTCAGTTCGCCTCTTTACACGCTTCGCCACACTGTTTGTTAAACATAAGATCATTTGAAACTCGCAACCCTAACACTTATTTTATACTTACAACTTGGGTGTTTTCTACCTACGTGCAAAACTCTATACTTATCTAAATTCATTTTCATGTTCCATTTATTAGACCATTTGAAGATTTTATCTAGATTCTGCTGAATTAATTTTCTATCGTTCTCATTTCAAATTTTACCCCCAATTTTTGTGTCCACAAATTTGCATAATTTACCAAGTAGGCCAGTGTCCATATCATTTGCATATAAAAGGAACAACAATGATTCCAACACAGACACCTTGGGCACGCCACTACTTTCGTCTTAGCTTTTAATCATGTTGTCGTAAAATTCTAAAAGACTAGGTAAATATGAACGTTTCTGTCTAAAGCCGTGTTAACTAGCATTTATGAGATTATGCGCCTTGATGACCTTATGGCGAATGACGGATTTCATCAATTTACCTACGATGGATGTTAAGCTTATAGGCCGAGAATTAATTTAAAGTTCTCTTTTTCCCTTCTTGAAAATAGGAATTATATTCGCTAGCTTATATATCTAATGGCACGACACCTTCTTTTAAACATTTGTAAAAAATTTCATTAGTGGTCATACTAACACGTTTCTAATTTTTTCTAAATGCGCCGGATAGATTATATCAAGGCCTGGAGATTTATTTGGTTTTAACTTAGTGATATAAAAATCTATTTCTGCTTCGAATAATTCGATATCGGTTAAGAGGTTATGCTTTTTTATAAATACCGGTGCAAGAAAGTTATTTAATATATTGGCCACCTCTTCTGTATCCGAAACTAATTCGTTATTGCTATTTTTGATAGGTCAAATTGTTTCCTTCATCGGGTTGGTTTCTATTGGATACATATTCGAAAATATTGTTAGGGTTAGGCTTAATTTCTTTGGCAAGTGTAATTTCATATTTTATTTTAGCGCTTCGTATTTCCCTCTGGCATTCCCTTCGTCGGGCTGAGTAAATTTGATTATTTTCTTTGAATGGGTTACGCTTGTGACTCTTGAATGCACAGTTCCCATCCTTCAATTTGACTTCAATATCAGGATTCCAACATTTTGGTTTACTCGAGGCGTTTCGTTTGTTTTTTCGCGGAATGATTTGCTTAAATAATTCTCTAAAATCCTCGATGAAAAAGGAACAGCACCGATTAACATTTCCTAACGTTGGATTCCACTTGATCTCTCTAAACTTGCGGTTGAACCATTAAATTCTGCAAGTGTAAATTTGGCATTTTAATATCATTATTTTCTTTGTTACGATTTATATTAATATCAAACTCTATTTATTTGTGATAGCTGGAACCTATAAGTTCCCCAATACTAATACCCGAGATAACATTAACCTTGTTAGTTAGAATTACGTCAGGGATATTCTCTCCTCGGGTTTGTTCATTGTCTAATTGTGTTTAGTAGTTTTCTTCCATAAACTTCAATAGCTTCTGCCCCTCCCCGTCTGGATTAAACGTTTCCTACTTATAGTTCTACAATTTGAATCCCCAATTAATAAAGTGCAATTATTTTTAATGTTACTTCCAATAATGTTATATAATTCAGTGTCAATCTCAATCTGTTGTGGCGAGGATCTACACACTACAAAGATATTTATTGTAAAACCATTCAATTTTATTTCAGCGAATATTACCTCAAATTCTTTGGTCCGTCAAATTTAATTTCGGTTAAAGGCATATGATTTTTGGTGCCCAGTAGTACTCCTCGACCTCGTTTATGTTTACGGTCTATATTGATTACTTTATACCGTTGTAGTTGCAATTAAGCAATATAGCCTCTTTTAGATGTCTCCGTCCAAAATTCCGTTATTGCTATAATATTGAAGCTGCGTAAGTGCACTAAACATTTAAATTCGTCGAACTTATTTCGAATAGTACACCCGTTACAGTAGTAGACATGGAAATTTCTTTTTCGAAAGAGTAGATTATTATTACGGGGTGGCGAGCAACTCTCCCCTATGTGCTCTCTACTCTCCGAAGCTGTTCTGACTGAAAATTTACAAGCGAATTATTAAATATTCTTCCTATCCTTGCCGCGCCCACCTCGTTTAGATGAAGGCCGTCTCGACAGAATAGCTACATTTGTTTGTAGAAATCATCTCACAAATCGGTGAGGTACACACCCTCTTCCGGGCGAAGAACTTTAAGAGAGTTGTTAATATAGGATGCTCTTCCCTAGAAAACATGCGTCGCACCTATTATAGGAAGGATACCTGTAAAAGCCACGTTCCCAGTCCTTTTTTTCAGCTTCCTCATCAGTTGGTTGTACCTTGCTAGAAGTTCCTTGGACCTTGTAAATTAAACATTATGAATATCGATATGTATTTTATAAGCTTTTTTGAGTATCTCTGCTTGTAAAATTTTCCATTTAATCAACAAGATCTTCAACTCTTCCTCCAAGATAACAGGTTCCCCTCAGTTTCGTTGGTTTTTTGCCAAATAATTCCTTAAGTTGGCCCCTAATAATAGAATCCCCTACGTGGGAAGTGTGTAAGGGGATTGGTATATTTCGTAAAGGTGGCTGTCTTGTAGGCTGTTTGTAGAATGTGGTGCAAAACAGATGTTTCTGACTGGCAAGAAGGAGTGATTTCATTTACTTGTGCTAAAAGCCATCTTGTGAAGGATGTAGCCTAAATTGCTAGTGAATCTAAGAGTAAGGTGTTTGTGCTATCTTAGTGTATTGTAATGTCTGATTGTTGGTGTTATCTATGTATTAAAATGGATGAAGCCATTTTGTTCTGTTTTATTATGGTAATTGCTGCCAGGGTTTTCTCTCTAGGTGTATTTTTGTCTTATCTTCTCTAATTGTAATGACTGAGAGATTTATGTTCTCTGTGTATTGTAATGGTGGAGAGTTTGTTTTCTCTGTATGTATTGTAATAGCTGTTGGTTTGTCAGTTTGTATTGTATGAGTAAGTTTGAACTTAATGTCGAGGAGTTGTGTGATAATGATGAAGACGATAGGGTGCTACCCTGTTTGTGCTGTTTGGATTTAAAGGTTTTTTGGTATCTAGGGATGCAAAAAAACATATAGAAGAAACAAAGAACAAAAGAAAATAGAAAAGAAGGAAAAAATTCTTGGAGAAGGAAGCGAACGAATGAAAGATAAAAGACCGAGAAAAAAAGTAAGAAAATGAAAAAAGAAAGGGGAATAAATGACAACAAAGAAATTAATGAATCTGTTCCGTGCCTTATTGCAAGTCTCTTTCCTCTCCTCTTAGATGACCTATAAATTCTGTCCCAATGACGTCGCCCTCCCCCCCAATACATACAATGCCACTCACATACACATACGTACACAAATACTGACAGATCCACACTCATGGCATTATTAATGGACCAAATAAGGCTATACCCACCCTGCCCTTTGACTGCCATTCTATTTCTAATTCAGCGAGATGGATGTGCTAGTATTATTAGCATTATCGTGGCACTTGGGATTAATAGAACAGGTAACATTAATGGCGTCAGAGAGGTAAGATGTATCGAACTTCAAATCTCCCATAGATCGAAAGATCCCCTTAATAAAGCTCCGTACTGACGAGTCTCCCGAATTTGAGCCAACGACATCGAGGGGATTCATGGGATTCTTATATAGGAGAGCGGACTTCTCGTGGGCTTCATGGGTCATCTCCGGCATGCAAGTAGCCCCCTTTTTTATGTTTAACGACCTGCAACTATCACCGTGGAACCTTGTTTTTATTGGTCATACATCTCAAAGATATTTCTGTACATACTTAGGACATTAGTGCAGATTTCCATATTCTCCTTCTCTGCATCGCTCCAATACACCGCATTTTCCCCTCTTCTAACTTTAATCGTTGCCAATAAATTAAATTGCATTTCAAAGGCGAGTAAAAGAACATCAAATTAATTCAACACGAAAGTAACAAATATATTTCAGGCGTTGTCCGGCAACTTACAAAAAAAGACCGGTGAAGAAGTCTAGCGCTAAATCTGACGAAGATAACGTTACAAAATTAAAAGATTTTAAATCGCTACCTAAGGACAATGTTAAATATAGCAACGGATAATTTAAAAGCGATTTGGATCTCTATGGATAGACACCATGCAAGTCCAATTGAGAAATAACGTATATTTATGCATATGCCATTGTGTAAAATACCCACTCTTGCATCAAATGATCACGTGGATTTTGATGTGAATTTTGTCTTCATGGTATCTTAACGTACTCTATGGCAAATATTCTCACGCTAGTTTTCAATTTAAGATAGGAATAATAAATTCTAGAGATTCACCTTTCATCTCTTACTTTTTGGATTATTATGTGTGCTCACACTTTGGGAGTACAGTTATTATGTTAGTTGGTAACGCCCTCGGCCTCTTGACCAGGAATGTCACCATGAACAAATAATCAAACCAACATAAAGATCAACATGCCAATCGCAGCTGAGCTTGACGGCCCTTTGATTATTTCATAGTTCAGGAAGGAAGAAGCTGTAAACCGGTTTTTAGTTGCGGGCGAATCTACGTCTCACTGTGTGGGTCGGTAAGTTGGTTCCCGTTTTGCGTTTTCTTTTTTTTTGGTAATAACATTGTATTTATTCGGCCGATTCTAACAAAATTTGAAATATTTATGTTGTTTTGCATTCTCTTCTGAATGCTATAATTGCCAAAGTCCTCGCCGTGTCAGGGGTATTTGGTGCATATAACTCCCCTTTGGCAGAATTCCTTGGAACAAAAAATATGAGTGTGGATGCGTGGTACGCGATGAAGAAGAATGAAGAAAGACAGCGGTGTTGTGTTTCACTGTGTGCGACGACGCGCATAAGATCCACCTAATCCCATGGGGGGAGCAAAGAACGTCTACTAACCGGGGACCAGACCTCCATATCCGCTGACCTTTATGTCCGCCTCTTGCTGGGATGATTCGGCCACACACCTCGACGATGAAAAAATTGTTCTTGTTTTTTTATTCGGAGTTCTCCTCTGGCGCCAACCCGAAAGGGCACAACCACCGAAATGATCAAACTAACTTATCTTTTGCCTATTTTAGAATGATATCCCCTCCCCCCCACCCACCAGTGCCATTAGGACGGATTCAGATTTCGACAAGAGCTGTTGCTCTAATTCTTTTAAACCATTCCCTTTGCTTTTAATATTGTTATTTTTGGTTAAAAAAAATATTTATAGTCATTATTTTTTTTTATTCAATTTCAGTCGGTAATTCTGTTGTTTTCAAATGACATTTCTCATTTCATTTCGGTTTATTTAATTGAGACCAAAGCGGTTGATCGCTGCTTCAATGTGCATGGTTCGAATCCCACCCCAGCTCGGATTTTTTCGAAGTAAAAAATAATTATTCCCGAAGAAAAATTATTCCATTTCCTCTTTCCTGCGTTGAAGTTGGATTTATTTCATCATTCTCTCGCGCTCATGAGAGATATATGCATATATATATATATATATATATATATATATATATATAGAAAGAGAGAGAGAGAAAAAAAATGTTCACTAAACAGCAGAAACTAATTTTTCATTAAATGCAACCGTTTGTAAAGATATATCCACCCTAAACGTACAAATATTATTTACCCGTAAATCATTTGGGTAATCAAAAGCCCTACCGATTCTGAAGAGTTTACCCTCGCAATATACGCGTATATCAAAAGAGATTGAAGTATTGTAGGAATTATCCTAATTTATTACGTTTCTTGACTTTTACTTGGTACGAGTAACACATAGGAACTACAGACAAAAATAGATATACATATTTTGCCAACTTTATTGACAATTAAAAAGGTAGTTTATGTTATGAAAAATTAATGATTTTCTGTTACAAGATTTGTATTTAAAACGTGCCTTCCCTTCGTCCCCTCCCGCATGTAATTTTCAGTTCATACATCTTTCACCCGCTTTTTTCAATTCTTTCTCTTTTAACCTTTTGCAGCAATGGCATTCTGCAGTTTTCGCCTTTTACTAATAATAATGTGCTAAAATCCGAACGTCTTTGGATCGCAGTTCCCATTCGCGAATTAATCGGGTTATTCCTCCTTTCCCGGTAAGGATCGAGGATCTCCATAGTACCTGCTTTCCCAGTAAGGATCGAGGCTCTCCATATTACCTGCTTTCCCGATAAGAAGTGAGGCTTCCCATACTACCTGTTTTCCTTGTAAGGATCGAGGCTCTCCATAGTACCAGCTTTCCCGGTAAGGATCGAGGCTCTCCATAGTACCTTCATTCCCGGTACAGATCAAGGCTCTCCATAATACCTGCTTTCCCGGTAAGGAGCGAACCTCTCCATAGTACCTTTTTTCCCGGTAAGGAGCGAGGCTCTCTATAGTACTTGTTTGTTTCAGGCCTGATTAAGCCTATTAAATTATGGATTTCGAAAAAAAATAAGCATTATTTCAAACTTATTTTTTTTAGTTTTTAAAAATATTTTTATTTTTCATATTAAAATTTAAAATTCTATGATGTTCTTTTAGATTTCATATTTAGTAACCATGCTGTACAAGCGGTAAATTAAACGAGACGAACATAACTCCCAACCATGCTTCAACAGACCCGTAGCAAGGTGTCAGAGAGAGAAGGTTACCCCCCCCCCCCCCTAGAACCCAACGTCTACCCGTGGTGTCTGAGAAAGATGCACTTGCACGGCCAGACAGCCCCAATGGCCCAACAAGAATTTTGCGCGACCGCGTGATCCGTTTAGGGTCCATTTCTTCCCCGTCTCTTCGTCTGATCGGCGCCAGACCTACGGCGCCGGGCACCTTTGCACGAGACTGTGATGCGCCCCGAAAATATTTCCCCCACACCCCTGGCGCGTCAAGTCAAATGAGGTCCACGTCTCCCTTTGGGGGGCCTCTGGCGACCTGCCTCTGCCGAGGCAGTATAAATACTTCGAAAAAGCTTTGAGAAAATAGTACCTTACAGCCACGTACAGTCCCGTGCGCCCTGCCCCGCCTCCCAACGGCTTCCAGCTACGAACGCGATGCGTTACTTCTCTACCAGGCCTCGCTCGTACCTAAGTCCAAATCCCTCCCCCACCCCCGACAGACGATAGACACGGACAGGCATCTTTCACTCGGTTATCGACTTCGTTCTCGTCTGGAGTACTCCCTCGTTCATTTCTCAGCGAGGTTAAAAAAGAAGAAAATTTGCAAGTGGAACTTTGCAACGCCACTCTTCCTCGTCGAATTCAAGGCTTCCAGACAATTAAGCTTTACGTGAGTCTCCCTGTGATTTTCACTCTCTCCCCTTTCCCTGGATGCAATCACCGCACATCCTCTCTCGGACTTTCATTCCCATCGGGTCATTTATATCCTCCCCCTCCCCGTTTTGTACCTCGGGTCTCATCTTATTTATTGTCATTCATTTACTTTTTTTAATAATATTTTCTTTGTATATAATAAAGTTATTTTTCTACAATTCAGTTTCTCTAAACCCAGAACTTCTGAAAATTGATTATTTAGGCCAACCACACTCGATTTTGATTGTTTAACCCTCGCACTGGGATCTATATCCCAATTTCTGGCGTGCTCCATTCGCGCGTCAACGCAGAGTCAGTCCTCGGCTAGCATCAATGTTTGCCTCTACGACATAATATTCTGGTGTCCGGTGTTTAGATCACTCTACGACAGAAGGATAAAGCAATTAATCTTCCTTCTGATATTATAGAAATTTTTCGCTCTCGTTTAATTTCTTTAATTTATATTTATGTGAAGTGCTTCGTTGTTAAAATGGTTGGCGTTCCTGACTTAAAGCCAATGGCCATGGTTTGAACTCAACTTGGGGCATTCTAAAATGGAAAGAAAGCATAAAATCTTATCCTCCGTTAGTACCAATAATTAAATGAACGATAAATGGTTACTTCACCTCTTAAAAATAAAGTGGTTTAGATCCCATCTCTTTACTTAACATATAAGATTTAAAAGTGTTGGTATCACCCGAATATGCTTTTAAGAGGTTGACGTCGGTACTTTTACGAGAATGATTTCAAGAAGTACGTAGGTAATAAAGTTGGGAATGACGTCCGTAAGGGCATCTGAAAGGGCGGGATGCTGCAGCCAAATTCAAAAGAGCAAATAGGCCCATCCAACTCCCTCATATATACGGGTTATTTGGTAGGGTTATTGTGTATGGCCTAAAATCTACTCGAAGCTAATTCGAAAAAGAAGCGGAATGTTTGAAGTCAGAGATGAATGTAAAACAAAAAGACGATAAGAATAAAGAATTAGTTTATATCTCCTATTTGTTTCATGTCATATTTTAAAATAATAAACATTTTTTATGCATTTCAACGACATTCATCGCCAAGAAATTTCAATTCTTTGTTATTTTATTGTTATTTTATAAGAAAAGTAATTTTATGCTAAGAAAGTGTCATATGTTTTGTTAGTTATCTTTAAAACCGCCACTTCGTGTGACAGCTCGGTTCTCTAACTCAATTTAAAAAAATAAAATTGTCCTCGTCATCACAGCTTACCAAGACGAGTGGTAGTCAGTGTCCTCAAAATGTTTTCCTCACACATAAATCGATATATGACACTTACGAAACGACACCAACAGAATTAATATGGGCTATGACCTAGTTTGGTGGCGCTAAGGAAACAATAAATGGGGCATTTTATTGGTATTTTTATTTCGGCTTCGAGTGGTTCATAAAAGGGAGAATAATAAAAGATGGTGTCGTGTTAAGGACAGGCGGTATTTAGTATACAATCTCAAGTCTTCATAATGTACTTTTATTTTGTTGTGTGAGATGGACAGAGGGATTAATCATGTCGTAAAGGTAGCAAACTCACAAATAACGAGATCATTTTTACCAAGCGATAAAAGAGTGCATAAGGGCGAGAGAAAAATGAAGAAGTTAAGTATTTCGTAGAAACAAGAAAAAGGCATCATAAATACGGTTCTAGATATCTTGAAGGAGATAGACATACGGTTAATAATAATAATAATATACTAATAATAATAACAATAATAATAATAAAAATAATAATAATAATATAATAATAATAATACTAATAATAATTATAATAATAATAATAATAAGAAGAAGAAGAAGAAGAAGAAGAAGAAGAATTATAATAATAAGAATAATAATAAACTTTAGAGCTCAAGAATTTTCAAGTATTTCATTTGGACATTATTATTTTTTTAAATGTTCATTTTAAAACAGTGATTTGCAGGATAAAGTTTCTTCACTAGCTAGGAAATTTTAAAACTTTGATATTTCTTTTAAATTATTAAAGTTTTGTATTTTCATTCGTTAACGGGAGGCCGTAATGGCGCTTATTTGATTGTATGATATTTTTTTGTTTTTCGAGCCCTTTATTTGAAGTTGGGATGCAAACTTTCATATCCAGGATTTAGACTAAAAACGTTTATCGAATTTAATTCTTTATCAAAACCAAGTTGCAAGAAACAGCATTAATTATTGCGTGCAAGATGAAAACTATGTTGTTTGTAGAAATGAAAGCGTAGTGTAGAAGTCTAAATACCGCGTACATAAGTGTACGAAGAAATACTATGACACGAGCTGAGTGCCCTATCGTATCTCTAAATGCACCTCTAGCCTCGAATTCTCTGCCACCCTTTTTCGCGCGACCGTAAACTCCGAGATGGCTCGAAGGCGTGAAAGACATACTGTCTGCCCAAAGATGAAAAAGGTCTTTCGCGCGACGATTCTGATTTTACGAGAATTCGATTCTCTCTCTCGATTTCTGTTCTCGAGGGAAATAGAAGGAAAACTTCTCCCTGGATTCAGGCAGAAGATCTTGGACCTAAGTCGAGTTTGTGTAGAGCCTGATCCACAAAGGAAACCGTTCGCCCGCTGCAAGGACGGAAATTCTCGGGGAATTGGTTGTTGCCGTCACGTTACTTGTAGGTGCCAAACTTCTCGCAGCCCCCCCGCCCTTCAGAGTCTGAGGTTACACAGGACCACCCTTTGCGGATTATCCTAGACGTAGCTAGGTAATCGGTTTTGGCTACCCACTCCAGGAGCTGAATAATCGGACAGGTACTTCGAGGAAGAAGTCCGATTTGAGTCACCGTTTGGCTCATCTTCGCGATCCGGCATAGGATCATTATATCACCGGCCTAGGATTACCCTCTCATTCGGTAACCTTGGACGGCCGGACTAGGTGCGATCATCGTTACCAGAAAAAGATATTCACCGTCCCCTTCAAAAATACTTACGAACTCAAAGGTATCGTTAATTGAATTATCCCCTCCTCTAACTTCACCAGTTTATTTGTGAACTAAAATTCCCATCCTGAGCCTGTAACCTCGAGTATTAGAAATACATAATTCAGTGTTTAATTCAATAATACTATTCCATTCATGCTGTCTGGTGTCATTTAGACGCAAGCATCCCAGTGAGTAATTTTCAAGTAATACCCACGACATTTTTGTAGAATTATTTATTCAGTGCAAAATTAATTTTCTATTTATATCTATATACGCTGTTGCTTATTTCAAATTCATGTACATTAAAGATTATTTTTGTATCTGTGTGTTTAACTAATTTGGACGATCCTTTGGCAATTATTAAGTAATCCACTCGGTTTAAATCTCAATATTACACCGATCCATCCATGATTGGCTTTTACTGAGTGGGGAAACACTCAGGGGATCATCATCTTAGTTTTGATCAAAAGGGAAGCACCGGGGATATTCCTACTCACCGGAAGTGGCTCAGGTAGGTGTATTGGATACGCTTCACCTCCGCTTCACCTCGGTGCTGTATAAAATATATGTCCAGGAAGTGGTACTGGGATTACCCACTCACTAAACCCTCGACACGTAGCTCTATCGGCCTAGCCATCTTAAAAAGAAACCAGCCTCGCCCATTTGCACGGAACCAGACATCGAATTTCTCTCTTTTTCCTGGCCAACATTCCTGTGTCAAATTCTGTTTAAACTACATCCCTATAGATTCTTCATTGAAGTGGTCTCTCCATACATAGGATGCAGGACATCACATAGGGCCACATTTACAGCTGATATTCGCTTATATAATTCACGGTTCCTCTCTTTCCTGCACATTTTCCTCTCTCTGTATCCTATTCGTATTGATAGAGACTGAGACCGAATTTCCCTATTGATTTTCATCGATGGTCGTTCTCAATAATTTATAAAAGTGAAGGCTGTTTTTTTTCCATTTTAAAGGAGATTGCTAGGTATTTATTTTTATATGGTGTAATAGTGGTAGTATTTAAATATTTCCCTATTTTATTATTTTCTCACTTATTATATTTATTCATACGAAGTTTCATTTTACTGTTGTCTTCGTTATAAAAGATTCCAGGAAAGATAAAATTAATAAAGTAAAAAAAAATATCAAAGAAGACTCGAATTAAAGGAACAGAAATGACATCTTCCAATTATACTGATCATAAGCCCCATTGACTACTTACTCAAGCCAGTACAACCAAACAGTTAAACCGTAATAATTTAAAAAGGAATCAATATTTAAATGATAGTTATTTAACTAAAATAATCCCAAATTTTACCCCGTTTCATCCGAAGCTTTATAAAACTATCAACCACATCCCGACAAATGGACTCCCCAGAAATATATTAGTTATATATTGGTTGGTTACCAGAGTACTTTTCATCCTAGTTATGGTATCACACTTGGGTAGCCAAATATGGTTCTGGTTGGTGGCTATCGATCCTGTTCCTTTGGGATCAGGTGGCAGAGTTTTCTTCTTTCTGGACTGAAGGTTGCTTTACTTGATTGAAAGCTGTGAAAGGTATGCAAGGATTCTTTATAATTGAAAGTAAATTTTCAGCAGTGGAATCAGTATGCTTTATATGGCAGGAAGTAGAAAAGTCTTCAGATGTTGTGATCTCCATCCTGAGACGCTTTCCAATTGTCAATTTATACCCAGCCGTCGCACGTATCGCGGCAAACGAGTTTCAAATTAATTTGAATTTATACATTCAACTTACATTAATTTTATACACATCAATGTTTTACATTACTATAGATATTTACAATCGTTATTTAATTATATATAGTTGATTAATATTCTAGTTTTCATTAGCATTCTCTGGAAGAAAATATATAGGGGCTATTGTATTGCAATCAATAGGTATATTTACATACATAGATTTTCATCAATAACCAACCTAAACAAATATCATATTTATAATCTTAGTTGCATTCTACAGTTGTATTCAGACCATACCATTATGACCAAAGGCTAAGATACCGACCGAGGAGAAATGCCAACAAATGCTGCAATAAAAAATTGTGCCAAAATTAAAATATAAACCATTGTTATAAATTTTGTTATAAAAACGTTCGTCAAAAGAACATTGATTAACCAGATTGTTCAATTTCCTACAGTTTAGTTTTGTAATCAAGAAATAAATAATAATGGCATCTGACTTTGCAAGATATGTAGTTTATATTCAAAACAAATTTGATATACATATATTTGGTTAAGAAATATCACAAATAATTAAGTCTAGATTTGGACTATATGCATTGTATCAGTAATATTAGTGTTGTGAGAAACCTCTTTGACATTCTTGACAAAATCTCCTACACGAAATAATCTAGAGGTTTGTAGTTCGGGTAGCTGGGTGGCGACCAATATGGAGACCAGTATTGCGGGACAGCGGCTACTTGGTCTATCTGAGAATTGACTAGATTCTCCAACATCTGAATGTAAACATCTGCATTGATCTTGATACCCTAAAGGAAGATTGGAGGAGGAATGAAGTGACCCTCGCTATTTACCAATGCTAGACAATCAAAGAGGCGAAAAACTTACAGGAAATGAACTTAGACAATCTTCTTGACGCTTCTACCGGCGTGGAGGGCCACGATTATGATGTGTTGTTTGTCGATTTTATTCGTCATTCTCAAAAGAAACCGCATATCTTGTTAAACTCTTAATGACCGTTTCCAATGTCAAATAACCTACATCGCTGCGTGAAATAGCCATTAGGCAATTTAAATGAGAATCACTGTATTAATTGGAAGAAGATATAGGAAAAGAAGTTGGAGTAATTATATTCGTTTTTTATTTCTTGTATCTTTTTTTCGCTTTCACACATATCGACCGTTTTCTTCTCACAATAATCAGATGATCACTTGCCACACACATGGGTATTTGTAGCAAACGCTATGTTGAGGAGCGGTTAATAGAGTGGAGAAAATGAAAGGATGAGTGAGCAATTTCAAAAGAAAAATGCGTTTTTATTTGTATCTTGGACTATAACTAACCGTTTTTATCTGTATCTAGAACCATAACTAACTGTTTTATGTGTATCTGGAACCATAACTAACCAAATGTTTTGTATTTTGACAATATTAGTGGTATGTGATGAACAATTGGTTAGTGCCCGTTTATCAGGGTTCTCTCTACCCATAAGAATCCAAATGCTTCCATGATATCGGTTTCTCTTTTCCTTAAAACTATATTGTAACGTTTTAGCTAATATGGTTGTAACTATAGTAGCTAAACATTTTATATAGGGTACCTAGACTATATATCTTCCGTGTTATGACCTCGTACGTGAAATACATAATGTTCTTCATCTACGTGAAGATTAAAATCCAAATACTAACAATGAATAAGAGGAATCAAGGATAGTTGACAGGATTGTAACAATACAACGCCAGAAAAAGGGAAAACGACACTAAAACTCTTTTCAACCGTAACATCTGTATTTTAATGAAAACTTTCCTGGGAAATTCTTTCTTTCAATCACAAAAACCAATGATCATCGGAACACCAAGCAGAGGTGTTTGTTTCTTTAAACCTGGAAACCTGATAACTGGATAAGAACGATAACACATCGGTCACCTCCCTCTAGTCACTTGACACTATGTATAGAACCCCTCCAGGAAGCTTACCTTTACGGACCTCTGATCAACTCCCCAAAATGGTAGCAGGAATAACTGAGATGTTTTGGGCGTAGTTAACGTGGCACTGGTGTTAGCGTTTAGTTGGTCATTAAGTCATCAGGATACCTTTTTTGCTTGATTATTTCCTAGGCACGAAGTAACATTCCTACTGTTTGGTCTGAAATTGAATGTTGTCGGACAGCCTTAAATGTCTGTATTATTTTGTGTCTAGTTTGAGAGCGTTTGCTTTCACTATTCATGACACACGGTGACATCCCCTGCCTATGAACACTGTCGACTTCAACTCAAGTTCCGTCAGGATCAGTTGTTGACTCAAATCTACGTCAATAATTCAACATTTGTTCAGCTCTCCACAACAGCACTCCAGATTATTGGGTAATTTTCTGTATTCCGTTTGCTCTCTCAAACATATTAACTCCCTTTAGTCATCCTCATATGCCTATTAAGGGACTAAGGTGGAAACAAAATAAAGAACAGTTTTGCAAATCATTTTACTTGACATTTTTCGTCACATATCGGAGAACAAAGGTATTTGCTATCGGGTATCGTGACATGAATTGTATAAGGTAACACTAAAAGGCTTCTTCTCGTACCAAAGCGATCATTTTTATGCAGTGAATTTATATTGATATTTTTTACCAAATGCTTCTGTAGAATGGGAAGCAAAGGAGGTCAATGAAACAAATCAAACCAATCCATTAACTAAATGTCGCTGAATTTTGTATTAAGGATTCGGCTATAAAAATTCCGTAACATCAGCAAAGTGTACTGAACCCACCTCCTTACAAAAACGTGAGGACAAATCATGAAACAAAGTACGTTTTATTGAGCACAAAGGATGTCACTCTAATGGGGCCAAAATGTACTTCAAAATGTTTATCACATTCGAAATAAAGGATTACTTGATGAAAATTGTTTCGTATTTTTAATTATTAATAAACTTTCGAAATTTAAAAAATTAAACAAAATGATTTACAAAAACTAAATTGGAATACTTATTTACTGAGCATTTACTGTAGTATTTTACCTTAGAAAAGAGAATCAACTGAAGTATCCACACTTTAATGTACAAAAATGAGCGAATTCTTCAAAATAGAAAAGTTAAGGTTGCTTCCTTCTGTTAGTTTAGAGTTTTAGTTTAATTTCATTTTAATTTTCAGTTGTTATCTCAAGGGAAAAGGGGGATTAAAACACCTAAACGAGGCGTGTGGTTTCTATAATGATGTTATTCAACATTGAATAAAATAGAATCGCCTCTTCTTCCCTCGGTGTTCGTGAGGCGCGCCTAAATCAGATGACCCAAGGGGAGTTTACAGATAAAACAGATCTGTTAGACAGAAAGTGAAGATGACGATTAACTATATTCTTTTATGGGTCTCTCTGCATAAAATAAACTTCAAAAACAATGGGTGAGCTAAAACAAAACAAAATACCCGGGGAAAACACGCCTGTAGTGGTTTTCATTCCTGTGGGTCAAAGTCTTGCAGTTAATCATACACATCTAGCCAAGTGTCGTCTAAATCAATTATTCAGAATAACAACAGAATATAAAAAAAAACGGAGAAGTTGCTACCGCACCGGGCATTTTCTCACTATTAATGGGTTTTTTGATTTACAAAAAAAAGATAGATGCCTCTTTGCTTCATTGCGAATAAAGAGATAAAAAGGATGGGTAGATTACCGTGGCATTGATCCCCGCCTACTTCATAATGTGGGAAATCATTCTTTGATAAAGGATGAAGATTAATAAGTTTGTAACCTTCGCTGCAAAAAAGAAATCACAAATAATTGAACACAAATCATCTAGGTTTAAATTGGCTACCTTGTGTTATCTTTGGTAGGTTAAGTTTGATTTTGAGTTTAAGTTTGAATTTAAGTTATCGTGTCTTTATAATGGGTGATACACCTTCTACGCCATTATAATATTACTCATAGGACACTAATACAACGATATAAAGAATCATGACATAGTTAAAACACTTGCGTCTCTCTTATTTCAAAATTACCACGTTTGGTTCGATTAGGTTATTATGGATTATGTTAAAATGTACTTCAAAATGTTTATCACATTCGAAATAAAGGATTACTTGATGAAAATTGTTTCGTATTTTTAATTATTAATAAACTTTCGAAATTTAAAAAATTAAACAAAATGATTTACAAAAACTAAATTGGAATACTTATTTACTGAGCATTTACTGTAGTATTTTACCTTAGAAAAGAGAATCAACTGAAGTATCCACACTTTAATGTACAAAAATGAGCGAATTCTTCAAAATAGAAAAGTTAAGGTTGCTTCCTTCTGTTAGTTTAGAGTTTTAGTTTAATTTCATTTTAATTTTCAGTTGTTATCTCAAGGGAAAAGGGGGATTAAAACACCTAAACGAGGCGTGTGGTTTCTATAATGATGTTATTCAACATTGAATAAAATAGAATCGCCTCTTCTTCCCTCGGTGTTCGTGAGGCGCGCCTAAATCAGATGACCCAAGGGGAGTTTACAGATAAAACAGATCTGTTAGACAGAAAGTGAAGATGACGATTAACTATATTCTTTTATGGGTCTCTCTGCATAAAATAAACTTCAAAAACAATGGGTGAGCTAAAACAAAACAAAATACCCGGGGAAAACACGCCTGTAGTGGTTTTCATTCCTGTGGGTCAAAGTCTTGCAGTTAATCATACACATCTAGCCAAGTGTCGTCTAAATCAATTATTCAGAATAACAACAGAATATAAAAAAAAACGGAGAAGTTGCTACCGCACCGGGCATTTTCTCACTATTAATGGGTTTTTTGATTTACAAAAAAAAGATAGATGCCTCTTTGCTTCATTGCGAATAAAGAGATAAAAAGGATGGGTAGATTACCGTGGCATTGATCCCCGCCTACTTCATAATGTGGGAAATCATTCTTTGATAAAGGATGAAGATTAATAAGTTTGTAACCTTCGCTGCAAAAAAGAAATCACAAATAATTGAACACAAATCATCTAGGTTTAAATTGGCTACCTTGTGTTATCTTTGGTAGGTTAAGTTTGATTTTGAGTTTAAGTTTGAATTTAAGTTATCGTGTCTTTATAATGGGTGATACACCTTCTACGCCATTATAATATTACTCATAGGACACTAATACAACGATATAAAGAATCATGACATAGTTAAAACACTTGCGTCTCTCTTATTTCAAAATTACCACGTTTGGTTCGATTAGGTTATTATGGATTATGTTAGGTTTCTTTGGGTCAGGTTAGTTAAGGTCATACTAGGTTTACTTTGGTCATGTAGGCGGATTCAGACTATACTCAGTTTTAAATCTAGGTCACCAGGTCATTAGAACATGAATGGGTCCATTCTTTTCCGATCAATCGGGATGGAATGGCTCATTGAGGTCCAAATAAACATATCATTCGCGCCTGCGAACTCTTTCATACCATCAATTAATTTCTTGAGCGTAAACCAATCTTTTATACCAAAAAATAATCAAATGGTTCGCTTCAACATAAAATCTCTTTAACGACACTGGTTATTTTAAGTTGCCTTGTTTTAGTTGGACGTTCTCTTCCCAACTGCACCCAATCATAACTTTGTCTCTCTCGAGCATTCCGACATAGAAGTTTCTTCATCTTCACTGCACGGTTTCGGGGGGAAGAATTCATCTCGTCTTTTCTCTTCCAATTTCAACTGCGAATATTTACTTCGGGGTCTATGTAAACAAATGAACCCGACACTAATGCCTATTAAAGATCATTTTTTTTAATCAATCAATCATTGTTTCCAGCACTCCTAACATCCTCCTATAAACTGATGTACAGGATTGTGCCCAGAATACCTTAGATTGAATCCTGTCATAAAATCATATCGCTGGAGATGAGACTGAGACAAAGAAGGGACATATTCAATTTTAGTCGTAAAGAGAAAGCAACGAGAGTGATTTTAAGGAAAATTGTTTTTATCGTATGGAGTAATTATTTAACTGAAGGTGAATCAATTTCTCTGACATTCTGATTACTTAGACTACAAAAGGTACATTTCCGTGATAATTCTTGTTAAAATATATTGCCCAGTTCTTCAGAAATATTAAATTTACAATTCTATATATAGTAGGCATTTTGGTAGGAGGGCACACTAAATAGAGAAAAGGACATACCAAAGAAGGCCATCGTCATCTATTGCAATATATGTACATATGTGTGGAGACTTTGTCAGTAGTCAGTCACACTTCTTTGCACACTGGTCTGAACGTGTCCTAAGAATATTGATAAGGAGGAAGTATTGCTGATAACAAATGAATGAAACGAAAAAGACTCAAATTTTCCTCAGCTTGATTCATAAATCCTCCCTGCCTTTCTTACTCCAAAAAGCAGAGGAGCGAAAATTTAAAATTTGGGGAGATTGATTTGAGTTTTCGTTTCAAGAGTATTTACTGAAGAGGGGATTCTTGTAATTTGCTTCGATTTATAAATATACTCTGGCTCCGTACACCCCGTACTCCTTCGAGTGCCGTTTTCTTTAGGAAAAAATAGAATATTCTAGTTGTTATGTGTAAACGGGGAACAGGTATAATCTCTGATGTTAGACGGTAACAAGAGATAGGGCACTAATAGCCAATGAGATGTTGGCGAGGAAGTTTGACACAAAAGCCTAATGGTACATGTGTGTGGGTGACTTTGCCCTGCTCAGCAGGCACCGTGGTTGGAAGTGTGGCGGAATGATGCAGGAAAATCAAATAAGATGGTTCATTAAAAGTGAGAGAGGCTGCAAGGAGTCAAAAAAGCCATCTCGGTTATCTGGTATCGAAGGATGGGGAATTGAATCCAAACATCACCCATAGTATTTAATCGGGTTAAAAGGATTTGGAGAGGATGTTTGGGTTAAGAAGGGTTCTATAAAAAAGAATGAAAAGGTAAAAGAATGTTCTAGGATTACTGAGTACTTGAAATGTTGCAGTCGAGTGGCTGATGCTGCTTATGCTTATATTCTAGGATGTACTACTTGCTTTCTTCGAAATCCTTTGATGCTGCTTATACACTTCTCTTCTTCATCATCTTCACGCAATTTTCCGAGCCACTCTAGACTGGTTCCACTCTTAAATCTTATCTCGCACTCAGTCTTTTCATATTGGGAGTAAAATATCGAGAAAGGCGGTGGTAAATTTGGTATTCCTCAAGTCCCATTTTTCGGTCCGCTTCTTTTCTCAACTATCTTATTCCTATGTTGTTTCCTATGCGTTGTCTCGATCTAACGTCTTATTTTTATGCTTGTGAGACGCTAATCTCGCTTTCCTCTGGGCTTTATTTGCTGAGTCTCTTAGAAATCTTCCCTTTCGGGTAAGACATCTTTAAGGAATCTATCTCAGTCAACTTTTCAAAACGTGTGGTTTTTCTGGCGAGAACTCCGAATGTCGTTTTAAATCTAAAACTTTTGTTCCTTGACTTATCTTTTTGGTCTCCTTGGTTTCCTTTTGCAGTGTTGAATAAGTCTGTACGTCAACATTGATGGTATGCTATCAAAGCTCTCTTCACTAATATCTGTGAGTCGATTTCGCTTCTTCCATATTCTGAGCTATGTCAGCTCCCACTTTAACCAAAAAAGCTTTGAGATCTTCCACCATGTCTTATCTCCTTCATACCCATCTAGTATAGCTCCCTTTACGTTTTCTCTCTTCTACCTTTCACGGTTCTACCGTGTAACTCTGATCTTCCTTTAACTTGTAGGCTACCTAACAGATCACCCATCATCTTAATTTTACTCCTCCTTGCTCCAAGTATCTTTTTTTCATTCTAATAACCATTTTATATAATTAAATGATGGGTAGTATACCCGAAGCCTTATCCTTGGCATCATTATTAACATAAAAATATTACTCCTTAGAAGCAACCCGATACAAGTTTAAATTAATAACGTTGCCATTGCTGTGGACTTTAGCAGTGCATGTATACAAAATGACCTATTACTTACTTATATATATATAGTTTTTAACAAGGGTACTAACGCGTCACATCTGTTTTTTTATGATTTTTGTTTCCTTCAACCTATACTCTGTTTTCCATACAACATACTTCATAATTATATTAACCTGAACAATGAAAACCATTTTTCGTTTATTTAAAACTTTCTATGATGACATTTGAACACTTATTAAAGTTTGCATTCCCTTACAATGTACTTCATTATCACTTGATTCTGTTTCTCATTCAAGAGGAGGCAATTGGGAACCATTTGTCATGGACAGGAAGATTTTCTCTTTTGTCACTTTATTAAGTTTTATTTCTTTTATCTCTCTATCCTTGTATTTATCAGGGCAATTCCCCTTTTCACGATAAAAAAATAATTAAAGATATACATATATATATATATATATATATATATATATATATATATATATATATATATATATATATATACACATGATAGTTAAAAACTTGAAGCCTTGTAAATAATTTCATTTGAGAGCAAATCATAATTTCCTTCAAAAATTGCAATATAGTTCGAGCAAATAAAAAAAAGAAAATTTTGACAAATTTTCCGGCTTCAAAATTCTAGAAAGTCCCAAAAAAGATATTGAACAAATATTTTCTTCCAAATCCCTCAAACAACCAGAGCAAAATTCATTCCTAGAACTATAACTCATTCACATTAGTTTGAGATTTTCATTTCTATTCCCAAAGTCAAAAAAATCTGTCTTCCTGACAAAACTTTGAAAAGAAGAAGAATTGATTGTTAAAATGAAATTGTCGTTCAAAAAATGACTTAGTGAAAATAATTTTCTTTCCTCCGCCGAATCATTTCGATTAATTTCAATAAATAGTCAAAATAACATCTTTAAATCCTTGGTATTACTATTTATGCACGAAATTTATTCTGTAAATACGGTCAGTAATAGCGGGGTTTCAACATGTCAACAAAATTGCTACTTACGAGCTTTAAAGGAAAAGCAATTTTCTTTCTTTGCTAATTTATGCACATAGACCGCATAGATATATATGCATTGATTCTTGACCACATGAATCTTTAGGTGTAGAGAGTGCCTAGATGCCGTGACGCCCTCTAGATTTTTTCTAGGTATCGTGATTTGTGATACACCCTGTATACAACATTGTTTAGCTAAATACGTGAAAGAACGCCATATTACTTAAAATGGCTTGGATTTACTTTTAGAAGAGTAAAAAACCTATTTTTACCCAGCAATCTTTTACCATTGGGAACTTGAGGAATCCTCATAAACCAACGATAGAATTTATCAAAAAAGGAAGACAAAAATACATAGAATACTCCTTGGGATTTTTATGATAAAAAGGTGGCAAACAAAGTAAAAACTCAAAAGCTAGCGAAGGCATTACACAAGAAAGATCTGCTAAGTTTTTAAAAGTAGTATAGTTAGGGTAAGTGATAAGAACCTCATTGGAGCGCAACTCTCTTCAACCTCGCTTCAGTAACAATGATGGTTGTTCCCTATGCCGACGTATTTTCCAAATATCGATGGATGGAGTATTAAGGGAGCTGCGTACAAGCTAGCCTCTCTTAGATATAATTCATTTCTATTATTTAGATCCATTAAATTTGGGCAATTTAGCAATCAAAATTCTAAAAAAATGGTGTAATTTAGAGGAAATATAGCCTCGTTGGGAGATGGCTTCGGTGACAATCAGGAAAGTCTGGAGCACGAGAAGATCAGGGTCCTTTAGAAGCATCCAAGTAGAAGAGAGGCGACAAGTCTGTGATTATTTGGGGGTTGGAGATTTAACTTCAGTCCTGGTTTGTAAGTCTTTCTCTTGAGTTAATGATTTGCGCCATCCATCCCTTTCATATGTGGACGAAGTTTACCGAATGGATACTGGAGGTCACATAAAGATCAGGCTGATTTCAATCGCCGGTAAGCTCCCTGAACAGACGTTGGGCATATTTGGGTTAGAAGCGTCACCAGAAGCAATTGTGTTTTTTCACAGACTACCTACTAGCAAAGCACGGCAGGGGAGTATGGAGTGAAAATCCTTTCAGCGGAACAATGATGTTTTGAGCTTGCGAATTAAAGTTAACACAAATGTGTTGTGATCAACTCTCTATGAAAGTATATAAGTGTATTGAGCTATCAATTAGTATCAAGGTCTCTGCCAGGCAGGGAAATTAATTTTGTTCTCTCTCATCACGACTCGAACCCAGAACCTTTCTAAATTCTGCCAATTCCTTGCTTTGATGCAACTTTCCAAGATGGAATTTCAGTTAGTTTGGGAAATGAAGAAGAGCCGAGATTTTCATTTTATTCGACTCGATCTGGTTGTGCGTGGACCATGGAATCAGCCACGAATGGATTGAAGGGAGAAGGGACCTCGTAACACAGGACTGAATTTAATCTCTGGACACAGTGTACTCCTTTAGCACCCAACCCCAAGATAGTTTGAACAAAGCTTTGAAGGCCTTCAAGCCTCCGCTTCGTACCTGTATTAGCTGTGACGCTCTAGGGCGGGTACAGAGATGGTGTATCTTCCCCCACTTCACCCTTCTCCTCTCCCTAAGAAACCAAGGGTGGGCGGTTAACTTGGATTAGCTCCGAGAGACACAAAAACTGGACTTCCTAAAGGGCCCTCTTTATTCAAATGGGACCAACCAATGAAAGGCAGAAGTCGTTGTAGTAAACAAGAGATCTATTTCTAAAGTCTGAAACTCACCCACAACCTTTGGATTAGCTGATGGTTGCCACGCCATGGATTAATTATAAATCCAAGGGGAAAAACGACGACTGGATTGTCGCTGCCCGATTGATCCCTTCAATGGGAGTTTGGAAGCTTATCTTGACTCACCAATCAATATTATTTCTTGCATTAGTGTAGTAAAATAGGTGGCGGGAGTGAGGTATTTGAGGTGGATGACAGAATTTTGTATAAGAGTTTGTCGAAAATTAGGGGTTGATTGAAACCGCATATGGTTTAATCCCCTCAGCTCCCATACCTACCTATACAGATAAAATGAGAGGTAGGAAACATTGACCAACATGGTGGACTCTTGCACGAAATTTTGTTGATTAAGGTTATTTAGAGGAATGTATTTGAAAGATGTCTAATTGATCGTTAATGTTAATGAGATGGACAAAAAGGGCTTTTAGTAAAGAGAGCAAAGGGAAAAATAATTTGGATTCCTGCATTTTCACTTTAGTAGTGTTTATGTAATTTTGTGCACCTCAATGTAAACTAGTACACATACGATGACGGCCAACATTGTTGTGAATGTTGCTTTTGTGGAGTCTGCCATGAAAAAATGGCATTCATTTTTAGCAGCAAAATTACTAACTGCTCTGATTTAGGGGTGAATGCAATGACTCGTTGGGGGACGCACGAAAGTTTTAATGTAGAATTGAAATTTGCCATAAAATTAATTGGACCCAAATGCTGTTCAAAACTGTTTTATTATTAACTAATGTAATGACAGGATTCAAACTCTCTCACATATAAGATGAAATAATCGAATTCTGCTATTCTTAATAAAATCAAAATTAATGGAAAGTTAGAGAAGTGAAAAGATCAATAGAATATTTTAACTCATGATTGAATTAATTAAATTCCACATGCGAATTCATTCCGATTAACATAATGCTCATACACATTAGTTAAACTCATTATACGCATAAAATATATCATCTCTAAATATAACCCTCATATTTGCACCGCGCTCCAGTTTAATTTCGTTCGCATGTTTACTTCGATTTCCAAGCTGGCCTCGGGAGTCCAAAACCTGCCTTTAAACATGAGATATATTTTTTGATTTCTCTCCATTTCGCTTATTTATTTGTTAATATTTTCGTTTAATAAGATTTTCCGAGTCGAATTTAAGACTAAGTCGTGACAGTTCTTTGCCTATTAACTCTAAAGTAAAACCCCAAAATGCACCTAACCAGCTCTCCCATATTGAGGTGCCGCTTGAAAGTTGAGCATAAAGATCACCTCAAAAATCTCACATCTCGAAGGAAAAGAGATGGATACCCTTTAGGACTTCCTTTGCAGGTAGCAAGAGAGACTTATGATAAGATAAAGATTTGAAGATATATGATAGACGTTACTTGAAAAAAGAATAAAAAAATAGGTGTAGAGCAAGAAAAGAGAGATATAGAGACAGAAAGAGAGATATAGATACTTAGAGAGATGGAGAGGGAGAGATATAATAAGAGGAAAATATAAATAGATAGAGAGAGATGGGGGGGGAGCATGCACACAGTCAGATGAAACTTCAAAAAAAGCATAACTTTCCCTTCGATTAAGATATCTCTCATAAGAAACCGTTCGCTAGACTCAAAGTACCACACTAGCATCTCGTTTCGTACTCCTGAATTCCTCTCCTCCACTTACGAACTTATATTCCTGTACTTTAGAACTTCTTTCCTCCCCTTGGGCCTGCGCGCTCGCCAGCATCTCTAAACATCCTCCGATAAGAAGATTCCAAGGTCTCTTCCCGACGCCCAGAGATCGGAGCTAAATGGGGATTTCCCATTTTAACTCATTCTTCTTCGAATGAAACTCAAAGAGTAAAGAAACGCGAGAGATAAAGAAAGAGATAAGAAGAGGCACATTATTATTTAGCTAATACTTCAATTATGCTTCCTCAGGGTATGGTTGGCGTGGAGCAACGCTGCTGACACACTCTCACCCATTTATCAACCACAAAAGCTACTTTATATTAATTAAAAAAAAACAACGAGGGTAGATCGGGAATAAAGTGTTTGCTGAGTTTGTAAAGAATGTGGTGAAGTTAGTGAAGTAAAAATGCGTGGAAAGTCCATAGGCCAAATGGCCTAAAGAGTAAATGACTTGGTTCTTCGTGATCAGCAAGGGCACGCAACTCTTCTTCGCAATGATGGCAAATCCCTCGGCCAGGAGAATTCAAACCAGTGAATCTGAAGACTTTTGTTGAGATTTTGAAACTAGTTTCTAAAAAAAGAACATTTGAGACTTTAAGGAAACTTTTTAAGCGATCATTTAGTGATTTATTTTATGAGACCAATTAGAAACTTATTTTAACTTTCCCGCAGGCATTTTTTAAGACTTTTGTGACTTTCGTGTTTGGGATTATTTTAACTTCTTTTCTATGGATGCAAAAGGATCCGGATTAAAGTACTTCCCCGGGGGGGGGGGGAAATAAGGAGGGGGACGGCGATGTGAAGTGTGGTGTAGCGTGCTGAGAAAGAGCTGCTATCTTAATAGAAAGAACTCTTGCAGTTATATGGAGTATGGTGTAGTGTGAGAGAGAATGGAGTGTGGGGAGCAAAGGGGTAAGTAAACATGGAGTAATAATATAAATAGGAAAATAAGTCAACCATAAGACTTAAATTGGTTCAAAAGAGTTAATAGGGAGTTCAATGTTTATCAGATTTTCCATTTGTGGACCTCAGAGAACAATTTCATGCAGATAAACCTCATTTCACGTTTTATGGTCTTATCTCTGAAATTGACTCAACTTCGCTACCGCCTTTCACGATGGAGTATTGATTGAACAGTATATCGGACGCTCATAGGGGTCTGCGGCAAGTGAAGATCTACCCTCTGATTACATTGTAGTGAGGATTTTGCACCGAAATCACTTACAAGCGAAAATGATGAGTCATCGAAACAGATACGTTTATCTTGGTTCTTATCTGAATCTCCGATCGTATAAGTTGGTTCCTTGGCACAGTGCCTCCATCTGACACTCAGTTGTCACATGGCAGTGTCTCGAACCAGTGTCGCCCACGCAAATCGCAAGATGACTGTAGACAGGTACCGTCACCCTTCTGTCCTCGTTTCCCACCTAATTACCAGCAGGAAATAAAGATTTTAAGAACTTTTGCTTGTATTTTCACTGTTAAAAATGAACAAGTATTTTATCCATAATCTTTTATAAAACTTAAACATTTTTATTTTATTTCAGTTTGAATTAACAACGCGCAGAATATTTGTTCCTAATATCAGTGAATATAACAGTGACGTTTATTCAATCGATTGCTCAGTTTGCGCCGTTAATAAAAATGGCCGACAGGAGAACAACTTTCGGTACTACTCAAATATAAGACGAGGGGAATTAATAGTGATTTCTTTGTCCATATTTCATAAATCGATCACTTAATCAATTGAAAATAATCTCAATTTATTTGCCATTAAAATGATTAACGTAAAAGAAAAGTTGTGGAATGTTAGAGCAAAAGTCACGTTCACAATTTTAATATTTTTGATAGTTCTATTCTTAGGTATTTCAAGTGTATCGTCATAGTTTGATATTCTATTATTCCTCTTTCTTTTTTTTTCCCTCTCCATCTCTTCTTATACCAACCTTTTTCCTTCATTTAACTTTTATTTTATTCTTTTCATTACAACCTAGCTGCTGTCTTTACCTCTGCTGCTTCTTGTTTCGACCTCGTTCCTCGCCCCTAATAACTGTGGATGTGTTTCTCCTTCCCTCAATCCTTCCTACTCTTCCTCTTCCTCCTCCTTTCTTGGCGATTTATCGACTCAGAGGTGGACCTTCAGGTCTTGACTCATATATTTAGAATAATCTCTTATTTTTCTGAGAGTATTTGTTGAGTATAAACTGAATAAAGACTGAAATTACTTGGAAAGATGTGTTCATTTTTTGTTTGTGTGTTGTCAGGAGTGCATAAGATTTATCCACCTTTGAGTCTTATTTATTTCCAAACTTTGGCGAATAAATAAGGTTCAAATATCCTCTATTCCCATTATTTAGTCCAATGGTTCTATGTGGCGTCAATGGTCTCGCCCTTTTTTGTCTTCTTGCAGATTTGGTGTTCTTGAGTCAGAAATTCCTTCATTCGAGGCGCCTCATGTCAATATATGGACCTACTTGGCCCCGTTCTTCACAAAATGGTCTTCATTAACAGGCTTGGTATTAATATTTGTTGGTTTTCAACTCACGTGGTCGTATTGAAGAGATTTGAGAACTTTGTCCTAGAGGAAAAGGAAAAACAGCCATAGACACGCCTTTAGGGATCTTTTACTTTAAACTTTGAAATGCGCAATTTGGGCTTTCACTAATTATTTCAAGGGAGGTATTTGGGGTAATTCTATGTAATTTTAGTGACTTTTTATTATTGTAATTCCTTGAGTTTTACTTCACATTGCTTCCTACGTTGACCCCAATTGCATCTGGTTAGTTGCAGGATAAAGTCCTGTTTCAGGTCAACATCTCGAATGACATTAATTCGCCTTAGACGACCCCAATTTGCATCCCACTTTAAACTGTTGCTCCTTTGGCGGCTTCCTTGTCCTCCTGGGACCAAGATTCATAGGATCCCCTATTAAAATAGTTCTCTTAATCTTGGTTGTTTTTTTGTTTAGTTAAACTCGTATGGAGCCAACTGCACTCGTTCACATACCGCTCAAACCTGCTCCTTAATCCCATAACAAACTTTGGCGTGAATGCACTGATCTTCAAGCATTCACGCCCTATCGTTCTGTTTCCCGTCTCACAATTTTCAAAGGTGCCGCTGCGAGACCCATCTCGGATAATTTGGAGAGAAGCTTACCCCCCCGCCCCTACATTTACTCCCTCCCGGCTGGCTGAAAAATAACAACTACCTACCTACCGCTCACACAACAATAATTTGGGAGGATAATTCAAACTTTCCGAGTTCCTTTTTTTCACTTTGTCTAAGCAAAAATCAAGCCTTTTTCTCTCTTTGCCCACAGTATAAATCCACCCTCCTTCTCTTCCGCCTTAATTCTCTTTTATTTGTGCTACTGATTCAAACCAAGTCACGGTAAAGTTGAGCCAAGTCTCTCCGGATAAAGTAAGTGAATATATGTTTCATTTAAAACTTTTTTACGAGAATGCTGTTTGTAATTCTAATTCAAACGTCAAAACAGACTTTTACTAAATTCCCTCATCAAAGAATCAAACTGTATCACTACGTTCGACCCCGCCCACTCATCTCATTTTATTTCTCTTGGTTCCACAACCTAATTTAAACATAAACAAAGAAACTCATTCACTCTCTCTAATCCTCTATTTTACTCCACCTTGCTTTAGACAAATAACGCTTTGAACCCCCGAGCTAAAAATCGCGTTGTAAAAGATCTATAGAGGCAAAGTCACTTTTCAATCGAGAAGTTAATTATCCCAATAATTTAAGCCTATTCCTCTGTTGAACATTCTAATGATGTACTATTAATTGAATAAGTACGTTTCGGGGGCTTTTCAATCAAATGTGCAAGATCTAACAAACTTAAATAACAAGTAGTAACAAGGAAAGTAAAAACCCTAGGAGACCTTACGGTCCATTCAAAGAGGGTACCTTCGGACTATCAATCGGTCAGGCACATGACTGCTCAATTGTGTTGCGTCCCTAAACGGCCATTTTTCAAGACTTTGTCTAGTCGTGACTTGAACTATTTAACAGATTCACTTTTGACAACTTCCACTAGAAGTGCGTTCCACTTACCGCAGATACTGTAGGTGAAAAAATTTCCACACATATTGCGGTTGTAACGCTTCAGTTCAAGTTTTAAGCCATGATTGCGCGTTCTGTTCTCACTCAGTGTGAAAATATCCCGGTAGTCAACATTGTCGAACCCTCGAAGTTCTTTGAAAACTTCGATGAGCTGACCACGCAGTCTACGGGTTTCCAGCGAGAACAGATTTAATTCCCTTAGTCTATCCTCATAACTTTTATGTCGGATAGAGGGAATCAACTTGGTTGCCCTGGCTTGTGCGCGTTCCAATCTCGCGATGTCCTTTCGCAATGAAGGACTCCAAATTTGTACGGCATACTCCAGGTGCGGTCGGACAAGTGAGTTGTACAGGCACAGTAGAATCTCCTGGTTCCGATAACCAAACTGGCGCTTAATATAGCATAGCATCCTTTGGGCCTTTTTCTCCGCCTCAATGCACTGTTTCGAGAACTTGAGGTCACTAGTGATTGTTACACCCAAGTCCTTCTCAGTGTCGGTGAATTCAATAGCAGTGCCCTTAAGGATATACTGAGATTGGGGGTTTCTGTGGCCGATATGCATCACTTTGCATTTTCCCACGTTAAAAGGCATTTGCCACGTGTCCGACCACTCCCCAATCTTCCCAAGATCCTCCTGCAGGCGGGCAGTATTTCCATCCTTTGCAACGTTCATACCAAGCTTGGTATCGTCAGGAAATTTAGAAATCGTGGCAACCATGTCACCGTCCATGTCGTTGACGTAGATTATGAATAGTAGTGGTCCCAGGACAGAACATTGAGGCACCTCGCTAGTAACGGGCACCCACTCAGAAGACTGTCCATTTACCACCACCCATTGCCTTCTGCCACTTAGCCAGTTCTCGATCCAGACGGCTACTTTTCCGTCTATGCCCAGCGCTCGCACTTTCCGGAGAAGGTGGCGGTGTGGTACCTTTTCAAAGGCTTTCTGAAAGTCTAAGTACACCACATCCACCACCTTGTCCCGATCGTGCTCACTGAAAACGAAGTGTAAGAATTCCAAAAGGTTCGTCAGGCATGACCGTTGCCTTCGGAAGCCGTGCTGGGAACTCCTCAGTAGCAAGTTTGACTCTAAATATGACGTCATTTTGTCCACCATCATGCTTTCCATGAGTTTACCGACTATCGAAGTCAGACTGATAGGTCGGTAGTTCGACGGTTGGCTTCGGTCTCCTTTCTTGAAGATAGGAGTCACCTCCGCTTTACGCCAGTCTCTAGGAACGCATTCGGTCCGGATTGACATGTTAAAGATTGCACTCAGGTGTCGTGACACTTGATCGCGCACTTCTTTCAACACTTTAGGTAGAAACCCATCCAGGTTAAATCGATCATTTGATTTAATAATTCTTTTGGGATCTCGGGATCAAAACTCGTTATTATCAGAATGTCAGCGTGAAATAAATTTTAAAAACATTTGAAACAAGATCTTTTGGATAAAAACCAGTGACATTAGATAAAATAGTTTAAAATAAAGAAGAGAGTAATTAACCATATACTAGCAAATAATAGATATATGTGAAGAAGTTGCTGTTTTTTACCAGGTAAAAAGATATATAGCCTGTTTTTTATGATTTTAATTTTAATTTTATTTGAAGGAAAAACTTTCTGAATTCAGATAAGAAAACTAAACAAACTTCTTTAATGGAACGGGGTTGAATAATTTGGGGGCTACCCATAAAATGTGGTCTCATTTTTTAGCAGTTTGAGCAGTCATTTTTTATGCTCGGTCTATGAAGAATAAATATGTACTTCGCAAAGCCTTTTTTCTGGTTGGAAGGAACTTGAGAAAAGAGTTCATTAAACTAAGGGAATGTAACATTATATTTGCCATCTCACTTTTCGCTGAAAGTATGGATTTCTGTCAATTTGAGAATGTCAAGAGATGTATCTGTATCTTTTATGACTAAAGATTCCAAACTGAACAGACATTCGGCCCCTAAATGGAAGTTGAGATCAGAATTCGAGACTTTGCCTTAGGTTTCAAGTTTGAAAGCGTTTCGGGCACTTTGAATTCATTTCGCGTTTTGTTCGCCACAGAGATCTTGTGAACAGTGGAGTGGGCCCCTGATGGATCACTCCCTGAAAAAAGACTACAATGTGCGGTTTAAGTTGAGTTTCCTTTTTGACGAGTGATTGGGAAACCATTAGAAGCTTTTGGTTCCTGAGTCACCTCTTCCCCTTTTCCTAAGAAATCTAACCCCTCGCACCGTGGCTTGTACGGCCGGCGACCGCTTTTACTTTGCCTTAGCTTACCTTAAGGTTTCACTAAAACTTTACCAGAAAAACGTCTTTCCGCATCGTCGTACATGGATATGCCTTTGAATTTTAGATCACGTTGACTCAAAACAAATTTAATCTTCCACGCCAAACTGGAAGTAGAATGCTCTATCCACGAAGGAGACTAATTTTATCTGCAGATTGCGTATTACGCTTTAGAACCGGTCTGGAGTAAATTCAAGGGTTATATTTGGATGAAACATGAACGTAGTCGATATTTTTTGAGTCCTGAGCACGGAATTAGCCTCACATTCAACAATGTACATACAGTAGTTTGAGTGCAGGTTAAGGTTTTGATGATTTAGGGGGGATTAAGCAGCTCTCCCATACACGATATAACCTAATGAGATGACCACAGATTTGGAGATATAAAAGATCTGAAACATGAAGTCATTGAGGCATCTCACATACGAGGGGCGGTCGAGAAGTTTTGCAATTCGTATATAAGTAAACGAGATATGAGGAGAAGTGTTTTATTATTTTCCAATATAACTACCCTCGACTTCAATGCACTTGCGCCACTTGTTTCTGAGGCTTCGGATTCCCAACAACCAGAAATCTCCCAACTGCTGTTCAATCCACTCCTGGATGGTGAGCTGGACATATTCATCGTCCCCAAACTGGCCTCCACGCAGTGCAACTCTGAGCTGGCCGAATAAAAAGTAGTCGCTAGGGGCCAGATCTGGACTGTAAGGGGGATGGTTGAGCTCCTCGAATCCGCACTCGCACAGGGTAGCTTGTGCAACTCTGACCTTGTGGACAGGGGCATTGTCATTGAGGAGCAGGACACCGCATTTCAAATTGCCGTGCCGTTTCTGACGGATACACTTCTTCAACCCTACAGTTCTTCGGCGTAATATTGGCCTGTGATGGTCCTTCCACGAGGCGCATAGTCCACCATCAACACTCCCTCAGCATCCCAGAAGATGGTGGCCATGATCTTTCCGGCTGAGGGTTAGGTCCGGAACTTGATGGGAGTCGAAGAGCCCCTGTGCTTCCAGGCCATGCTTTCGAGCTTGGTCTCGGAATCCCAGTGATGGCTTCAGGTTTTATCACCTGTCACTATTCGTGACTCGAATCCCACCGGGTTTTGGCTCTACAGGAGCAACAGCTCCTCCGAACTTTGACGACGTTGAAGTCGATCATGGGGCATGAGGTTTCGGGAGGTTTCTAGGGACCCGAAGAGCAGAGACCTTGGTCATGGCCAAATTGTCATGGATGATGTTGATAACACTTCCATGTGATATTTCAAGTTCTCGCTCGTTTTCTTCGACCTTCACCAGTCGATTTTTGAGGATCATCCTCTCCACACGGGCCACATTGTTCTCGTTGGTCACGTCTGACGGGCGTCCTTGAGGGGGGTCATCTTCAAGGGACTCACGACCATAGCGGAACTCCTTATTCCAGCGAGCAATGGTTGCATAGGAAGGGCAATGTCGGTGTATACTGCAACCATGCGTTTATGGATCTCTTTTGCATTCTTGCCTCCCTTGGTCAAAATTTGATCACTGCGCGGTGCTCAACCTTCTCCATTGTTGAAACATTTATGACTGACGATCTGCGATCAGCTATTGCTTCTTAAATAGACGAGGCAGGAGCGTGCGGCTGCAGGTCCTGACTTGTTATAACTTGTACTAACACCCCCGCAAACAGCTATGCCCTTTCTCTGTTTTTTCCTACCGATTGGCAAAACCCATTGACCACCCCTCGTACTTGAACTTATACCTCAATCCAATATTGACCTCAAATTTCAAGCAGGAAGTTGGAGTCGAGTTTGGAAGCTAAATTAAAATCTCTACAGATTTAACCAACAACAAACAACGTCACCCTACCTCCGTCATCTATTCTTATTGGGGGTTTTTGTATAGTAATCTAGGGAACTGCGCAGAAATATGAGTCTCTCCCTGGCATAAGCGACATTCAGTTGATAAATAGTGGCGCTCAAAAGAGCAGGAATCTGCGAGGTGGTGCAAAACTGCTGCGTTTTTTAAAAAGATTTAATCCAATGCACCATTTTATCTTAATGGAAGTCGTATGACCAACGTGAGACCTCAAAAGAGAATAGGGTCCTCTAAAAATTTTACATGTAGAAGTTTGGGGTTTAATTTTCTCACTTAAAAGAAAAATTGAATACGGTATTTTGCCGTTCGATGATTCTTATTGGGTATTAAAAACGGTTATGTTGAAAGTTTAATTTGGGAGGGAGCATTTTGAAAGAGAGTTCTAAAGGGGAGTTCTTTGGATGGAAATTGCAATTTAAATGGAGAGATATCAAATAGTTTGAGCATTACACATCAATTCTCAAAGAAATCTAGTTCAAATTTACTAAGTTCGTATAAGATGGAGAGACAATCATAAATCGAGTTGGCTAATTGATTAAAATTAGAATTCTGAATCGAAGGGCGAGTTATAATATTTTAGAACTATTGGTCAACCAGGCAATGGCTTCGCTACTAAGATTAAAATTTATAATCTAAAAAAAAAGCAGCCATGGTTAATTTTTTAGAATTTTCTGAACTTCGCTAATTATAATAATTTTAAAAAAGAACTCTAAACTATTTCGCCCCTTTCAAAATATTACGTTGCTAAAAGTAGTTATAGAAGAAGATATATAAAAATAAATTTTTTGAATTTCACCATTTTGTTTTTTGATATTATAAAAGAATTATTAGAAATAACTTTGATAAAAAACATAAGTCATAACCAAACTAAGATAAAATTATTATTCAAATACTCAAATAAATCCCCTTCTTGAATTATAGAGTTAGTGGTGATGATGATGATGAGGATCATGATGATTATGTAATCTCTAGCCAAGAATTAATCCTGTTTGGGCTGAAGAGCAACCTCGTAATTTTCCTCGGTATTCCCCAAGCATTTGATAATATCAGCTTTCTCCCTCAGATATTATGCTTAGAGCCCACAAGGTTTTCAAATTGGTAAAGGAAAATGTGATTTTCTATCTTTAGAGCTTCTACAAAGCGATTTTAGCTACGGAGTTTAACTCGTTACTTGTTTAGATCAAGAGAGAGGAAAATAGATGTTTAAAAGAGTAAAAGAGGTTTTTTGGGGGGGAAGGGGTTATGTTTGCCTTAAGTTGTTTGAATCAAGAGATGGAAAATTAGAGGGTTTAATTAGAGTGAAACAATTTGTTTTATAATGTTTGAATTGAGTTAAATTGTGTTTTAACCTTTAAATTAGAGATAAAACAGTATTTTCGTAAATAAGTGTGAAAAGAAACAGATCTTCAATTAACTTCCTGAGGTGACAGCATACATAAAGTAACTTGGTTTGAATCAATATAAAATATAGAGCAAATATAATTGGGTAGAGAAAAATTGAGGAATTATGTTGAGTCAAAGAGAGAAAAGGCGCTCGGAGAGTTTCAAGTATTTACCCCAATTGCTTGCTTGCTTAATGTTGTCCATCGTTGCCGATGACAATGTTACTCCAAAATATGACGTTTGAGCGAGTTGTGAATGGATATTTTGGGGCGTCAGCCGGGACCGAGTTTGAATGTATGGGAATGGCGTTCATCCAAACACTCGAAGATGGTGTAGCCCAGAAGCACCTTTGGAGAGAATGAAACGCCCAGAAGAGCTGCGGCTGTTCGTCGCTCAGCCCCTACACGTCAAAGTTTGGTATAGGATTAGTGATCGAGTTTGAGCGGTCTGTTGACAGGTGATGCACATAGCCAGATACGAGAGAAAAGGCCTCTAGTAATGTTAGTGGACAATTTTACCACTCATCCATTTTTAAGTTTTGACCGTTCGGGGAGAATTGCATGCCCACGATAATGCCCAGAGCGCCTGGAGTAGTCTCTTCTGTGAATTATTCTCCCTTTATACCTTCCATATATTTAACTTCCCTTTATTTCACTCTTTTTCTTATAAATTTCTCCTCTCAAAGATTCTGGCATTGCTGCTCTCGTTGGCTTTCACTTGTTAGTTTAAAAAATATGGATAAGCTGTTTTAGACCACACTGCGTTTAGCATCATACATTGTGAATCGGCGCTCATCAACGCAAAATTTAACTATGGCCTTGTCGCATGCAGGTTTGCGGAGAGACGCACACCTCGTACACTTTTCGCGAAATGTACGAGGCCAGTTTGCGGTGGGGCCATGAATTGGCGCATTGCTGCTCACCTGGCGAGGGCTTGCGGGTGGCCATCGTGTGTCCGAATCGGGCCGAATATCCGATCTTGTACCTCGGCTGCTTGGCCGTTGGTGCCCAACTGTACCCCATCCAGCATGAAGCAGACCCAGGTAAGGGAAAAATGGGATGGAGTGAGGTTTGGGGGATTTATACGAAGTTTATGAAGGATTTAGACAGGGTGAATGGATTAGAAAGAGATGGGTCAGGGATTTTAAAGAGGGGTTTGAGATGAAGACGAAGAACGGTGGATTTTGAAAGAGTTTACAGGATTTTTTAGGTGAGATTTAAACTGGGAGATTGGGGCTGCGGTTTTAGGCGGATTTGGAGATTTTAAAAGTTCATTTTCGAGGGGAGGAGGGAGTTGAATAGTGAATCTATATAGCTTGGAATTAATGAGCCAATTTATTTTTAGTATAATGGAAAATTTAGGATTTGGTTCCCAAAATTTGGATTTTCAAGCCAGATTTTTTTATTTTTCGAAACTTTATGGAAAGTTGGAAAAAAATTTGATATTTTGAAAGGAGGAGAAAGTTGATGAGATCAGCGTTATACATATTTTTTGGCTGCATTTAAATACATTTTTATAATTTCTACATTTTAGAATTTAGGAAAAATATAACCCATATCCACTACCAAAGAAATGAGAAAATTAAAAATAAAACAATAAAAACGAATCTTTGAATCAAGCTAAATTGAAATTAACTAAAAATTAATCCTAAGAAAGAAATGCGAAGGGACATATGGCGAACCACCTGCAGCAAAAATATAAGTTGAGAAAAAGGCAACATAGTAATTTACCCCTTCCTCTTTTGTATTTCTGTGAACGGAAGAATTGTATCCATCTTCCCTCTCCCATACTCAATCATATCTTTTCATCTTTTAGTACTCTAAGATTTGTATCCGCTAAATATCCTGACCACCCTTCGAATCTTTCAAACGTTGCAGCCCATGACCTCTCCACTAACCTCTCCTTTAACTAATCACATAATTTTTCACTCATTAGAAAGAATGAGAGAATTGCTGGTGGTCTCGAACCCCCACGTGGTGATAGCGCACTACTCAGTACTCGCTACTTGTCGTCGCGCATTGGAGAGCGTGGAATCGAAACCCCAAATTTACGTCCTCGGCACCAAATCAGCAAAAGAAGACAAAAATGTCGTCGACATAATTTTGTCCGACGCCAAAATGCTCGATTTGGAAAGGGCAAAAAAGGTAAGGACTTTGGTGATGGCGCGGATCCCTTTTGCAATAAAGCACTTACATAAGTGCCCCCTCTCCCACCAATTAAACTCATGCATAGGAGAAGTTTAGATTATGTAGAGAAAGATTATGCTGTAGGTCAACATGTCCTCTCAGTAACCCACATAATTTCAATGGGTTCGATGGACATCTGAACCCATACCGCGGTACCGCAGTGATAAATCTTTTAACCATTAATTAAGTACAGTGTACTTGCACACTTCCTGGTCACCCTCTACTGAATTAGTGATTATTAATGTTATTTAATAATTGATTGAACGCTATAGAGTAACATTTTTTTATATGTTTAATATACATTTGGATCGCAATGATGAAAGGCCTTTGATCTATGGTGACTGAAATCAGGAGGGAGGGGAGGAATAAAAACCTAAAATAGACTATTAAAAGAGACCATTGAGGTTTCAAGTACTACACTTCGTGGAGGTACGGTGAATAAGAGTCTAAGGTGTCTTCATCGGAGTGGTAAGTTTGTGCTGAGATAAAAACATTAATATCTGTCTGTTTTATTTCTTCGCCTCAGCATATGTATATATGTAGTGAGAAAAGGTTGTTTTCTCCAATTGGGGCGCGGGCACCATTTTGATACGAACAAAAGGAGTTTTGTTCTTCTGTAGAAACAAATAGGTCTTCTTTTCTTATTAATCTGATTCAGGATTAATATAATTTGTAGGTTGTTCACCAAATAAAATTGCATTTGGGTTTCTAGGTAACTTTATTTTGAACTTGATTCAAACAACCGATTGATAAATTGGAGACAGCCGAGGGTGAATGAGCTTGAAGTTAAGCAGCTGAATGCGTGAAGGTAGTCAAATGAACTATAGTTGAATGACAGAGTGTTGAATAAGTGGTAATCAGTAACTTATTATTGATTGATTCTATAATAAATTTGGTATTTATGTGTTTATGGAAAGTAGGCGTAGTTTGTACAGGGTATCTCGGGTCGGAGCTTTGTCTGAAGGTGTATGATTGTTAATTTGTGTCTTTGCTTGAAGCAGAGGTAGGAAGAGAGAGAGAGAAGGAGGAAGAGTGAGAAAGAAATCATGTTGCCGTTATTATCAAAGAATTGATATGGAGGGACAGATAACTGTGTGAAAAGGGATTGATAATGGTCTAGAGGAAGTTCGGGAAATATGCTTTTATAGGATTCCATGTCTAGCAAGTTAGCGTTAATAAATAACTAGAAGGAAATAGTCAAATGAGAAATCTCCAAGGTCAGTCGGAAGATTATGTGGGAAGATTAGATCTGTATAAAAGTTTTATGTTTGTGTGATTGTGTTTATGTTTGTGTTTATGTTTGTCAGTTTTCCTCTCTATTTTTCTGTCTCATCTTCAGGTGTCACCGGACTCCATTTCCATGGTGGCCTACACGAGCGGTACCACGGGCAAGCCAAAAGGCCTCTTAATTTCTCAAAGAAGCCTGATCGCCCAGGCGGCCTCATTCATGCACCCATCCGTGTCTGCTATTCGCTCCACAGATGGTGAGTAATCAACCAGGTGGAGGCACTCTGGCCGCGCTATATGTCTGCATATGGTGCGTGTCGTAGAATGCCACCCTTTTTCTTTTGAGAGTGCTAAGAGTGCTAATATTGTTATATTACAGAAGAGCCGTTGGAAACACGTAAGGATATAGAGAAACGCACAATAATTCCCAAAATAAACTTATATTTTAACTTTAACAATTCAATACACAAAATTTAACCCTTAACCACAGCAATACTCCGAATATTATAATACACAATAATTAATTCAATCAGTTTGACCCTCTAAAATTGGTTAATTTCGCTACACACTTCAATATATAAGATTTAGGCTTACGGACTCTACTGGAGTTTAAATACCTCAGGAATGTTATTGTCTAACGACGCGTGCTGACTGACCAGATGTAGGTGGGCGGGATCACGCGGTACTTTTGGCGAGGGTAGCAGCTGGGGGTTCAACACGGTATTCAGGGGAGGGGGGTTCTTTACAGACGAGAACAATTACGGTGCTTTATGCGACACCAAGGTAGGCGTGGTCTCTCTGGCGAGAGTGAGTCGAACTTGGTTCTTAAACCAAGTTAACTTGGAGTGCGGTGTGACCACCGAGTAACGAGCTCGAGGGGGAGCTTTTCTCCTTCGTTACTTAATTTTTCATGGGAGAGGACTGAACTCGGGGAGGGTCTTCTTCAAGGGCGAGGATAACGGAGGGGGGTTTCCCTGGCGAGAATAAGTTGAACTTGGTTCCACAACCAAATTAACTTGTGAGTTTGGTGTGGCCACCGAGTAACGGGCTTGAGGGGGAGCCTTTTCCTTTTTCTTTTCTTAATTCCTCAAGGACGAGAAATACCCCTGGTGTTTAAGATGGAACCAGGATATGAGGGGTCTCTCTGACGAGAGTAAGTTGAAATTAACAAAGTTAACTTAGCGTTCGGTTTGATAACCAGGGACTAGCTCGAGGAGGAGCTGCTTCTTAGCCCCTTAATGTAGGTAGCCCTGCCTCTGTTGCAGGGTACTTCTTGGTCTGGCGAGCCAAGTAATCTACCAATCCAATCTAGGTAGCCCGGGGTCTTAATCCGAGGAATTCGTCACCTGGAGACTGACGTATTCTACTAAACCAGTCTAGGTGGCCCAGGGTCTTAATCCGAGGACTTCGTCACCTGGAGACTGACGTATTCTACCTCGATTTTCATTAGTCTCTCATATTTATACCTCGTCATTCCACTGGGGGAGTGGTAAGAGGGGGAAGGGGCTTGAGAACGGCCCCAGTAGGGTTGGTATGCCAAACGGTTTTTCTCACCAAGTCTTACATCGGCTCCTCGTTAGCCTTCGAGCTTGGGCGAAACACGTCTTCAATTTCTTACTTGATGTGAAATTGAATCTCACTCTCCTGGGGGAAATCTTGCATTTCAACCTGTCTGTATTTCATACCGACGAGTGGTGCGGTGCTACGGTTATGCGCTTGACCCGACGGGGCCGGGGCCGGATGTCTTTGCGGTAATCGCCTCGAGACTCCACTGCGAGAGAACGGGGAAGTGACGATTCTTCCACAGTGCGCTCCATCTTACAAATCGAAAATACTTATTAACGAATAACAATTAACCGGGACAGAGATAAATATAATATTAATATACATATTAGAATTAAAGAAAAATGATTTTATTGCTTTGAAGAGGGGAGGAAAAGAACATGAATGTTTGCATTAAACAATAACAACTAACAATGGCATCTCCACAACTTTCCTGAATCTGAAAGCTCAGCACTGTTTTACAACTAAAAAATCAAATTGTGACCAAATGAATCGAATGGTGAGGCAAAGGGATGATTTTTCACCTTTAAACCGAAGGAAGTTACAAAGAAATGAATGAAATTAGAAAAAAATAATTATTTTATTAAAACTCGAATAGTGATGAGAGTAATCTAACGGCACCACAGAGAATCAAACAGTGCCACAACGAAATGAATGGTGCAACAAAAATTACCTGATAAAATTGAATCACGCTACGAAAGAATTGAATGATGGTAGATGCAAAGAATTGATGCTCATTCTTAATTCCAGACACTTTTCAAGACGCAGTGCTGATGACGCTACCCTTGGATGATGTCTACGGACTCAATTTCGCCACGCTGGTGTCCGTCATCCGAGGATGCAAGACCGTGGTCGCTGATCCGCGGGATTTCTCCAGGATTTTAGATGTCATGGAAAAGACGCAAGTACGTGGATTTACGGACTTATGCAACAACTTCACAGTCTGGATTAAGGAAAATAACTAGGGATTAAAGTATTCAAGTGGATTGATTTTATGGTCTGTAGAGGAGTACTCTTTACGCTGATCAATCTAGCTAAAGAGCAATGCTAGGACAATTTTTTATTCGACGAATGGTACTAATTTTGAAGCTTCTCGCCTCATCTTTCAGCGGTAAAATTATTATTATAAATTTAACCACGGTGCTCTCAGAGAGGAGACAATAAATCAAGAAAATAGGGGAATATAAAAATAGACATATTCCTAAATCTCTGGGACAAGTTTGTGTTTAGAGAAAATCCGTGACACAGATACCAGAGGATATAAAGTAGGCTGTGTAAAAATAAGCTACAATTAAAGCTTTTGGGGGGAGGGCGAGACAGAATAAAGTTGGGTATGGATTCAATTAAAGCCGCCTCGACAATCTTGCACCTGATAAACTGTTGGGGTTTCGGTGAGATATGACTAAAGAGAGAATTTTTATATCCTTCAAACGCCTTTATCAGATGGAGGATTGTCGAGTCGGCTCTAATTGATACCCTTCCCACCTTCAATCTATCCCTACGAAGCTTTTCCTTACCCCTTTGTAAGTACGGGGTCTCTCTAATCCCAAACTGCTCCGCTCAAGAATTAAGAAATGTATTTATTATTCGTCTATATTTCAAGTGTGGCTTTTGGCTTCTCGAAAAGCACCGTAGTTAAATTAATGACTCATTTTAGAGATGAAAGATGAGCGAGAAGACTCGCAACGAGAACACTTAGTCGAATAAAGATTTTTTTCTGATAATATGACGGATTAGAAGCGGATTAGTCTTTTTTAAATGGATTAGATCGAGAATAAATTAAAATATTGGATTCACTAATTATATCCTAATAAATTAAGTTTACTCTAGTTCATTAAGCTTCTAATCCGGTCGTAAATAAAGTTTTAAGGATCGGATGATTAATTAGGGGGAATACAAGGATTAAATTGGAAATAAAATAATGGATTTAAGATTTTATATTTTCTAAATTGCAGAGAAGAATGGATTAATTAATAAAGGAGTGGAATATGATTGGATTTTATGGTTAAGATTGGAAATAGGAATTAACAGATGAAATATTAATTGACTTGAATAGATTGATTGCGTAGAGTCAATGTATGGATGAAAACATAAAAGGATTAATCCGTTGATAGAAGGATTGATGGATTTCTGATAATTAATAAAAAGATGTACGAACAATAGAGTGCACGGTTGATTCTTAATTTACTCAGAATTAAGAAATTAATCCTACATTACTTTAGATTCATTCTGAATTAGTTTGAAATTAGTTTTAAGATGAGTGATGAATTAATAATTATAGATTAATTCGAGATGACATTCTAATCAGGTATTAATATTTTTTTTCAGTTTTCATAATTATTACGGTTTTACTTTCATTCATTATGATTTTTTTTATCTCAATTAATTTTAGATCATTTCTGAAGTAATTCATAATTAATTATGATTTATCAATCACTTAATTGTGGTTTCCTTCTGATTCAGCTCAAAATCCTTTTCAGCCTCGGGTTCTGAATGTCCACTCTCTCGCCATTGATATCCTGAGCCAAATGGACACGTTCGGGTCCTCTTTCGAACACGTCCAGGTCGTGATGAACGTCGGCTCTTCCCACAATCCTCTCTCGATGAACACTTTGAACGAGAAGCTAAACAAGACGCTGCTCGTTCAAGAATGTGAGTGTTTGTTCACTATTCATTTTTGTTTGTTTATAGCAGGTGTGTGTTTATTTGTTTGGAATATGTCCGTTTATCCGTTTATGTGCGTTGATAAGTTTGCGTTTTTCAGGGTATGTATTTATGCGTTATAAAAGGTGGTGGTATGTGTGTTAGATTTGGTTTTGTTCATTTTTGTGTTTGGTTTGATTCCATTTTGTTTTTTAGAATGTGCCTTTTGCTGACTGATCTCGTTTGTGTTATTTAATTGTTCTGTTAGCTCTTTGTTTTTTGTCTAACTCTTTGTCAATATTTTCTTTTCAGGTTAATGTTCGCTTTTGTTTGTGGTATTTTATTTGACATTTATCATTGTTTTTTGGTTTATTGTATCATTTATGATTCAGTTTGTCATTGTTTGTTTTATGTGATTTTATCTGTGGTTGTTTGTGAAATTAATTTTTACTAGTTTCTATCTGTTGAAATTTAGTCGTTGATTGTTTTTCTCACAGAACTCTGATTCTTTTGTTCCCTCGGGCAGGGTACGGATCTTCCGAAAACGGCTTCGCTCTAACCACCCCTGTCAAATACCTGGGCTCACATGCCATAGCCTTGAAACCTCTCCCAAATACAAGGGTTCGATGCGTGGACTTGGACACTGGGAACCCGATTCTGGAACCCAACAAACCAGGAGAACTTCAACTGCAGATGCCACATGTGAGGGTTTTTTTTAACTTTTTTTCGTCTTTTTCTTAATGACACAGAGGCAAAATGAAGCTCGCCAAATCGCCCGTTGCGGATTCAGTCCATCCACGACAGCTCAAAGAACTGAAGCGATAGATCGTTGTCGCTGTTTGGCAAAGGTTTAATAAATCTCTAAAGGCGATGGTAATTCCGGCTGATGTAAAATAAGATACATAAGGTGTGTGAAGGTGGAAATTAGTATTATAAGTTATAGGAAACCGTTGAAATTTGCAATAAGTGTAGAGAAATGTGTGTATACTTTCCAGGTGACTGGATGGTCCTTTCTCTTATCTATCATAACTGGTCTTATTCTATTCTATCTAATCACTCCGTGTTACTCCTGTATTTGGCCTTTGATATTTTTACTTACTAGTCCTGTAGTCTATCGCTTACTTATACATAATGTAGATCTATTTTCAAACCTATCCTTCTTCTACTGCTAGAAAATTGAAGCTTCTTAACAATTCCGTATCTTAATCTCAATCTTTCCTCCAAAAATTTCACCGTTATTCCTCGTTCGTCCTCAAACCTTATTTTCCCTTGGGATCTGACTATGGCCAAGTAATGCTTCCTTTTGTGTCTGGGCGATAGTCCTGAAAACAAACCACTAATTGCACTAACTTCACTTTAGCTATACTTATCCTTTCCATTACATGATTATGTACCCGGTTTTACCTCTTTTAAGGCCCAACAATCCTTAAGCTTTCTTCCTTCCTCCTGTTGATGGGTATCACATGAACTATCGCTATTCGTCCTAATCTTCCAGTTCCTCTGGTAGCTATATAGCTTCGGGATCTTTCTTTCTGTATTTCTGGCCGCCTTCCTTGCTGTTCTTTTTGAGGTCGCGATAATCTAAAGGAAGTCGTCCGTGAACTGCACATAGGCTGCTACAAGGCTAAGGGCAAATGGCAAATAATTTGCATATCTCGCATAGAGGACTGGAGAAAGAGAGCTCTCCTTAGGGAGCCCGTCTTTTCTTCTAAAGTTAAGGCCTTCATAGCAACCGAATGACATATATGCCTTCCTGTCGCTTATAAGGGTACATAATAGCCTGTTGATTTTAGTTCCAAGTTCAGTCCTTACCAGCTTATACTTGAGTCCATCTCTCCATACCTTGTCAAACGCCTGCTGCACATCACGTGCCGCTAGGTCAAACATCTTACCCTCACTCTTTGCTTTTGCCAGCTTCTCCGCTATCAACACTAGGACCATCTCCGTGCATTTATTTTTCCAGAACCCTCGCTGTTGTGGGGGAGGTAACTTACGGTTTGACTCCACTAGTCTATCTCACTCATTTTTTCCCAAAATCTTGGCTATAAAATTGAGCAAAGAGATGAATCTATACCCAGTGACGACCGTAGGTGTAAAGAGGCGTCGATGTTATTGCGCGTCTTAAAGTTACCGATCTACGGGTGAGAGGTTTCCCTAACTCCACAGGTTTACGTACATACTGCTTCTAGGTTGGACTTACTGAAGGTATCTTCGTGATCGGGGTAAGAAAAAGACGTCAAAAGGACGAGGCAAAAGAAAATGACTTTATTCTTATATTGGCCTACTAAAAAGGGCAAGCGGAAACGTCCCGAGTTCTTTGCGGTCAGTGAGTAGGCTTCTGTTTTTACACAAAGTATCGATTCTAAGGGCGGCAGGATTTAGGCAAGCTAACGAGGCTTCTTAACGCTACTAAGGGACTGATTGATATTCTGATTGGCCGATTCTGATTAACTGATCTTGACTACTGAATTATTTACTTAATGATCGAATGAATTAACTGACAAAATGTCTGTCTCTCAGGCTCTCTCTCTCTCTCTCTCTCTCTCTCTCTCTCTCTCTCTCTCTCTCTCTATATATATATATATATATATATATATATATATATATATATATATATATATATATATATATATATATATATATATTTATATATATATATATATATATATATATATATATATATATATAGCTATGTGTGTCTTTTGTACTTACATATTTCCCATGTCTCAGATTATCTTAATTATGGGGAATCGCTTGTCTCTTAAAGTTCTTTGTGAAATTTTGCCGCCCAAAGCCTGTATTTGTTCAGCTTGCCTGTTTTCTCCTGTTGTGATCTTTTTGCTGATATTTTCAGCACGCGTATGTTTGTGTGTTTGTGCGAGACTCTTATTTGTGAGGTGGTCACCTTTGATAGCTGTGCGTATGTTCATGTGTTTCCACCTGACTCAGACTAACCCATTGCTTGGTATCTAGTTGATAGATGTGATTGTAATATATACGAGGGGCGGTCAATAGGTTTTGCAAATCGGTAGGGCAAAATAGAGGAAGGGGGATGGCTGTTTGCGTGGGTGTTGGGACAAGTTATGACATGTCAGGATCTGCAGCCCAACGCTCCTGACTCGTCTATTTAAGAAGCAGTAGCTGATCGCAGATCGTCAGTCACAAATTTTTCAACAATGAAGAAGGTTAAGCACCGCGCAGTGATCAAATTTTTGACCAAGGAAGGCAAGAATGCAAAAGAGATCCATGACCGCATGGTTGCAGTGTAAACCGACACCGCCCCTTCCTATGCAACCATTGGAATATCTCATGGAAGTGTTATTAACATCATCCACGACATTTTGGCCATGACCAAGGCCTCTGCCCGCTGGGTCTCTAGAAACCACAGGCCCTATGATCGACTTCAACGTCGTCAAAGTCCACAAGGCCAGAGTTGCACAAGCTGCCCTGCGAGAGTGTGGATTCAAGGAGCTCAACCATCCCCCTTACAGTCCAGATCTGGCCCCTAGCGACTACTTTTTATTCCGCCAGCTCAAGGCTGCACTGCGTGAACGCCGGTTTGAGGACGATGAAGATGTCCAGCTCGCCGTCCAGGAGTGGATTGAACAGCAGCCGGGAGATTTCTGTTTGTCGGGAATTCGAAGCCTCAGAGACAAGTGGCGCAAGTGCATTGAAGTTGTGGGTAGTTATATTGAAAAATAATAAAGCACTTTTCCTCATATCTCGTTTCCTTATATCCGAATTGCAAAACTTATTGACCGCCCCTCGTATATATATATTGTTTCTTTTTCTAATTCTTTTTGGTTCTTTATTTATTACACCCGGCATCATATTATTTCCTTAATTTACACAAATAGGCATTTTTAGGATTTGATAGATTCACCGAGCGTCCATTTGTGGAGTTACTCGTTGTGCCTATTAAATCTTGTAATATGGGTGCCACAGGCCTACCTACTGTACAATATAAGCCCCACAGGTGATTTACCGGGTTTCGGCACAAAATCTATATTGACGGCCTTAAGTCTGGGAAGTAGCTCATTGTCGTGGGTTAGCCGAGATTATATTATTTTTATTATGATTAATAAAGTGGGTCGTACGTTCGTACTTCCAGTGATCGCCTTAGGATCGATCTCTAAGAGCACTTTTCTTATTTTTATTATATTAAATGAATATAAAGGGAAGTTCTCTCTTTAATATACTAAATACTGCCAACACAACTCGTTCAAGGATAATTTAAACACTTCAAACAAAATAGTCTTTTACTGTATATTAATCAACCCAAACAAAATTAATATATACACGTACAAAATACAATTTAAAAATAGTTCTTAAGTCCCGTTACCGACATTTGGTTTCTAGTTGCTTTAAGGGAGAACAATTTACTTTAACAAAATTCGTCTTTAAGATATACAAATAATCTACGTTAAACGCACGGGGACATGAAAATAGAATTGATTACTCACATAAGGTAGTGAAGTTTACCCAGAGAATCCCGACGAAATACCTCTACTCGAATCTTGTCCGAAGAGGCGTCGTGAGTGTAGTTTATTTGCTTCTCAATGAAGGGCGTTACTTCGAACGGAGGGTGGATGAGTGACGTCACGCGGAATTTCGTGGCGCCGGGGAGGAGAAGGGAATCAAAACAAAACGACGAGGTTTGACGATGGCTATATGCTTTTTTTTAGCGATTTGGTTTCGCTGGTAGGGCTTTTCTTTTGGGTGAGAAATCTATCTCGTATGGGGTGTCAAACTCAGATAGGATAAGATCACTTGACGACCTTTGTTAATCGAACTGTGCCGATTATGCTTGTTGCAATCTGGTATTGCCCAAGAAAATGAAAGTCCTTCTTAACTTGCTGGGGGAATTCTATCCCGGCAACTTCTTATCGATGTCGTGACGAAACGAAAATAGTCCTCTTTTTCTCCTGACGAACCGTTTTATACTAGAATTACTCCCGCGTGGTAATGGTAAAGAGATAGCAAAAAGAACCTCGAGGGTGCCCTGGCTTTGGGGGCGTTTGTTATTTCTCTTCCTTGACATTTTGAAATTAGGGAAACTGGATCTCATGTTGAATCGACAGAAGTGTGTATCAATTCAGCCGTGCTTGGCGTCGTATAGCTCTGGGAGAGCGTAAAACGAGATAGACAGTTTGAATTTTTGACTTGTTTGTTTATAAATACGCCCTCGGAGGGTAGGCCTTTTGAGCTGAGGTCATTGGTTTTCTTCGCCATGAGAAAGACCTATATATATATATATATATATATATATATATATATATATATATATATATACTCGCAACTTCTTAACTGCCTCACTTAACTCGTATATCTCTACACTCATGTTCCCCCTGCAGTTGAAAATTACCAACAATTCCTCCGGTACGTTATACGAGAACTGACTTATGCTCGCTCTCGTCAGTCCAGATGGTTCTGGTGCTATATGTTTGAATGCTTTGATTACCTTTCTTATTTCACTCATATTTATCTTACCACCGTTGACGTTACCTTCTTTTACAGCGTTATAACAAGGGATCTTATCGAAAATATAAGTCTCACCCAGTTGAGGGTTCAGTTTCTGGTTTCATGGACCGCCTAGTTTTATGAATTATCTTCTCTCGAGAGTTTAATACCTGGCTCCAATGGTCCCTGAATAGCTCTGCTATTTCCTCTTCGTTCTTTATATATTTATCACCTCTCTTAATTCTCAATTTCTTTAGTGGTAGATTACCTTGCATCGTTTTGGATTGATTACTAGAACATTTTCGGGTTCCGTTCTCTGCCTAGCCTATCAATCAAACAGTTTCAGAGTCTCTCTTTCCTCACTTTCATCGTTTCTCTTACTTCACTCTGGAACACTCGTTTCCTTGTGGGCTTTTGATCAGTTGTGACTATACCTCGCATAAGTTCGCTAATGGCTTCAATTTCTTGCATAGCCAACATTATATCAGGTGAGCAGCTTGAGTAGAAAGTGTTCTTAACGCCACTTTGGGTATTCTTTCCTCCTCTCTTACCTTAATCTTAGCCTCTATTATTTCCATTTACTCTTCATTATCTTCTGTTCCTTTACGTTCCAGAATATCACGGAGTTTTCCGAATCAGCCTTCACATATTGTTTCCTGACTGAAGATGGCACTTAGATTGAAATAAGTGCCAGTAATTTCGGAATGGAATTGTGATCTGTCGAAAACACCGAACCCGGTGGGACATACATGTTACAGTGAAAATTTCTCCTAGCCATTATTATATCTGTTTTTTTGTCGCGTTTTTGCTGCTCTTTCCAAGTTCGTACCACTATTCCCCTGTGAATCAAGAGATCCAGGTTTTTCTCAATCTTGTTCTCGAGATATAATCTAAAAATCGCCAAGGAAAATCACCGGAGTGTTCTTTCCGAATACCCTAAAGATGTTATGTAGGGGCATATAATATCTTCTTGGGGGTTGATATCACCTCATTACTACCACTGAGCCCCTATTGGTATACAACTCTATTGCCATATAACTTTCTTCTAGCTCTTTCAACTCTTTATTTTATATACTTCTCTTAACAGTTATTATTATATCGTCGTATCTCTCATTGGAGTGAACTTTCGTGTAAGTATTATAACTCTCCAAATTCAGCTAATAACTACCTATAAAAAACCCATGTTAACAAATGACGACTACATATGGCTCCTCTCTGACTAGCACTTCCCAGAAATAGTTTCTTTTCTCATTCATTATAAAAACTTTAAAACTCTTCCGTTGCCGTTCCTTAACTTCTGAAGTTCTCCGTCATCAGTAGATGGGCTCTATCCGCTGTAACCTGGAAACTTCTGAGCTGGTGCTCTCTGGACTACATCTGACGAGTATTCAGATTGGTGCGACAACTTCAACTTCTTTTATACTATGACATATATTATTCGCACTATATCCATGTCATTCTCAAACTAGTTCTCAAGTGTGATGTAAAGGTGTAGATCTACCTGTTCACATGTTGGCAATGCATTATTCATCCTCTCATTCTCGATATCCTCTTATCTTGCTATAATCATTTTCTTTATTTCCCTTTACTCTTCCTAACTTTTCTTGAAACTTCTTAATCTAGATTTTGCTCACTTCCAGATCCCGAAGTGGTACCCTCTGAGTTAAAGGCTTTCTTCATAGCCTCCTTTTTCTTCTTGACATGCTTTTTAGTAACTTCTACACCTGTCCTTTCCTGTTCCTTTTTACTCCTACCCTGAGCTGTCCATCCTCGATTATGTATTTTCCTTTTAAGCATGTCCTTGAAGAAGGGTTGTCCGGTAACCACTTCGTCCCCTTCATACCGATCCTCTCCAGTAAGGTGTTAAGCTCATTCTAGAAGCAACATTGTTTGTAATATGTGCCATATTAGCTTACATTATCATTGCCATAATCTCCATGCTCTGATTGATGCAAAAATTAGCCAACGTTAAGATAAAAGGGGAGACATGAAAGAGCCGTTAAACTTCAGGCTAATTAGTTTAACTTCAATTGTTGAAAAGCTAATAGTGTCAATGGCAATTGGCAAAATTTCCTGTATTTAGAATACATAAATCTTGAAATAAGAAAGTAAATAAACAAGATTTTGGATCACTTTGGTTCTCTGCAATCAAAATTAGTTACTACTTATTTCATAATATCATACTAGAGCTTGGCGTCGATAAAGCCGCTGGAGAAAGTCTTTCTCAATTCTACTAAAGTGTTTGACTCTGAGCTACAACTCAGATTTTTAATAAAACTAAATGTTTAAAGAAATAAGGAAAAACTAGTGAAATAGATTTAACATTATTAAGGTGGAATGAAACAAGAATTAGTTTCTTTTGGAGAGTGAATAGTCAACAGTTGTGTCATCATATATGTACGAAGGATTTAGTACTATTTATCATATTTATAATAGGATTCTGAGGGTTTAGTATGAACCATTTCTGTCTGCATATACTCTAAAAGTCAGACACAAAGACGATAATCAGAACAGATATATAATTGGTGTATCATGATCTATTTTGGCTCACTGTGTAGCCAGTTATATGGTTCTTAATGATAAATTGTCGAGATGCAATATTTTTCATATCGTTAGTCTTAATTTAAGCAAGAGTGGAGGAGGAGTGACATAATTTAGATACACTTGCGCCTGCGTCAGATTTTAGCGTTATCATTTCTATCTTAAATTTTTTTATTTCGCTATCCTAAAAGAACCCAAAGTTTAATTGTTTGGTTCATTCATAATTGGAGAACGTGATGCCATTTTGGTCGCGTTTCCTTCAGCGAGATACAATAATTTTAGATGAAGTCAAGTGACGTGCACCAAAACTTTAGTTTCCGACTTAAGAAAACTTCACTACGAACAATGATTTAAAATATAGAGTCGTCCTTAATAATGGGAAAACCGTCGCTTTCGTAGGAAATTCGGAGATATATATAATCCCGAATAGATTTATTAAATCCTGAGCTCATTTTCAAGCGATCTATTGAGTCTTCTACCGGATCAAGCTGAGTCTTGGATATTTTGCTTCGATAATGTGGGAATTTTTTTCAATTATAAATTCATGGTGCTTAGAATACCCTCCCCAAAATATCTTTCAAATTACTTTGTTCGTGAGAGCAATTCGGTCGGCAAAATCCTTACCCCAAGCATGTTTCTCTTTCTCGCTTTCCCTCCCTTTGGAGAACCACCCATCCATGTGTATGTGCGTGAGTATTTCTCCTTCTTGACTTCAGTTCATGATTGGCTTCCTGGGCCATTGGGAAGCGGCTCCGCCCAAATCCACCACGACGGATTGGCTCAAAACGGACGATGTCGCTGTTTTCGACGAAGACGGATTTATTCGTATCATTGATAGAGTACAAGATGTGATCAACGTGTGCAGCCAAAAGGTGGGGCTATTTGAACTAATGGGGATGTTTTTTTGCTTGTTTCGAATCTGTGAGGTAGAAATGGAATAAACGAGGTTACGTGAGGGGCAGAGAAACAATAAAAGAATTTGCCTTCAAAATACATACGTTTAATAGATACATAATTAAGGCGTGGCATCAGCCATTTTATACTTCCTCTTCCTTTTACTCTCTCGCACTCTCGCGCCTCCATATTTCATACGCACTTTTATACATCGACAGGTACTACATAGAAATGTCGATTCATCCATCCACACCTACAAAAATACAAGGCCTACCCTTTCACACTATTACTACTACTACTACTACACCCTTACTATCGTCATTTACACACAAAACACCTTTTATCTACCTCCCGATCTCTTTCACCTTTAAATTTACATCCACACATTTATTCTTCATATACCACCACTTTACCCATAACCTTCAAATTCACCCCAAATTTAAATTTAATCGAAGCTATCCCTCTTTTCTTCCATAACACAGAACCTTTCAACGCCATAGCCTCCACCTTCAAATATATCTTACACCTAACATCCTCCTTCAGAAAATCATCCATAATAATATTATTTACAACAAGCCCTCGCCAATCCTCACATTCATCTCCCATACTCTCCACCGCTATCTCAATCTCCCCTATATCACAGATTACCATCGGGTTAATCGACCAAATCATCCACCCCTCTCTCAGTGTTTTTTCTTGCAGGTTTTCCCCTCGGAAATTGAGAACGTCATCAAATCCCATGGTTCTGTTTTGAACGCTGGGGTCGTTGGTATTACCAACCCAACCACTGGTCAGGAAGAGCCAAGGGCATTTGTGGTCCTCAGCGGCCCAGCACAAGAGGCAGAGATCGCCAGATTCGTGGAGATAAATGTTCCCTACCCAGAAATGCGGCTAACGGGAGGCGTCGTGTTGGTCCCATCCCTCCCCAGAAATTACCTGGGAAAATTGGTGAGGAAGGATTTGCGAAATCTACAACCATGTCAGGGCCAGCCGAAAACTATAGCACTAGAGGGTTAGGAAACCATAATCTATAGCCATGGCATTGGGAAATATTACATCGAAAAAAATGTGTAACTATATTGCATTTCGTCAGAAGAGGCAATAAATATGCTACCTATTATTGAACAATGTATTTAATTTAGAATTTGTAAAAAATCCTTTAACCATATCAAGAGATACTTTAAAACAAATGTGTTACCATGTTAAAGACTAGTAGAAAATATTCTTTCTTCAAGTTAAAGATTATTTCGATAGTATATATTTGTTATAATAACGCTTAGTAACCAATAACCCAGTGATTATGTAATAATTTGAAGTAGACAAATTTAACCATGTTCAGGTTATTTATACTAAACCAAAATACATCATTAACCACTTAAGAACAAATCGACTCACCTATAGCCCTTATAATGAAGATTGCATAAACGTTTTAAAATAGCTCAGCTAATTTAAATGAGAGGATAACAAATTGATATTAAATTGCTTCCTAAGTAATCATGCTACAAAGAGACTTGTTATGAGAGAATTTTCTAAATGCAGCTGTCACCATGACGACAAATTATTTGCAAGAGGGAATAAGTAACAATAATGACTAAATCCCTGTTCAACGAGGAACGAGCAAAAATGTATAAACAATTTAAGACCTAGCTCAAGATTTCGTGTTAGTGTCACGAGAATGAATCAAGGATGGACAACAATTACTATAAAATAGTTACTCTTCTAAGAGAACCAAACTAAATCTAATAACTAAATCTAAGAGAACCAAACTAAATCTAATAACTAAATCTAAGAGAACCAAACTAAATCCAATAAATTTGTTTCTGCTTTTGTCTGAAATATCTGCCATTCAGATACTTCGCTCAGCAATACCATACGACAGTAAAATATAATAAAAGGTAGTTTTTTTTCTTGTGGCCCATAAAGTACCCTAGGAGACCTTACGGTCCATTCAAAGAGGGTACCTTTGGACTATCAATCGAGCAGGCACATGACTGCTCAATTGTATGTGACACTTTACTAAAACCCGACTCAACCAGATAAGAAGTAGGAAAAGCAATAAAATATAATTTTACTTCGTCCCAAAGCAAAGGGTATTTCATAGCAATTTCATGACTTGTCCATAAGTTCCTGACACCATGCTTAAATCTAGCCAAAGAAGTTTGATCACTCTAAAACTCAATGAGGCTTTCTTGTAATCTGATATCAACATCAGCTTCATTAATTCCAAATGGGTCTACCACCCAACCTGATTTATCACAATCGTAGTAATGGTTTCTTACGTTATTTTCTTTAAAATTTGGATATAATTCATCAAAATGGTTTATGTTTGGATCGATATTATTGAAGTGATCGAGTTGTTCAAACATAAAGGTAGTTCTATTGGAATTTAAAAATTAAAGGTTACAAGTTGAAATTACGTATAAAATATCTATAAACAGTTAAAATACTATTTACATGATAACTTTAATAAGAGAAAAAGGAATAAAGTATGCAATACAATTGAAATAAAAGTAAGTAAATGCTAGGTCAAAACATGGTTTGTTTGTTTTTGTTTTTTTCATCTAAAACAGTAATATCGCTGAAGGTATTATTACTGATCGTTCCAGAGATTCTCACCATTAGAGTCTGCAAGCGTCGAATTGAGGTGTTCCGACAGAAATTTTTGGAGGGCAGCTCGGGTATTGATAACTATACGTAGGTCAGGGCGAATGGAGGGTGATGGCAGGAAAACGTTGATGAATCCATCTCTGGTAGTGCAGCCGGCGATCTTTGTGGAGAATTTCTTTTTAGCTTGGCGGAGGACAAAAAAAAATTTGTTGCGATTTGGAGTCAGTTGTTCGTTTACATAGAATGAAGGTTCTTTACATGCTGAGAAGATATCACGTTTCAGATCACTTCTGCGCCACTTCACAATTATGTTTCTTTTGTCGGGACCTTGTACTTTAGGCTTGGGACCTAGACGATGAGCAACAGAGATGTCAGCTTCTTGCATTTGTATGTGGCAGTTATCTTTAATTAGTTTGCGGATGATATTGCTGCAGTTTTCATTATTGGTAGCTTCAGGTATACTGCCGGAGAATATAATCGATGAGTTTTAATTACCTATAATTAAATAATAATTAAAAAACTCTCTGATGAGTGACAAGTCGGAAAAAAATTAAAAATAAGGTCATTTTACAACACAATATTTGCTTCTTTCCACTCGATTGTCATTATTTTTATTATTGCTTTTTTCAATTGAATATTTTAAAGGATTCAAAATTCTATACTTTGGTATATTTTATTTTCACTATAATTTTCATTTACTAAACAGGGAGCGTTATAATAATGTATAGCCACATTTCAAATCGGCTATCATTGTGTTTTAATTTAATCTCTAAGCACTAATTCATCCATATTATTTCAGAATAAAATTATATTGTTTATATATTGGCATCGGTGTTAATAAGGAGCGAAATTGTATTATAATAAAGGCTAGGAAAGATGTTTCTTATTGATCTATATTATAAAAATTGGCTTAGGACAAATGTGATTAGATGAGAATGTGTTTCTCTAGGCGCAGTTTGGTTGATATTGGAGCGTTTGGTTATCTAAATACCCTCCAATTATTCAATATATTATTTATTATTAAGAATGTCACATATGAATTATTCTTGATTGCTCAATCAAGTGACTGCGACTCGCATGAATGGAGCTTGGAGGTGGACGGTAAAGGTGCTACTTGGTCTACAGCGAGGGAGGCAGCGAGTGTCGAGGCGATGGAAGCACGATCTATATTTCGCATTTCTTCTCCATAGCACTAAAATAGGCTCGCGGAGCGTGAGGTTGTCGTATGTCACCATCGTGTGGTTTCCATCGCAAGCTGGCTACACCAATATTATTTCTACGACTGTCGATTTTCCGTTAATCCATTACTCTCTATTTCAGCTTGAAAATTTCCTAAGATTTCTTTTTTTAATTTGAGAATGACCATATCTGTTACTTTAATTATTCATTTTTTTAAAGAAAATGAAACGTTTTAAAAATAAATATGATTATCGAATGTTTGGAAATTCTAAAAGAGAATTAACGACGCTGAAGTTCATTTAAAAAAATGAGAAAATTTATGAAAATCAAGGCACGCTGGGGTTTTTTTTTTGTCTTATCATATATTCGAAGGTTTTATCGAACTTCTTTCTAACATAAGTTGTATCGTTTGACTTATTATGGCGCAATTTCGTCTCCTCAGCCAGATGGCTGTGAACGGCCGGGTACTCGAGTGATTAGGCTGGGACATCTTTGGTGTTACGATATCTTTTTTTTTCTCAGAAGCATAATCAGTGGGTTTTCAGAGGGATTTGCAGGGAAATGTGCGAATGTTTCATGTATGCAGTTTCTGATGGATCAGCACAATATTCTTATCTATAATTAACCGATGCCAGAGAAGTTGTATAAACATTTTACTCCTAACCACTCGTCGTACTTTAAAGATCCAGAAAGAGGTGCCCACAAAAACCAAATAGAGTCGCTTTGGGCCAAGGCGAAAATGAGGAATAAAAAGGAATGTGGAACTGTTCGTTCTCTGATCGACTCCTATACATATGTGCGAGTTTTTTATGGAGGCAATGAAATAAAGGAAAAGACTTAGTTGCTCAAATTTACATTGTAAAGTTTTATGTATTAAATAATGTTTAGCTTTTACTTTCTTTACTTTCCTTGGCTTTGATTTTTTTTTAGTTTCCTCTTATTTGCACATCAAACCCCTAAAATACTTATAACATGAGGAATGATCGCATGGTTCGATCCTCGCTCATAAGAAAGGCAATTCAGCCTCCTTAGCCAGCCCTTCAGCCATATAGATTAGGAGACGAAATTGCGCCGTTATAAGAGAAAAGATCCAATAGGTTTTTGATTTGAATCTTCAGCTCGAGGAAATAGCTACTGGCCCCAAAATTAAATTATTAAAGCAAATTTAATCGGTATAGCGATGCAAATTGTTTTTTCCTTATTTTAAAAGCATTCCAATAAAAATTCTTACTTTCAGTCGTAGTTGATATGTATTGGAAACTTTTTGATTCGTTTTTGACCCAAAACCCGTTGCCAGAGCCGGATTGGCAGTATGCCACACACCTAAGCTTGGTCTACGAAACGCAATCTCGTCCTGTAAGGAAGATTACCGAAGGTTCGGCTTGTATACTTACGAAATTTGTTGATAAAGGAGAGACTGAAGTTAAATAATTTTGTATTGTCTCTTTAGATATTTTTGCCTGACAATTAAAACTTTAGGGATTTCAACATTTCGTATGGAAGGTGAAGCTCAAATAGTACAAGAATTCTAGGCTATTAACCAATTCAGGCACAAAAAAAATTGATCAGATTTCAATTTTAATTTCCAGCCTTCAAAAGTTTGGTGAAGCACCGCCATTAAAAAGTATGAGAAAAGATATGAACTTTTTACGTAAAAATCCCAATCAAGAGGAAAATAGGAAAGAGAAAAGTAAGAAGTTTCACAGCTTTGCAATATTACTGGTAATGAAATAAAAATAATTAGAACAAGGATAGAGTTTAGATACATTTTACCCCCAAAGAGGCAAGATATAAGAATAACTGAAAAAAACAAGAAAAAAACAACCGGCGGTTCTTAGGTTAAATTTTAAAGGCAAATCAAGAACAATAATTTTGTCTCTGCCTGAAGCCAGAATCATTTTTTAAGGGAGGGTCTAAATTAGATTCTCAATCCATTATTTTCAAGGGGAAAGAAGTGTTTTAGTTAGAATTTTGAAAAGGGTGATAATATGTATGGTTTTCTTGTAGTATACAATCCAGAAAGGCTTCATATCCGTTACTGACTACGGTGGTTAGAACATTTGGTCATTCAGGGATGTGTCAGAGTGTATAATGTTAAAATATTGAGATATTTATGTCAAACAAATAACGATATTTGAAGGAATGTGAATACGAAATATTTAAAGCAAAAAGGTATGTCAGTGTCTAACGGTATTTTACTCCAAAATTATTGATCTTCTGTTAATCATATGCAGGATAATTGATTTCTAGTGTTATTTTTCTGGAATAATTTAGACTTTGCATAAAACTCCCGAGGTTGCACAAAACTTGTCCAACTAATCTTCATTTCTCCATCTATTTTATTTCCCAGTCTCTTTTAATCGTAATTATTTTTCTAAGGCTCCATATTTCTTTAAAGTATTTCAGAATATATAATAGGTAGAACGGGGCAGAGAAAGGTTTTAATTGGCTGCAATTAAACTTATTGTCTAACGACGAGCAGACGTTAGTGGCGTCACCTCAGGGCTCTGTAAATTATTTTAGTATGGTAACCGAACTACTAAAAATACTAATGGAATCCATGGACCTTCTGGATATATTTTAATATTGGTCTGTATTATAAGAAAGAATACCTTCAGATCATTGTTTTATCTTCAAATCAACACAAGTCTAAATTTACCACGGCACGATTACTATACCACAATATATGTACAAAATCACTGTTGTTGATTTTATTAGTACATTTTTTCGATGGAACAGATATTACAGACATTAATTTTTGTAACGTTAAAAAGTGAAAGGTATTTTAATTTTTCGTTTTAGAAGATTAATTGGAGTCAAAAATCTAGGGAAGCGATGCTCTAATATGGATCATTACAAATCATGTTTCAATCTGTGGGCTACGCCTAAATTGCAAAGTGAACTAGGCTCAGCTATGAACCAATGTAGAATAGAGCGAAATACAAATATCACAAATATACATGTTTTAAGGTAAACATGAGTGTAAGAAGGCAAGCAAATAGTTCGAGATTCCCACGTGAACACACACAAATACACACGCGAGGAAACAGCTGCGAGACGAAAAGTCTCGATACATGATAACAACGGCAGCTGGGAAAATTTAGGGTGGTATCTGATCTGACCAGCCAGATTTTGCGTGAACCTGTGAAACGGCAAAATCAACCTTGCTATGGATGCCGGTTTGATAAAGTCACGATCAGGTGGCCAAATGCAATACACACGTCTCCACACTGAATACGCGCACATCATTTGACTCCAGCCAGCAATCTTAACGAAGAACACACTAACATACTTCTCACTCTATAAGCTCCGCTTAGCATCCAAATTAGGAGAAAAGAAGTCACGCCCCATTAATTGGAGGTAGTATAAATATACGGGTTGAAACATTCTCATGACAATTATTCATTCTTCATTATTGTCATTCTGGTTTGGTTATTATTAGCATAACGAGTCTATTACTCGTCCTTAAGGCCAGCTGTCCTACCCCAACTATCTAAGGTAGAGGAAAATTCACAACAAAGCCGCGTAAGAATCGACTATCTCGCTTGCACAAATTGAGGAAGCTCTTCTTTTAGCCCAGTGATAATTAAGTTACCTTTCAAACCAAACCTATAAACGTATTCCCCGTAAGAACTTTTGGCGTTAGAGCAAACTCGACAGTGTGACCTCAAACGGCTTCGTCCGACACCCCTTTACGGGCAACCTTGCCTCACAAATAAAACCCTCCATAAATTGGTCACTATACCAACCTCCCGCTCTACCTATAAATGGCTGCCACGCCTATAAATCCTTTGTTTCAATTTCATTAAAATACTTCAATTTGGTATTGATAAAGCAAGTCAAATTACGAATTGGCAACCTATACATGGTTTCTAATTACGCATTTCTCATATTTATGAGCGAATAAATAATTGTTTGCTAGTGAAATAATTTAATTGATAAATTAGAGGGTAATGATTAAAAGGGAAAAGCATATTAAAGGTAATTTATTGTTATATTCTGATTGCTCTTTGATTAGTTCAGGGTATTTTGGTAATTTATTGTGCAAGGATCTTTAACTACAAATCAGACACTCGATATTATTGGGCAACCTTGATTAATTATCTTTTTCAAGAAGTAAAAATCGTATTTAGTAGTTAATAAAAGGCGGTACTCAGTGACCAAAATGATAACTTTGCTTGGTATTGAAAATACCTAGGAGTGTTCGTATGAGGTGAAATAAGTCGCCTCTGAAAGAAATATGTAAGTGAAGATTCTCAAAGTAGGTTGGCTACATATGTGTCTACATATACTTAGGTAGATTTTAACTTGTGTTGTCTGTGCAAACTCACTATCTGACACTACCCTTTAATAGGGAAATTATACGCCTGACTTTCGTGAGAAGAAAGTTAGACTCTGAGCTGAGTGAAATCGGGCAGACTGAGGATTGCAAGATTTCTAGACGCGAAAGTTAGTGGCAATCCTTTGTTCTAGTGAGAGTGCAATTAAAAGATGGAACGCTTTTAAATCTGCATTTTGTACAGAGAAAATTATGAGAATCATTGCTCGTATGAATAGCAAGGTAAAAAATATACAAAAATATACAGTATGTACTATGCAACTTAAGAAAAGTTAGGCTAAAATATCTCCTTTACCCAGATTGCTAATCTTTATCTTACCTGATTAGGCTTGAACTTCTGTTTAAAATTTCGACTATTTTCACCAGTTCAATCCACGTTAGATGTTACCCAATACGCTACTGATAATGAATTATCTTTACCGATTTCTAATTCTTATGAAGGAGATTAGGTACACAAAATAAGTGAGGGTGGACGTATTAATCGAACAATTCGCAATGGAATATCGGTACGAACAAATGACAATGACTTGCTCTTTTTGTCTGTGCTTGGCATCGCTTCATTTCTCTGGCTGAATTCTCCCGTGCAAGGGAGGCTTCTTCCAAGGCCTAGCGTTTGGCCTAAGCTAAAATAGCTGAACGATAGCGGAGAATTCCTGAGATGGCTGATGTGGCAACATGAGAATGGGGAACCCATGTTGCTTCCGTGGCTACACGTGTGCAAGTGGCTGCGAGAGACGAATAACACACTTACATCCAGGTAGAGACTAAAATATAATACAATCCTGGCAAAAAAAATTATCAGAGGCAAATTTTGAAGTTAATAATATTTATTGTTTTAGATTACTCATCTATACCTTTCTGATCTTCCTGCGCCATCTAGAGGGGCGAAGAAAAGTATATCTGGATGTTTTGGCAGTTTTCTGACCCTTCCTCCGCAAAAAAATACAAGTGAATGCCTTCACGGATCTGTTCTGGCTGAGATCAAGTTCATGAGCAGATTTTGAGCAATAAATCTCCTTAGCTTAACATCAGTCTGGTATTTTGACAATTTGCGAGATTCCGCTTATTAAACCGTTCTTGTGACGATCACCTTTAGGATATCGATCTAGGTGATTTTCAGGCCAAGGAATCATATACAATATGGTGGTGTCCGAGTCATTCTTTGTTTATGCTGGTGATGTCTTTGGAAGAAATTTGTCTCTGAGAAATCATTGGGTCAAGCTTGAACGAGTTTAAACTCGGATTCAGCACTAAATAAAAGATTCGGTTGATACATGTACCATGTGGTGGAGATGAGATTGATGACAAACAGTACAAGTAATAAAGCATATAGAGATTCAACTTGGAAGGAGTAATTTCTAGCTGAAAGGCAAGAAAGCATAAGTGACAATAATTTGAAGTGCTTTATTAAATATAATCCATCTCAAATGTATTGAATGATTATATTTGAAGTTAACTGTGAGAAAAAAACATATCTCCTTCTGCATTGAATCACACAAGATCTTGCGTTTGAACTCAAGCCCCCCCCCAAAAAAAAATCTGAAAGGCTTAGTGCTGCTGATGACGCACTGAGTATAAGCATCCAAGTAAGCAATCGAGGCAATTGGATTCATTCACCCAAATTTCCCCATTAACCATCGATGATATTATATATTTATATTATCTGGTTCGTCCGGACGAAGTCTATTAACACTATGGTTTCTGGATTAGCTCGCTAAAAAAGTGGAGAATTGGAGGTCAAAATGCGGCCTCCTCCTTAACCTCCTCCATTTCAATAGCCAAAAGAGATATATTTGCAGGCAGACTGTATTTAGATAGTGATGCATGAAAGAGTTCCTCATCACAGGTCAAAATATTCGGTGGCCAAAAAATAGATGCTGGCTCAAATATGAGGTCATAAAGGGATGTTCTAATGTTGGTAATTGACCCCTTAATAGAGCTCTCTCGCTGTAAGAGAGAGTGAAACATCCAGGGCCGACCTTATTTCTGTGACCCATGATCAGTAAGCAACATGAAGGTATGTCAACTACATGCAACCGGGGCTCTAAGGGCAAGGGGAGCCGTGGTATCGAGAGTGCATAGTGCAAACAGTAAAGAATGAGGACCGCTCTATAATCATATGGAATTGCATGTCAAGTTCAGTGGTGGGTTTTCTCACCGTTTGCAATGGTACTATGAATTCAAAGAAAGAATCAAGCTGTCCTGAGTGATTAAATGATACCCTCATTGCAAGACCTCTTCAGAAATGCCCAGAATGTGATTTTCCAGGAGAGCAAACCCCTGCGTCACAAGTTGGCATCGACAATACAGTGGTTATGGGACTACCTCGGTCTCTGAATATGTATGCACTGGAAAATATCTGGCAGGACCTGATAGGGGCCGAAAGATATCATCAGCCACGCTACAATGCTCAACTGAAATCTGGCAGGACCTGATAGAGGCCGCGAGACATTATCAACCATGCTACAATGTACAACTGAAATCTGGCAGAACCTGATAAAGGTCGCAAGACATCATCAGCCACGCTACAATGCTTAACTAAAATCTGGCAGGACCTGATAAAGGCCGCAAGACATCATTAGCTACGTTACAATGTTCAACTGAAATCTGGCAGGACCTAATAGAGGCCGAAAGACATCATCAGCCATGCTACAATGCTTAACTGAAATCTGGCAGGACCTGATAGAGGCTGCAATACATCATCAGCCACGCTACAATGCTCAACTGGAATCTGGCAGGATCTGATAGAGACCGCGAGACATTATCAGCCATGTTACAATGCTCAACTGAAATCTGGCAGAACCTGATAAAGGTCGCAAGACATCATCAGCCACGCTACAATGCTTAACTAAAATCTGGCAGGATCTGATAGATGCCACAAGACATCATCAGCCACGCTACAATGCTCAACTGAAATCTGGCAAGACCTAATAGAGGCCGAAAGACATCATCAGCCATGCTACAATGCTCAACTGAAATCTGGCAGGACCTGGTAGAGGCCGCAAGACATCATCAGCCACGCTACAATGCTCAACTGAAATCTGGCAGGACCTAATAGAGGCCGAAAGACATCATCATCCATGCTACAATGATCACCTGAAATCTAGCAGGACCTGATAGAGGCCGCGAGACATTATCAGCCATGCTACAATGCTCAACTGAAATCTGGCAGGACCTGATAAAGGTTGCAAGACATCATCAGCCACGCTACAATGCTTAACTAAAATCTGGCAGGACCTGATAAAGGCCGCAAGACATCATCAGCCACGCTACAATGCTCAACTAAAATCTGGCAGGACCTAATAGAGGCCGAAAGACATTATCAGCCATGCTACAATGATCACCTGAAATCTGGCAGGACTTGATAGAGGCTGCGAGACATTATCAGCCATGCTACAATGCTCAACTGAAATCTGGCAGGACCTGATAGAGGCTGCAATACATCATCAGCCACGCTACAATGCTCAATTGAAATCTGGCAAGACCTGATAGATGCCACAAGACATCATGAGCAACGTTACAATGCTCTACTGAAATCTGGCAGGACCTGATAGAGGCCGCGAGACATCATCAACCACGCTACAATGCTCAACTGAAATCAGTCATCACTTAGGAGTAGGCTAGTATCACACCTTTTATGTGTTATATCTTCGTGGTGAGAATGCCCCCGAGAATAAATGCTCTCATCATTGCCAAAGGAGTCTCGAAACTATAGTAAGCTTCTTCTATCCGATTGGTTTTATTGTAATTTTCAAATAGTTTCATCTACTTATCTGTTATATCTGCTGATATAAGTTTTGACAAAGTTTGTTTCTCGTTCAATCTTGTCGATTGTTTGTGGCATATATACCTTATTTCTATTTACTCCTCCATATTTCACTGTTATATTCCTATTGATATGCAAATAAAAAATTACGACCCTGCATTTATGAAATCTCCTAAAATTTCCGAGGGATCTCTATGGACCTGAGAATGAGTATTCAGAAGCTTGCTTCATCTGAGTATAAGTGTACAATAAGTGCACATGAGGAGAGAGCGTATCTACATATGTTTATGGCTAGTTTTAGTGTTCGTGTAACCATAAATGTGTATATGTAGAGTATGTATGTACGTATATGTGGAAGCATAAAACTCAATGAGCCGTTTTCACACAAAATTTCTCTGGTCAAGGAAAATCAACTCAACTGTGCTTAATTTGTAGTGCTTTATCACCGTCTTCCCCCACATTTGATAAAGCTGTCCCGCTTCTAGAGGGCAGCCGTGTCCATCTTCCCCCTCTTGAGGTAGAAGGAAATCTCTCTCATTTTCCGTTCGCCTCGTCGATGCCCAAGATTATCAAGGTTCACGTTTGCATAAGCCTCCTCCGATATCCCCTTTGGAGGCCATAGTGCGCGAAGCCCTCTCTCTACAATTGTTGTGGTTCATATTTAAGGTGATGTCTGCAAATCATCAGCAGATAGAGAGAACCCGAGCTTTTTGCTGCCCAAACCTTAGTATCTGTCTCCCGTGAAGTGATCCCCTCGCCCTTGTGATCTCGTCAGCAAATCGGCTTCGTGTAATCCGCCCCGAGCAGAGGATGATTACGGAAAGCCGTTTAGACCCTCACGAAGATTGTCCTGAGTTTCTCTCGTTTCATTACATTGATATAGACTTCCTGCCGTCCGCAGACGAACTCGATTTCGTGATTACTTCTCCATGGAGCCGAAGTAATCTCAACCCCGTTCGGAGGCTCTCTGGACGCCTGCGTATCGAGACCCCATCGCCGAAGACCTGGTCATTGGTCTTCTACTTCCACAGTTCATCCTCCAGAATTAACCAAGAGTCCTTTCCTCTTAAGTCCCATCTCTTCGTTTCCAGTCCTAAGAAGAATTCCCTATTTGGTGTAACACCAATAAACTTGCTAAATCTTTCATTCAATCCAACTTATTGGATCACTTATATATATTTTCCCGGACCTAGGTTCCTTAATTTTTGCATGTCATATTCTTTTGTCGTACTAATTATTATTTAGATTTCCATATTTATCTGTGCCCTTGTTCTTATTAAAGTTTATTTTTGTAGAGGTGTTTATCTTTCGAATAACCCTTGAGACGAACTCTGCAAACGTATTTCCTTTTAAAGAGCCAACCTAAAATATCGCACTCTAAGTAGAAGGTCCTTACCTGTTTTTCCAATTCAATTGTACTCGAGCGCAGCTCTGAAATTGACTGTCTTGCATACAGTAGTGTGTGTTCCTTTAGTGACTTTTTAGTCACACATCTTCGTCCATCGACAGTATGTATTAGTTAATTATACATGAATGCACATCGAGTATTAATATGTATGTATGGTGTCGATATGCATGCTTGTGGCCAGATTTGTGGCCAAAAGACGATACTGACGGACCGAGACTACTGGAGTGTTTTACCGCTTGTGGCGAAAAATCACTTGCCTAATTATACATGAACGAACAGTGTGAGGCATTTTGATCAATCTTGATACATTCTGACATATCTTGGTGGAATCTGGTAATTAGGTACGAGGGGTGGTCAATAAGTTTTGCAATTCGGATATAAGGAAACGAGATATGAATAAAAGTGTTTAATTATTATTCAATATAACTACCCTCGACTTCAATGCACTTGCGCTACTTTTCCCTGAGGCTTGAATTTCCGACAACCAGAAATCTCCGAACTGCTGTTCAATCCACTCCTGGACGGCAAGCTAACACATCTTCATTGTCCCCAAACCGGCGTCCACGCAGTGCAGCCTTGAGCTGGCGGAATAAAAAGTAGTCGCTAGGGGCCAGATCTTTTTGAGATCCTCGAATCCGCACTCGCGAAGGGCAGCTTCTGCAATTCTGGCCTTGTGGACTTTGACGACGTTGAAGTGGAATATGGGGCGTGAGGTTTCTAGGGACCCAACGGGCAGAGACCTTGGTCATAGCTAAATTGTCGTGGATGATGTTGATAACACTTCCATGTGATATTCAAAGTTTTCGCTCTATTTCTTCGACCTTCACCCGTCGATTTTCGAGGATCATCCTTTCCACATGGGCTACATTGTCCTAAACGAGGGTCATCTTTAAGGGACTCACGACCATGGCGGAACTTCCTATTCCAGCGAGCAATGGTTGCATAGGAAGGGGCGGTGTTGGTATACACTGCAACCATGCGTTCATAGATCTCTTTTGCATTCTTGCCTTCTTTGGTCAAAAATTTGATCACTGCGCGGTGCTCAACCTTCTCCATTGTTCTAAATTTTGTGACTGACGATCTGCGATCAGCTACTGCTTCTTAAATAGACGAGGCAGGAGCATGCGGCTGCAGGTCCTGACTTGTCATAACTTGTCCTAACACCCCCACAAACAGCCATCCCCCTTCCTCTATTTTGCCCTACCGATTCGCAAAACTTATTGAGCGCCCCTCGTATTTAGACTCGTAGAGATTACACGCTATTAGGTCTCTCAGCCCCAGTTGAGTAATTTGGTTGGGGTGAACATATTAAATGGAAGGCGATAATAAAAATTTAATAGAAGAAAAAATGGAGGTAAATAATATATATAAACCATCGATTAGAATTACCTTTCCAAAGAAAAGGAAAGGAGAAATAGAAAATTTATCAAATATTTAATGCTATAAAAATTTGGAAACATTTTCAGTTTGGAGTTTCAACACTACGAACTCGTTCGCACCTACAAACATGTAAACTTGAACATACAGAGACGTAATCGACGACTGGTGTTTCTTGTCATTTCCTTCTAGGCACGTCATAATTCATCACTTTCAACTTCCCTCTGCTAATCACTCAACCAGGAAAATAAAATAAAACAATTCCAATCTCTTTCATCTTGTTTAATAAAAACACTTACAAAGATCGGTCTACGTTTGCTTCTTTACTTTTCCTCGGTGCCTGCATGATTTTAGTTACGGGCCACTCAAGGGGCTTTAAATTAGCCACCATCCACTTATAGTATCTCTTCGTTCCCTGTGATTAAATGTTCCTGGTCATCGCTGATTAGACTTTATCTTCATCAATGGTAATCGTCTCTCTTTTTTTTTCTCTGCTCTTCAAACAAGGACGCGGGAGCAGCGTCAATCTCTTACACTAATCCCCTATGGGGATTAGTGTCTTAGGGGCCCCATTAAAATATAAAAAAGGGGGCTGCAAATCAAAATTGAGCAGAGGGCATTTTGAGCAAACATTAATAGCGAAAGGCAGTGTGAGCAAAATTCGCGGAATTTAAGAGCAAAATCTGCCCAATTTAAACCTCTGAGGACACCAACAGTATGACCCTAAATGGAATAATAGAAATTTAAACTGAATATTAATTTGTTGTGAAACAAAATAACAGTGCAAAGAAAAGTTTAAAATTTGTTATTATGCATCTTTATTGTAGCAAAGTATCAATAAAAGGATTTCCATAATGCTTTATAGTAAAGTGATACTTGAAATGACGCGAACACATGAAGTAAACATGTGTTACAGAGTTAGGAGAAGTTTCATTTTCAATAGGATTTATTTTCGCTCAAAATGATCTGAAAATTTTCGCACTTAATGTTACTGAAAACGACCTTTGCTAAATTAATATCGCTCTAAACGATCTTTAGTCAATTCGTAGTGCCCAAAATGCCATGTGCTCAATGAATATTTAAAAAAATGACCGTTGCTCACTTATTCTCCCTCAAAAACAACCATTGCTCAATTGATATCTCTTAAAACGAGCTTTGCTCAAAGGCCTACAATAACTGTTTTCGACCTATCAGTATCGAAGCGTAGTTCTTTGTGCCTGTATCCCAACTAACCCAAACTTGAAGCGTCGGTGGAAGGGGACCATGACCTATCCACAAAGGCAGCTGCTGAAAGATAGGAAACAGAGTTGTAGTGAATGGAGTGTGGCTCAGAGTGGAGGAATGTTATTAGTGGCGTACCTCAGGGATCAGTTTTAGGCCCTTTATTATTTAGAATCTATGTAAATGATCTTGGGCTAGGTGTAAATAGCAAAGTGTCAATTTTTGCTCATGACACTAAATTGGCAGCTAGAGTCAAAGAGGTTGAGGATAGCTTTAAAGTGCAGGGTGACTTAAATAAGTTTTTAGCTTGGGCTCAGAAGTGGCAGATGACTTTTAACCTGAATAAATGCAAAGTTATTAACATGGGGAGATATAATATGGAATTTAGCTATGAGATGGATGGGTATTGGCTTAATTCAGTTGAAGATGAGAAGGACTTAGGCGTAGTAGTAGATAGGTCACTGAAGTTTTCAAAGCAGTGTATTGAGGCGAAAAATAGAGCAAATAGGGTGTTACGTTACATTAAAAGGAATGTTAGCTACAAGAGTAAAGAGGTTATCCTTAAACTATGCAACTCTTATGTCAGGCCACATTTAGAGTACTGTATACAAGCATGGTCATCACATTTTAGACATGATATAAACTTGTTAGAGTCAGTACAAAGGAAGGCAACAAAAATAATACCATCCCTGAAGCACCTTGAATATGAAGATAGACTGAGGGTATTAAATATTTTCTCATTTAAAAGAAGGAGTGTGAGGGGAGATATGATTGAGCTTTTTAGAATCTTTTTGGGATGGATAAATTGGATTTCAGCAAGTTATTTGAGTTAGAAGGTAGTAATAGGACTAGGGGTCACCACTGAAAAATTTTAAAAAACAGAGGTGCAGACTGGATGTTAGAAAATATTTTTCACTAACAGAGTGGTGGATTATTGGAATAGTTTGCCACCTAAGACTGTAGACAGCCCAAACTTGAGTGTTTTCAAGCGCAGATTGGATGATTATATGGGGATGGAGGGTTAACTTCTTACTTTTTGGTATGGGGGTATGTTTCTTGACTCATTCTTGTGGATGCAGTTTCTTTTTATTGTATATTTTGGGGGACTTTGATTTTTTTTTTGACAGACTCCTATGGAGGCTTTAAATTATATATTGTGCATGCATGGTCTGACATAATCCTATGGATTGTTTAAATTGTATATTGTAGATGCATGATCTGACAAAATCCTATGGATGCATTATGTGGGTGGGATTTGATGGATACGGATGACCTTTGATACGCCCTTGTGGCTTTTTTTATCCGTGAAATTATGTTATGTTATGTAGACTGGATAGACCGGCGTCGCTTTCTGTAACGGCTGTAGACGCTCGTGATGACGGCTGTGTTGATGGGTTTTCAATCTACAATGGGAATTTATGTGGAAACATTGAACAAAATCTTAAATTATCATTGATATGTGAATATAAAATTAATATTGTCAATGTTTGCCTTTGAAAGAAACGATCTACTGGTTTCATAGTTTATTCTTAAAATAAGATTGAAATGCAAATGATATTGAACTTACCCAAGACGGACGTCCATTAACACGGTTAATGTGATTCCACAGGAATGTCAAGGTCTCGTATATCCACCTCATCCGCTCCATCATGTTATTCTCCTACTGAGCATAGTCAGACCTGGTAGGACACACAGTCCTTACTTTACTGTGACATCATGATGCCCATCCATGATAAAAGGTCTAGCAATGAAAAAAAAATGCCTGTATGAATCCATAAAATTTAGAAAGGTATACCCTTAAAGTCTATAATTTTAAAAGAAAATGATATTTTAATGAGTAACTTTAAATTGCAATTATTCTCCAAATTTGCGGCATTTTGTGATAATGAATACTTTGTCGTAAATATTTTTTACTCCCGGAAACGAAAGTGGAAATTGTACATAGACATTCATTTTAATTTCGTTTACTTGTTATATTAAAGTAAGTTGGGAGTAGTAGTAATAATGACTTGGGTTAATTAACTTTTAATAAGTGGTCGTCGTTGCGTTTTGCGAAAGTGTATTGTTTCGAGTTGCCACCTAGCACACTGAGTCTGCTACTACGACTCAGTGTCAAGACTCAATACAGACCCCGTTAAATATCTACTAAAAATTCCGCAAGTTATTAAGTTTTGATTTATACGGCGTGCAAAACCGTATGGTAAAAGTCACTGACATATTTTGGGCCCATAACTAATCTTTGTATGTATATACATATATACGAGTATGTATAAGTACTTATTGTAACTTATCATTAAGATTTAAAATGAAATCTGTTTATACTGTACATTGTATTAATATGGAATGAATAAATAAATAAAATAGCTATTTTGATTAAGTTTCATAAATATTAATGGATAAATAAGCCATTATCTCGCTCCAAGATCAAGAGTGATCACCATTTCGCAGGCTAAGTATATGTATATTTAGCTGTCATTTATTAATAATAGCTACCTATTAGGATCCTTTAGGCATATTATACTTAGACACTGTGAATGGGATATTTAATAACCACCTTATATTAAAGCAAGTCAGTGGAGATTTTTATTCTTTTACTAAGTTTATATTACAGCCATTATTTTTCATTTAAAATCTAATTTAATTATTCTTCTCGCAATTTCTTGTTCAAATTGTTCCCAGTGACCAATTTCATAATTAAAAATTAAGTAGGAAAGTCGCGATATACTTTTACATTGCGTATTTATAGAGAAAATTCTAGGATTTGTTGAGATTAGTGGCAGAGAATTTTTATTAGCAATTTTTGCCTTTTGGGGTCGCATCATTTTAAAGGGAATTTCGAAATAAGACGCTCCACCCCCATACTCCACCTTTAATTGTGGTGGGTTGCACCTCCCATGCTATATTTAATAATCTAGTAGTAATCTCTACCAAAATCGTGTGCTAATAATATTAACAATTACCGAATTATCTTTTGATGAGTAACTTTGGTAATTCTACAGTTGACCAACTCAAAACTTTTAAAGAAAATTTACTTTAAATGTATTTTATAGGTCTATCGAACTGCTTTTTGCTATTTTTTCGACGCACAAGGCAGTATTTTTTTAGTTAATTAGCACTTAAAAGTAATATTTTCTAAGGCAGACAACTATAGGTGGTAGTTAGAAAGTAACTGCGGTAAGCATCTTCGAGAGTGGTGTGATTTGTCACCGAATTTGGTACCACTCTTAGGGCAGCCAATTGTGTTTCATGATTCGGATGGGCGGCTGCCTAGTTGCTTCCTTAGTGAATGCATGGTATTCACAATGCTAAGACTCAAAAATAGAAAGATCTCTTCTTGCCTAGTGGTATTCACAATACTAAGACTCAAAAATAGAAAGATTTCTTCTTGCATAGTATGCTGGGTAAATTGGTGATAGGAGATTTCGAAAAAAGGTAAAAGGAATCTTGGAGCTGGATTCAATATTCTTTATTCGGTGGGAGCTTGGACTCGTCTTCAGATGCTCGTTTCTTGATAAAAGAATTTATGCTTAAACGCAGTCCAGCTCTCGTTTTAAATATACAAAACCGCGGACAGGCAATATTTTTACTTCTCACTTGAATTAATTTTTATATATTTAATTAGTTCCCATAATATTAAATTTATTCTTTCTACTTACATTAACATTATTTTATAGTAAAATTATTTTTAATTTTAATCACTAATATCTGCATACTACAGAAAGAAAACAAAACTATTATATTTGTTATTTTATTAAGTCTATCTCTCATGGTTGCCAACTGTCACCATTTCTCTTAATTAGGCGATCTAAACTATAAATGCCTTTTTTTTCATCAATTAAACCCTATTTATATTAAATATATTGATAAGATAAGATGGAAAATACTATCTATGAACATTTATATGAATTTTATATTTATTAACTAAAATTTACTGTATTCCACTCTTTCGTTTTTTTTTTTAGATTCGTTTAAAGTTTATTCATATACTCGTAATGGAAATGAAAATTATTTAGTTAGTAGGAAATATAAGGAAGTGAGCAAGAGAATAACAATAATTTGTAGAAATATAGGCTTCGACATTGAATTCCACGGAACACTAACAAATACGGATCATTCAAAATCCCAATGCTACATCAACATACAATGAAAATTCTTAACTCCAGACGTCAAATGCTTTCTTTCATGACAAAACCGCAAAAATCTTAATCCAATTTAATATCCAATAAAATAATTAGGAGGGAAACTGGCCGATCAAAGCGAACGAAAATTCTAGAATTCCTTTGGATGACGTGTCAGCCTCAATTAAGCGAACGTAGGTCCCACGATATCACGTCACAGCCCTCGTCAGAAAATAAAGGCAAATTATCAGATATTACGTGTGTGACATATCCCCCCCCTGAGAATAAATTTACCAATAATATTTATCCTAAACACACGCGTTGGATCCTGATCGGTGGGTAATGACCCATGGCCGCCGATCCGCCAGGCATTAGAAGTCTTCTTCGGCTGACTGCGAAAACCGTCCTTCTTGGGCTCGCCTACAGGCTTCGATCTTCTCCATGTGGTTGCTTCGTCCGCTTTAGAAGGTCCTCGGAGGTCTTCCTTTCGCCGAGGTTCGCAGTCACGTTGCCATCCGCTCTCTCGCCAATCGGAACTCCGATTACGTTCTCGTCTCTCATGTTCACCTGGAGGACCACTTAAATTCTCGTGGCCCACGTCCAAAGCCTTGATCCCGAAGACTTCTGCCAATGTCGCGAGACGTTTGCGCCAACGAGTCGCGCTGTGGGGCACTACGCCAGTCATCTCCTTCTCTCTCGTTGATTCTGCGGGGAGGAGAACCCTTCGACGATGTGTCTCGTCCATCGCTCCTCCAGCACTCGTTGCCGTTGCGGGCCGGTGAGGGCTTCTCCTTGGGCGGATCCATGCCCCGGAAGTCTCGGCTCGACAGGAGCTCCAACAGGGGCTCTCGCCCTTCGTCCTTGATACGTCTCGTGTCCATCTTTGCCTTTTTCTTATCGCGCTACGCCATATTCTTGGTGGGGCGCCAAGGAGTCGACTTGTCCTCTTTGATTTCGCCATTGCGCTCGGCGTCTGAGCGGGTAGGAATTTTCCCCCGCTGCAGTTCGCCCCCCTTGCGACGGATTAATCGCTTTTCCTTTTCCTTTGAGAGTTCCAACTTTTTCCTCTTTTCCTCTTCGTGCTGCTTCTTCAGTTCATCAAGCAGGAACTGCTCCTCTTCCTTCTTCTGGCGATAGAAGGCTTCGCGCCGTTCCGTGCTCCTCTGCTCCTTGCGTTCGACCTCCAATCGAACGTAGCAGTCTTTGAGCTTCTTCTTGCGCTTGCTGGCTTCTCTGGGCGGGCGGTGGGGAATGAGCTGGTGCTCCTTCAAGCGCGTCTGCTGGTAGAGCTGGATGGCTTGGGCGTGTAACGGCTCCATCTCCTCCTGGCATTTGGGGTCAGGACTATCCGCAGGGAGAGCCCCAGGGAAATTTCCAATGATGAGCCCACATATGGAGTTCTTTATGCATACTGCATCCACTTCACCGGTTAAGTAGGGGGTGTCAATGTGGATCTTGGCTAGTGAGGCCCTTTTTAACGTGCCGTCCACAAACCTCAATGCAGTGACTTTTCCTGTGAGCTGGTTGTCTGACACGAGGGATTTCCTCACTATGATACCACTACAGCTTGTATCTCTTAGTGTGTCTACCAGTTGATTTCCAACTCTTTTCATGGTTACAGGCATGGACATTCCTCTCCTACTCACCAAACACGCGCCTAAGTATAGAACAAACTTACCGTTAGGTAGGAGTAGCTTGTTGTCTTTCACAAAAGACTCGATCTCCTCTGGGGTAGCTTCCTCAGCGTATTCCTCGTTTGCTATAGGGCATAATGCCGACATTTCTGTGGGATGGCTCTCAGTGTCCTTTTGAACGGTTGTTGCGATATTTACTGTCCGTTCCCTGCAATTTTGTATTCTGTGGCCAGGCTTGCCACATTTGAAACACTTGATTGCCGGCTGGGGGAGAATAGGATTAGACCAACGCTCTCTTGCTGCGTGCCCTGGTTTACCGCATCGAAAACACTTCTGCGCTGGTCTCTGCGAGATGGCGCGGTCGGTCAAGCCTTTTCGGTGGTTCAAGGATCCTTGGTCAGAAGTAGAATCCATATGAGAAAGTGACTTCGGCCGAGATGATGATAGAGTTTCCTGGTGTGCCTTCAAGTACTGCGCAGCCATGTTTCCAATGCCTTGGAGCGTTTTTGGATTTCGCTCTCGCAAATGAATGGCCAGGTCCTGTGATACTGCGTCCATGAACTGCTCCTTGATGAACAAATTTGCCAGCGCCTCAAAGCTCTCGTTAGTATTTGATAGCCCTATCCACTTCATCAGATAGTTCCGTAGCCGATCGATGAACTGATCCGGACTTTCGCAGGTCTCAGGCTTCGCACTACGGAATTCTTTCCGGTAGCCATCCTCTGTTAAATCATACCTTACGAATAAGGCGGATTTAAGCAAATTATATTGTGCCGCATCTTTCTCGGGCATTCTTTAATATGTATCTAATGCCCTTCCAGTCAACAATGCACTTAATGCGGTGGCCCATTGGTCTTCATGCCCTCGCTGCTGCCTGGCAAATCTCTCAAATCGTAGAAGGTAACTATCGATGGTATCCTTCCCATCGACAAAGCAGGGTAATTTGGGCATTTTCGCAGACGTGACAGCAGCCGGATTAGTGGTGGAATGAGCTAACTCAAGTTCCAATCTTTTCATCTCGAGTTCGTGTTTCCGCTGCTTTTCTTCGCGGTCGCGGTTGGCTTCTCTTTCTTCACGCGTAGCTTCTCTTTCTTCACGTGCAGCTGCCTGCTCAGCTTGAAGTTTAGCGGCCTCCCACTCAGCTTTTCTTTCCTCACGCGCAGCTGCCTCCTTAGCTTGGAGTTTAGCGGCCTCCCACTCAGCTTTTCTTTCCTCACGCGCAGTTGCCTGTTGTTCTCTGACATAATCTTGGATTTCTTTGCCCTCCAAACCAAGAAGTTTGGCCTCCTGCATCAATTTTTCCATGGTAGTAGTAGATAATTATCTATATATGTATATCACAATCCCCAACCAAAATACAATATAAAGAGAACATACACGACAAAAGAAATAGCGCAATATCGACGTACAAAATATAATACAAAAAAAAAAAATATGGCACCACAATATATTCTCCAAAAGCGTATATCAAAGTTTTCCCACAAAATACGAATTTCTATCGTTGCTCCAAAATTTTCTATTTCAAGTCGACGTTCGATACTCTCCTATGAAGCTATCCTGGCAAGGTCGCCATTAATGTCACAAACTAGGGTCAGGTGACATGCCCAGATTCTTTAACCCAAAAAGTTTATAGCCAAGGATAGAAGATGCGTCGACTTAAAACGTAAAAACTTTATTTACAAATGTTTGATAAATGAATCGACTTGAAAATGCCGATATATTCGAAGACTAAATTATCATCGAAAGGACCTAAAAATTAATTACAACTTTGATAGGTCGAGCTGAGGAATGGCCTTTTGGAACATGTAAAAATATTTAGAGTATGGAAGACAAGAACAAATATATACACAAAAATAACGCACGTATGATATTCCTATCTATGAGACCACGGAGAAAGAAGGTTAAGCCACAGAGGGAAGCACTCGCCGGTAACGTAACTACAATGTACCTACGCGTACAAAAATAAAGGAGCACTCACGACCACCAATATCAGGCCTAGTATGGGCCACACAAAAACAAGGGCACCACACACGGTTGTCCTACCAAAGATGCACGAGAGGTACAACACTCGCGGTAAACCCGCACTGAAATACAAAGGGGTAAACTTAACTCAGGGTAACCTTAACTCAGGGTAACCTTAACTCATGGTAACCTTAACTCACGGTAACCTTACCTCACGGTAACCCTAACTCCAGGGAAACCCTAACTCACGGTAACCCTACCTCACGGTAACCCTAACTCACGGTAACCTCAACCCACGATAGCCTTAAATCAGGATGACCTTAAATTACAATAGCCTTAAATAGCAATAGCCTTCCGAGACGCACGAAACCGGAATATAAGAACACGAAATCCACTCTGCTCCCGAACGCAACTTTCTTCTCCAAGCACAAAAAAAAATGGTATGTCTTCTGTGAAGAATTTAGGCCTCGACATTGAATTCCACGGATCATTCAAAATCCCAATGCTACATCAACATACAATGAAAATTTTTAACTCCAGACATCAAATGCTTCCTTTCATGACAAAATCGTAATAATCTTAATCCAATTTAATATTCAATAAAATAATTAGGAGGGAAACTGGCCGATCAAAGCGAACAAAATTCTAGAATTCCTTTGGATGACGTGTCAACCTCAATTAAGCAAACGTAGGTCCCACGATATCACGCCACAGCCCTCGTCAGAAAATAAAGGCAAATTATCAGATATTACGTGTGTGACAATAATGCAAACGAGAAGTATTTACAATTTGTAAAGAGTGTGTTCCCTTTACAACACTTATCATTTGTTTTCCTTTTACATGGAATTTTATTTTGGTTTACCGTCAACCCATTATAAGATTTTCTAAGACCCCGAAGTACTCATTTTGGGGGGAACTTTTGTTGTTTCATTCAATTTTGGAATGTGAGCACTCCATAAAACTATTATTTATCCCTGTTTTAATGTCATAAGACTCAAGGTGAAAAAAGGATAAATTTACCGATTCAAAAAATACATAGTACCAAATATAATACTAATTTAAATACGATCTAGAAAGCTGGGGATAGTAAGTTATTTAAACACCTTTAGTTTTAGTCCTTCGAGCTAGAATAGGTTCTTGTTTGATTCCTTTCCGACGAGGGAAAAAGAGCTTTATTGCACTGATTCAGATAATACATGTTACCGAAAATGATATTAACTACAATATAGAAGGTTAGGGGATTAAGTTATTTAACACCTTTAGTTTTAATCTGTAGAATTACCAAATGTGGAAAAGTTTATGGCACGGCGCTGCTAGACTAGGCTTCTTGTTCGGTTCCTTTACCTCTGGAAAAACAGCACACAAATCTAACAACTTACAAAAATTAAGCTAGCTTAAAAACAAACTAAAAATGTTAACCTACCTAAATCTCCGCATAACCCAAGCATTATTTTAGAGTTCAAAGCAAGCAATCAATAAAAAGATGGCTTCAAATCTATTTTTCCTTATAGTACCTTAATTAGAAATATCGCGCTTAATTAGTGAAAGTGCTATATAGTGGTCTTGAGGTATGGGTGTGTGGAGACATCACTTCTGTTTCCTCGACTCACTCTTCAATTTGGCTCGCGTTTCCCTCCATCAAGAGTTCGCCTTCAGAGAAGTCATTCTGACCTAGCTCTTCCTGTGTCTGCTATATCTAAAATTTTTCCCTGGAATTAAAAAAGATATGTAGTGAACATCTGTTGTGATGTCATGTTGAACAGAGTATGGTGATGAGAAAGGAGAATCTACGCCAGCTACCGACTATGTATATCACCTCACAGAAGTTATATCCCCATGCCTTCACATTCTTGCCCAATGTAGGGTGACTATGCGTGAACAGTCTCGGGATATGGAATACAGTTCTGGATTACACAGCGACTATTCAGTGGACTATTAGGAGAACAAACGCACATATAAAAATCTAATCTTCGACTAGTCTCTGACTAGTTTCCGACTGCTGCGGAAACTCGGCTATAATTTGTTGACTAATCATTTACCTAGGTTAATTATGTAACTCGGCGACATGATCCATACTTATTTGCCGACAAGTCAGCGACTTGTCAGCAACAATTGCCGACTAAACGAAACAATTATTCGAGAGTAACCACGAATATTCCAGGCATCTAGGCATGGGACTACTCGTTGAAAGGTTGCAGACTGGAGTTTATTTGTGGTAGTACCCTTTAGCGTCGCAGCTTTGAAATTAGTCGTACTGTCCAGGAACCTACTCATATGTCGCACACTCAACACGATTCAGCCTATTAATGCAACGAATTTTGCAGACTGAAGCCGATTAAGACAAAAATAACTTATTCTGCCACAGTTCGTTGGCTTATTCGTATATATGCGAACAACCAATTTCCGCGAACAGTCTTCCGCGAACAGTCTTCAAAGTTAGCCTTGGTGCGAATAAGAGGTTAAACCATTTTTTATATTTAATCCCTGTCAGAGAGAGAGAGAGAGAGATTCATGCAGACTAAAAAGCCTAAGGGGGTATCTCACGGACGAAAGAATCTTTAACCGGCGTCTTTCGGTAAACTTCCGGGGCGATAACGAAGCAAGTCAAGTTTATCTGGAACTGGAATCCAAATCAGCGAGAGGGCGCTAAGCCTTTTCTCGCCGCGTCTTGAATCGGAGTGGAACCCACTTACGACGGCAAACAAAATCGTTCCGGCGAAGCCTTATATATTTCCCAGCACGGAAACGAGAAAATTAGATGCTCACGCGGTATCCAGGCAGTAATTACGAGGAATCATTGGAACCAGCCTAAGGACACAACGCGCTCCTTCATACGCAACTTCCTGTCACTCTTTAAGACTCGTAAGCAGAAAAACCAGTTGTTCAAAACTACGGCAGTCAAGAACGTAAGGACTCATTCTGGAATACGCGCTTCGTTCCGTGCCCTGCAAGGATACTCCATAGAACCACCAGTCGAGGTCACCTTCTTCCTTATTGGAAAATCGTAAGCCTATTACCGTTTTATCGATCACCGTCGAAGAGGCGTGACGCTTTCCGACTACGAAGCTTTACCCTCTAATCTCCTCCTGTTTTCGCTCGGATAAATATTGTGCTACTCATACCTCGTGCCAAAGCATTTCATTGTAAATTAATTCCTTTGCTGAACGATTAGTTTCCATATAGGGAATAAATTATTGTTAAGTTCTGTTATTTGTTTGTATAATAGTAAAGATTATGTTTGTTATTCTTATTTAAATCGCAGAACCACATAAAAGGCCATTGATCTATTTTCTAAGTCGGCTAACAGAATACACGCACTCGAATATCCCTTATACTTAAAAGGCCCTCCCCCCCCCCCCCCCCCGCGTCTAGGGCGGGCAAGCGAAGGTCAGTGAAATCTAGCTGACATACGACAATTCCCATTAACAGCAAGAAGATTTCCACAAAATCGAGGAAGTCCAATAGAAAGTAATTAGACTGAAGGTAGTATTAATCGTATTTTAGTCTTCTAGACTCGCACGCAGAAAAACATCGTTGGGAAGTTCACTTGTGACCGTGATAACCGGTTTTTAGTTCGAGCAAATGTTACTTTAGTGGGCAGATTGGTGTACACTTCAGTGTTCCGATTGTCTGCAGGGATGGGAAAAATCACAACACCAATATTTATTTCTGTATGACAAATCTACAGGGTATTAATTGTAAGAACAGCCTAATAGTCATTATTCTGACATTCTATCCGCTATGAAACCAGTCCTCAATGGCCCAGGTGTTCTTGTTTCGGAACCTGTGGTCAATATGAGATCTCCCTCTGACTCTGATGATGGGGATGCAACCTTTGCAGACAAGTCTGGTACACTCAAGCCAGCAGAGGAAGAAGGGCGGATGCCACTAAACCAAGCTTAGCTAAATGACCTGACGTAAGCTTTGAACTTGTGTAAGGAATTTACTCAGCTGTTCGGTTCGCATCTTCGGGAGAAAATTTAATTTCACCTGAGAAAACAAACCTTATTATGATAATAAAACCTGGGGGAAGAGTTCCGACAATTCTTTTCTTTTTAAGAGTGGTCTTTGCTAGTCTACCCCGACAACGTCACTAACCAAAGCGATTCGATGGATATAAAGTATGACGGCACAGAATTGAGACTTTTCGACCACTAGTCGAGTAGAAGATTCAAGGTGGTTCTTAAGAATAATGGTCACAACTTCGCTTCGATCACTGTCGTACACTATTTTTAACATGATGGGGTAACCAAAACAGCACGTATCATCTGATTTCTGCTCTCAATTGCAGGAACCATGTTTGAAATATGTGAATGTAGAGGTATCCCCTCAGAATAATAATATTTCCCCACCTCCTAAGATAATACTTCGAGAGAGAAAGCGAGCCGTTACTCCTCCCATCCTCCTGACCTCACCCTTTTTGGACTTGCCGCCAGGTCTCCGCAAAATTCACACAGATGCATGACGTTGAAATTGAGGCTACCTCCCCGCCGTCAAAATCTTCCCTCCTCCCCTCGGGTCGGGAGGTTACTTTGTAGGTTCGCCGTGAATAGTTTTTATGGCCCCAGCCGCTGGTCGTCCTACCGGTTTGCTCATCCCGGCCGTTGACACTTTCCCGTAAGGAGACGCTCGGTTTGTCACGCCCGATAAAGGACGTTCGAGAAGCCTCTATCTCTCCCTGCTTTGGGAAACTCCGGGTATATATGCACCCTCTCCAGGATAACAGACAGATTTGGTTAGACGAGACTTCCCCGAAAGGAATGCAATTCAACGAGCTCTCTTCCGAGAAGTGTGAGTAACGGTCGCAAGCCACAGAATAGCTGGAAATCAGACCGTATCTTCGGGACAGGGAGAAGAGTCTCGTGAGGCAACGTCAGCCTTTCTCAACCGCCTTTGGGTCAAGGATTGGAGAAACCGTCCTCCGAAGTTCTTCTGGTGACCTCTTTAGGACAAAAGGCCCGTTTGCTCGCTCAAACCTAGTGTGGAGAAGTCATCTCCCCCCCCCCCCTTCGAAGTTCGTTCGGTGACCTCTTTAGGACAAGAGGCCTGCATCTCACAGAACACAAGTTCGAGAAAGTAGCCCCACCGGCTGCAGGTTTTTGGCTACCCCCGTGAGTAATCAAGGTCACCAAGACCTCCAAGTTTTCTCCGCCTTACTCTTGAGTTCCGAAGGAAGTAAATCACCCACTACCTTAAATCTCCTATTATAACCATTCAATAACCCAGGTTATCTAATTAGTATTCGGAACCTAATTTCTTCTTATTCCTGTACCCATATATAGCCATATTTATTGTTGTGCCTTTTATTTAGTGTGTATTAAAAATCTTTTTTTGTCGTTGTGTTTAGTATATTCCTTGGTCACGCAGCTGCAGCTATCTATTCAAATCGCACTTTTAGGACAATAACAGTTGTCGCCTTGCTTGGCCTACCTTAGAGCCTATTTGCGAATATTCCCGTACACTTGGCCATACTTCGACATAAAGATATTTGGCGTCAGGCTTTGGGTCTTCGCCACCTGATTTTGGAAGCACTAACTTTAATTGATAGCTGCTGCATTACCAAGAATATATTAACAACAATATATTATCATATATATAGTCTTTTTATTAACGAGTAACAACCAATTTTTAAGCTAATTCTTGTGTGGTGTGTCCACAGTTTTTCTAGTTCTTTAAGAGGATACTAGCTAAGCGGTAATACTAACCGTCTTTTTTATGTGCCGTTAGTCAGTTCCACCTGTTAGTTAGTTATTTTTAATTTTTTTGTGTGAGTTTGCCCAATTTCTACTAGGAATTTTGATAATTTTTGTCGTTAGTAAAATTTATATATGTTTTGAGGTAAAGTTTCAATAGCTCTGGTCGCTTTTTCGTGTGCAAAGCCCGGAAGTAGCATATCCGGGATGTCTTCATTCGATCGCTTTCATAAACAAGGGCAGTTCCTAGGCTTATCTGGGAAACATTTAATCCTGTAAATCCAGGAAGAGAAACGGAACGAACGTGCGGAAAGAAAAGCGCAGAGAGAATCAGAAGAGTGAGAAAGAAAAGCACAGAGAGAAGCAGAAATCGAAGAAAGAAAAGCACAGAGAGAAAACGACGCAAGTAAATCACAGAAAAAAGATGGAAGCAAGAAAATTGCAGAGTGAAGCACAAGTCGAAGAAAGAAAAGCACAGAGGGAACAAAAAGAAAGAAAAGCGCATATAGAAGCAGAAGAGAATGAAAGAATTAGGCAGCATGAGAGGGATATAAGCCATGATCAAGTCGAGATAAGCTCCGGAGGATCTCAAAATGAACAGGCTCAAGTGCCCTTATTAAAACTCCTCGCATACAAAGATGGAGAAGATTTTTTCCCTTATTTAACGCTCTTTATTTATTTCTTTCTTTCTTTCTTTTCTTTTTTTTTCTTTTTTAACTTTTTTTCCTTTTTTGTTCCTTTTTTCTTTTCTTTTTTCTTTTTTCTTTTCTATTTTTTTCAACTCATAACCTTCAATCGATTTCGAAACCATCAAACATCTCTCAAACTACACTTAAACTAAATTCTAACTAACGAGGGCAATCCTTACTAAACTTCGTTTCCAATAATTTCTCTGGAGAGACCACTATAACTTTCCAAATCAATCGGAGATGAAGGTCTCTCACTTAAGCGCTACCACCTTGCTTATTCCTGCCATGCTCTCGGAGTAATAATTCTAACAACATTGTAAAGTTATAATTTATTTCCATTAGTTATTCTAAGGGAAATTCCGATTTAGATACTCTCTTTGGATTACTTATTGGTTCAACCAAGCTTCTCGTTTTCCCTTCAAACTCACAATGGCGGAAAATCCTCAACTTTCCATTTTTGATGAAATTGAAACCCACATCAAAGTCTTGGTCAGAAATAGGGCTTGATCTTCAATAAAATCAGCTCTGAGTTAGAAGAGGCTGAAGTCATTGCCCCTGATGTATTACAAACTAAGATAGATACGGTCAAGTCTCACTTTGCTTCCGTGAATGATTTATGTCGAGAGTTAGATTCTTGAGGCTTGCGAACCTCTCTGCGCAGAGGGAGGGGACGAATCAATGGTGTAGGCATAGGGCTTTCTGCTCAGTTCGAATACGATCTTGATTTTGAATCTAAATTAAATGAGTTTTCGATGAATAATAAATCTCCTCCCCCTCAAGCCCCCTCGGATTCTAACGTTAAATTCTCGGATCTCAAAGAGATTTCGAGTGACTTGGGCAAACCTGTAGTACGAGAACTCCCCCCGCCTGTATTAACGTGCATTGCCTTTCACAGTACGACAGATAAACTTAATTATCATTCATTTATATCATTTGAAAACCTTGTAGGTTCGAGGAGTAACCTTTCCTCTGCCACCAAACTTGCGTATTTAAAGGGGTACCTTAAAGATTACGCGTATTCCATAGTCAAGAATCGGGGAAGTACAGATGCCAATTATGCGGTGGCTCTAGAGTTACTCGAAAGGGAATTTCTCGACAAAAACGCAGTTATCGATTCGTATTTGTCCAAGATATTAAACTCAGGGACTATCCCCAATTCGAGTCTTCACAAACTATCGTGTTTTACAGTGAAATCCGCGGCATCTTATATGAATTGAAAGGATTTAGGATTGACTTTTTCAGCACCGGAAATATTATGATATCTCACGTAATTTATAGTAAATTTCTTTCAAACTTTAAAAAGTAGCTAAGGTTGACTACCAAGACTGACTATCCTTCCTTGGCACAAATCTTACACAACTATAGCAGTATAATAAGAGACCTCGAAATATTGTGGTGCTTTTCGGGCCCCTGCAATGAGAATTACCTCCGAGGAAGTGCTAAATATAACTTTTCTTGAACTCCTGTTTTAAAAACTGTTTATGACTCTCATTACCCCTTTTCTAAGCCTCCACTATCTGTTAAAATCTTCCAAACTAATATTTCTACCCCTCTCGGTGGAGAGGTGTCACTTTAAAAGAGCAAGTCTAAACCCAATCATAATTTCAAAACTCAAACTTCGAACTCACTCCTCCCTTCAAACCTAAATCAAGCTCCCTCTTTTCTAAGTGCAAGTTGTGCACCGGAACTCACAACATGGTGAATTGTTACGTATACGAAACCCCTCATAGTAGGATTCAACGTTGCTTAGAACTAAGCTTATGCTCCTGTTGTTCTTCCACGCACATCCCTCAGAATCATGCCCCGCGCTTAAACGCTTTCTTTACTGCCTGTGTAAGTTTTACCGGGAGAAAACGCACATATCTGCCCTTCGCCCCATCCCTGTCAAACGCGATGTAAATTTGTGATTAAACTTGGGGCAGATTATAACTCTAGAGTCGGATGTGAAAGTAGCCAAAGTTTCCCTTAATTCAAAGCTCTATTCAGATTTCCTTCTTCCTACACTGACCGGGTATCTTGGATTACATTCTTGCCTGTGCGTTACCTACTCGATCTAGCGAGCCAAAGGTCTTACATCTCTGAATCTGTAGTTTCCCAAATGGGTGCCAATCTACAGGAATTACCCTTGTATTCTTGTATGATCAAAACATTCTTTGGGTCAAAAATCACACGCATATCGGAATTGGAGGTGGTCTTTCGCTTTGGATCTCTCCAAATGTTGATGAAATTCTTGGTTGATTCCAATTTAAACTTGGATTTTACAGTAAAAGGAATCGAAGGTGTAATTATAGTTCAGAGGGAGAAGGACATCCCACTGGCAGACGAGGCCTTTTCCCAACCCTTTGTTCAAAGGTATAGAATAACGGTAAGAGAGTGTCTCCTGGGGGTTGAAGGCATAAAAAATCTGTAGTTCTCAAATAGGCATTGCATGGGGTGGAGGTCCCCTTGGGAGACGGATAATGGCCTGATATTTTACGAAAGTATTAACCAAATAAGCGATACCCCAGTGTTAGAGGGTCACTCGCGGTACCCCGTGCCCCAGGTTGCCACGCCTTAGAAAACAGCCATCGATCCTCAGTTGATTGCAATTCACGGGTGGGCTAGCTTGTTAGGGAACACTTCACTCCAAATAACAACAAACATCCCGCACAACACCTAAAGAACTCGTACACAGATAATGGTAATTTCCTTCTAGATGGTAATCTTGAAGGGGTCGACACTTCCAATTCAGAGAGCGAGGTGGGGAAAGAAGTGTGGAATGAGGTTAATTTGCCATAAGGACCTAATTTGAAACCAGAGGCTGACGAAATCTTCGAACATGTGCTCAACTGTGCCCTTAGTTAGTCGCCTTCTTATTTCCACACTGAATTTCCTAGCACAGAATCAAAACTTGAATTAGATTTGGACCTAGAGTATCCGTTTTTCCTAGAATATCTCGGGTTAAATGATGCCTATGCGGGATCGATCGACAAATCTAAAATTGAACGGTTTAAAAGGTCGATAAAACTTAGGGATGAGAGGTATTTCGTTGATTTGCCTTGGTTTCACGATGTACTTTCCTAAGTTCCATCCAACTTCAAAATTGCCTTCACAACAGTGAAGCGTGTTAGAAAGAGTTTAGAGGAACAGGGACTAGATCAAGCATATATCGAAGTGTTTCAAACCCAATTAGAGTCTGGAATTCTAGAATAAATTGTGGTTGAACACAAAGACTATCCCCTCTATAATTGGATCCCCCATCGCCCGGTCATAAACAATGCTCTTCAGACTACCACGAAAATACGACTTGTGTTTAATTGCTCTCTGAAATGTGATCCGGTGACTTCTCTAAACGAGGCTTCCTTCAAGGAATAAATTTACTTGATTCTCTGTTTTACCTTTGTATATTTCGCTGTAACAAATTTGTTCTACTTTCCAACATTAAACAAGCCTTCCTTCAAATTCGATTGAAGTCAGAGAGCGAAAAGAATCGTTTTAGCTTTTCTGGCTTAAAGAAGGCAGCTTCTTTTCTTATAGATAGAAGTCGCTCGTCTTTGGTCTAACCTGCTCCTCCTTTGTGTTAAATTTCATTTTAAAGTATAATTTCGAGAGCTTTCCTAATGACTCTTATACTAATGTTTTAAATAATTCATTTTATGTCGATAATTCTGTGAATACTAATTCGGATACTGACTTCCTCAAAGAAATGTACTCTCGCGCCAAAGAAAGGTTGACTCAAGGGGGTGTTCGAGTTCCGATCCTGGAATACAAATCTCGAACAGTTAAAAACCGTTTTTAAAGCCGAGAAGACGTCCAAAAATCACAACTCCGGAGTTGAAAGAGTCTTGAGATACAATTACCAAGTAAACATTGATCTAATGGGTTTAATTGATCCTAAATTGATGCAATCATTAAAACCAAGCGTAATGTCTTTTCAATGGTTTCTCAATTGTTTGTGCCCTTCGGATTATATATTCCAGTTCTTATTTGTGGTAGACTGCTCATGAGAAAGCTGTGGTCCCTGAAGTTAGATTGGGATAGTCCTATTTCTAGTCACAATGTCGCTACTTGGGAAAAACTTCGCACCGAAATGGTGAAGTTGGTCGAAGTGAAAATTCATCGATATGCCATTAAGAATGAGGGTGAGGCAGAGCTACGGATTTTCAATATATTCTGTTTTCCAAAATCGATCAAATTTAATCATGTCAAAGTCCAAGGTCTCCCCCATTGTCTGGGAGAACACTAACCTCGCCTGAACTCATGAGTGTGGTTATTGCTTTCAAGACCAAAACCTCTTTCCTTGAATCTTTCTTGCTCCCATTCAAATCCGTTGAAATGGTTGACGCTCAGATCTTCCTCCTTTGACTTTTAAGCGATGTTCGCAAATCAAAGAACAAATCGGTTTTCGTGAAAAACCGCATGCAGGATATCGATCAAATTAAAGAAGAACTCACTCGCAAATTCAAAACGCTCATATCTTATATTTACACCAACACATTGGAAAACCTCGCTGACTTAATCAGCGGGGCGTCTCCCTTAAGGAATTTAGCACCAAATTAAACCTTTGGCTCCATGGACCGGCGTGTTTTACACTGCCCGATTTCAAGAGAAAATCGAGCCTCTTTTTGTGATCAAAAGTTTTTCGGATTTGAATATATTATATTAGAGTCCCCCGTCTCGTCTCAAAATTCGTCTTCCTCCTTCGAAAAAAAACAATGTCGATCTTAACTATCCATGTCGTTTGTATTGGCTTTCTCTCATGCACCTCGAAAGCTTTCCGGTGGAAAACGACTTTTTTAGAGGCCGGTTCTAATCAAAGGGGAAATATAATACCATCTCTCGTGAGAGATCTCGATCTTTCTCTGGATCGACATCGTCTTTTCAGAAGCAAGGGTTGAATTTCGAAACCTACCTTTTACGACTACGACTTCGTTAACCCCGTTTGGAAAGAATCACTATTTAACTCGTTTAATCATTCAAAATTTTCATTTGAATTGCAAGCATCTGGGGATCGACTCCACTCTCACACGCCTTAGCAACGAATGATTTTGTTTTGCCTCCATCCACCAAAGTGGTAAGAAAGCTCATAGCTATTGTTTTATTAGCAATAAGTTCAATTCCTTTGCTTTTAAGTACCATAACATGACCAATTCCACGAACGCTCAGATGGACATAGTTAAACCTTTTAAACACACCAATGTCGATTTTACTGGACATTTTTATGTAAAGAATTTGAGCCGTCTCAATGTGAAAATATACCTTCTTATCTTTATCTATCTCAACGTGAGAGGGGTGCACATAGAAGTTGTACCCGATATGTCTACCTCTCAGTTCATTAAAGCCTTTCAGCGGTTTTCAAGTCTTTATGGGGTACCTGACTATATTTGCAGCGATAATGCTAAGAGTTTAGAAACAAGGGGGTTATGTTCTCAACGAAACCTTGGTGTTTGATAAATTCCAAGCTCACTTAATTTCTAGTAACATCAAGCACCTTGCTATCCCAGTTTATTCAGGGTGGATCGGGAGTTGTTGAGAAAGATTAATTCGTGTGATCAAATCATGCCTTCACAAAATCATGGGTCGAGCCACTTTACACTATTTTGATTTTTAACCTTAATATCTTCGATACACCCTAACTCCTAACTCCTTCCTTAAGCTGCATGATAATTCGAGTCTCGCTTTCAAGCATTTAGACAAGGATGATCCAATTTGGACTACGGACTCACTCTTACGAGCAACTTAACGCATCCTTCCAACGCATATCTAAAAATTCGAAGCTTTCAGAAACAGGTGGTTTCATTCGTACCCTTTGATTTTGGGGGGAACTAAGCAAAGATCTCTACCAAAGCTCCTGGGCAAATCGAATTAAGGTAGGAAATTTGTTTCTCGTGAAAAGCTTAAAGACGAGACCAATTTGGCAAATGGGGCGCGTCCTTGAACTTTTCGCAGGAGAAGATAATAAGGTCCGAATAGTTAAACTGCAGAGAGGCGATGGTCATATCCTGCAGTATCCCATCAAACATCTGTACCTACTCGAACCTTCTGTCACCGATTCCGGATCCTCGGACTCGAAGCCCTGCTCGGTAACTGCATGTAATGAGCAGATACAGGAACGATCCGACCTGACTTGAGGTGAACCTCTCGTGACCTCAAATCGGCGCCAGAGAGCAGCAGCGAGTTTGGCTAAGGAGATAATTCTAAAGATTGCTGCTTCGTCGTTAGACTCAATACCCATCATAAAACTCCATTTCACATATGTGACCAAGTAAAATGCTTGTTTTCCTCTAAACTTTTCTTAAGAAATTAAATTCCAACACATGATCAAGTCTAATACTTGATCGTCTAAAAACATCATCAAATTCATGATCAAGTCTGACACTTAATCACCACAAATGTCTCAAACTTCAAACTTATCAAATATCATTTTAAAATCTCATCATTCATGATCAAGCCTGAGACTTGATCACCTTAAACCTGATTAAACTCCAGTCAAACTTTATTGAACACATGATTAATTCTAATACTTGATCATCTCAAACTCCTCAAAATCATTTCAAAACATTATCAAATTCAAGATCGTCTAACTAATACTTGATCCTCTCAAAATTATTTCAAATCCATGATCAAGTCGAATATTTGATCATTCCTATCACTTCATTAAAATTCTTTAATTTGAATGTTTCAACATTCTAGTAAATTCCTCTCAAATGATCCTCCTTCAAATACTTCCCCTTGAGTACTTATTCAAGTACCTCCTTCAAATGTCTCATTACACATACTCGTTTTGGCTATCTAAGTTTTACCCTAACTAAATTTCATGAGCCCTTGATTGAGCTTCACAACTTTATAAGGTTGTTAAGCTTCTCTGACGGGAGCTTGTTAAGATTACTGCCTATTGCACCTTCTTAGGCATGTGTCTGTGGAGCGTTCATGAATGCATGTGCGACAAGGGAGGATGGCTTGGATAGTTTCTTCCTGTAGCGGATTCCCCCTCCCTCTCTCTGACCTATTCTTTAGGCTATCAAAAACCAAATGGCTTATGGTTATACAATGGAGAAAGGGCAGTTTGGTGGCATCTTGGATATCCAGACTAACTGCCTACGCTTACCGCCGCTCCCTACCTCCTTTGCGAATGGTGCATGGTAGACCCAGTGGTTTATGGTTTATGACAGAGAGAGGGCATTTTCAGGACTTGCACACCTGCCTTCCTCGTATATTCCCATCTAATTATCCCCCAACTCCCCTCCTTCCTGGTTTCTTGAAAACCCTCTTGCAGAAGCGACAAACGGCCACTATAGATCCGGAAATGGAGAAAGAAACGACTATCTGTGTCGAAGGACGAAGGCGTGTGACCAAAAAGTCTCTGAAGCTCCTATCGACGCTGCGCTCGGGTAAAATTGAATTGGGAATAAGGTAAGGACCTTCTACTTAGAGTGCGACATTATTAGGTTGGCTCTTGTAAAGGGAATACGTTTCCTGGGTTCGTCTCAAGGGTTATTCGAAAGATAAACACCTCTACAAAAATAAACTTTAATAAGAACAAGGGCACAGATAAATATGAAAATCTAAATAATAATCAGTACTACAAATGAATATGACAGGCAAAAATTAAGGAAACTAGGTCCGGGAAAATATATAAGTGATCCAATAAGTTGGATTGAATGAAAGACTCAGCAAGTCTATTTGCGTTACAACAAATGTGGAATTCTTCTTAGGACTGGGAGTAAAGAGGTGGAACTTACGAGAAAAGGACTCCTGGTTACCTCTGGACGATGAACTGGGGAAGTGGAAGACCAATGCCCAGATCTTCATCGATGGGGTCTCAATGCGAAGGCGTCCATAGAGACTCCGAAGGGGGTTGAGATTACCTCGTCTCCAGGGAGAAGTAATCACGAATTCGAGATTCATTTGCGGACGGCAGGAAGTCTCAACCAATGTAGTTAGGCAAGAGAGACCCAAGACAATCTTTCGGGGCGTGAACGGGTTTTCGTAATCTTCCTCTGATCAGGGCGGATTTCTAGAAGATGATCTGCTAACGAGATCACAAGGGCAAGGTAACCACTTCACGGGAGACAGATACTAGGGTCTGGACGGCAAGAAGCTCAAGTTCTCTCTATCTACTAAGGATTTACAGAAATCACCTTAAATAGGAGCTACAGTCATGGTCGAGAGAGGGCGGCGCGCGCAAGGGCGTTCCAGGGGGATATCGAACGTGGCATAAGCAAACATGGACCTTGATAAATTCGGAAATCGACGAGGCGAAAGGGAATTAAGCGAGATTCCAAAGGGATATCGGATGCGACTTAAGAAAACATGAACTTTGATAATTTGGGGCATCGATGAGGCAAACGGCAAAAAGGAAAGATTCCATTCTACCCCAAGAGGGAAAAGATGGACACGGCTGCCACCTTGAAGCGGGACAGCGTTATCAAACTGGGAAGAAGATGGTGATAAAGCACCCCAAATTAAATGCAGCTGCGTTAATCTGTCTTGACCAGAGAAATTCTCTGTGATAACGGCGTATGAGTTTCATGATTCCACAATTTAAAACTCCTCTCAACCTCTTGGACTTTGGGCATAACCATTTTGAAGCGTAAAGAAAGAACGATCAAACTCATAACTCTCAAAACTCCCTCCAAACTCTTGGACTCGGCCCGACAAAAAACTTCGGAAATGTGCGTCACCGTGAATGACTCCAACTCTCAAGTAGGACATCGCCCGTGTTCTCCGACCCAGGTAAGCTTTTATACCCTCTTTCTCGCATGAGTTGAGAGTTCTCTCGAAATACCACCAAACTCTCTCTCTCTCTCTCTCTCTTTCTCTCTCTCTCTTTCTCTCTCTTCTTCTCTCTCTCTCTCTCTCTCTCTCTTCTCTCTCTCTCTCTCTCTCCCCCTCTCCCTCTCTCTCTCTCTCTCTCGGCCCCCTCTCTCGCCTAAGTTCATCTAACCTTCGGTCCTTCAAACTCATAACCTTCTATCAATTTCGGAACCATCAAACATCTCTCAAGCTCTCAAACTATCCTTAAACTAAACTCTACCTAACGAGGGCATTCGGAACTAAACATCTTTCCAAATAAGTTCTCTGAAGAGACCACTATAGCTTTCCAAATCAATCGGAGACGGACGTCTCTCACTTAGGCGCATTTCTTTCCATTTTTACCATAATATTATTTATATAAAACCACCAACCTTTTAAAGTAATGGGTGAGGGACAAGCAAGATGGCAACAATGGCAACAGGGTCTCGCCTCTGGTAAATCCCCTACACACTGGTTTCATGCGAGGGATCCCTTATGTTAGGATCAAAAAGCATTGGGACATATCCAGTGTTCCTGTTACTAATAAGCTACGAGTAGTAGAGACTGCACAGGCTAACAGCATTATGATCTTCCTACCTAAGAGCTATCGGCACTTCCAGCCAAGCAGTAAAACACTAGTATCAGCTATCTACCTTTTGATAGAGGCAGTCATCCTAGAACCTACTACCCGGGTTACCAGAATTTATCGCCTCATTGAGGTTTCTAACTATGACAACCATGTACGACATGCCTCTCCTAATAAGAGCGTTCTACTGTCTGAATATCAACAAGCCGAACATTGACAAGATCATTAAGAAGATGCACAGGAGGGATCGCGCCATCAAGCTGTATCTCACAAATTGGTTCTACAGTATCAGGATACATGCAAAGGCTCGTCACCAACTCGGCGTCAAGTTGCGTAAAGACCTGTGGTAGGGATCATCTACACCTTGCGCTAGGATGTCAAAATGGATTCCCCTCATGGGTTGGACATAAAGCTTAGGAAGCCCATTTCCCAAATGGTAATGGTTTTCCCCGAGAACGAGCAAAGGAAAGACACTCCAGCGCCATTTTTTTCCTGGGAAAGATCAGTTCTACGGTAACACGGGCCCCAATGATAAGAAAACAGGAGGAACCTCCTCGCTCTGATGGGAACTTTTACACTGGGCATTTGGGGGAACAGGACGCCTTACGAATCCCAGTGTCTTCAGCAGTCTCAGACTAGCTAGAGGCTAACTGAGCTTTATTTAATGTAAATATTTCAATGTTACTCTTATTTCGACACTTAATTTACAAACATCTTTTCGCATATATCTCCTGACGGGTTGCTAATTGTTCAGGCTAGTCGCTTACAATCTATCAGCCCTCTATCCCCTGACGGAGACGAGAAAGGAAGGTTCATCACGATATCCTATTGCCTCTGGTTGGAGTGTGAGCATGCTTGCATTCTTCCCATCATGTACCCCTTTTACTACCCCATATAGTTCCTTCTCTGTTTCCGCCCAAGTTTGGGTGACACCACGCCATAGAAGAGGTGGTGATGAGTGATGCTGCGCCGGTTTAAGCGGCAACCTAGGTGACCACCCGAGATCGGGCGATGGGAGCGGATATTTATCGTTTGCACGCATATTTATAAAGGATTTCCATCACAGATCTAAAGGCTAACGGCAAATGAACCATTGTAAGGGCCACGTTTCACTGGTGAACTGGAGACCACGAGTACCTTGCTATTAGTTGATAACAGTATGGTATCTAATGGCAAATCTTCCGAGATTATCCTGTGCCATGCATAAGCCTAGGCGTGATTCTTCACAAAAGGAAGTAGGGTGTCCCAATAGAGGCTTTTTCGGAGGTGAGCGTGGACCCCCAAAATAAGAATAACATGGCCTCGCTCCGAGAAATGATGTCCTCCTTAGGGGTGAATCAAGGTTTTAAAGAGCTGACCATCGATTCTTATCTCATACCCACATCGTAGGCAGGACCCTTTACGGAATAGTTGATTATTTCTCAAAAAAAGAAGAAAAGCTCTCTCCTTTGCATAGTGGCTTTGGGAAAAGGCGGGTCCTTTGTCATATTGGCAAAAAAACAGGGCGAAGTCTGTCTTTCTGGCCTTGGGATATTCTCCCCACGCTCTACCTACACTAATTTCGATCTCTTGGCTGAGATTCCCACTCCAGACTATTGGCATCCATAGGCGGCTCTGAGTCGCATATTTCGTTATATTGAAACACATTGGTTTTGATTTACTCTGAAGGCGACCCAAAATTTGCCTCTTTTAGGGGCGCTGCAAAACCATATGGATTCCTTGCACTTGTTTTCGACCACCGTCTACCCTGGGAGCCACATATTTGTAGCCTTAGATGCTTTTGGACCAGTGTCATAAACTATCTAAGCTCTCTGTGTTTAGCATGCGGGGGACGATAAGGCGACTATTCTCTTATTTTACAGACCTTTCTTTGCCCAAAAAGATAAAATGGATGTGAAATTTGCTCCTCTGTGGCCGATCATCTAGGTATTGCGAGAGGTGGACTTGATTAATCATCCCGGTTCCCTATTGATGACTGGTGCCTTGCACATGTCCTCTACATAGAACCTCATTGTCGGTGCGATGGAGATGGCGGTCGTTTTACACCGTCCTCAGTGAATGGTGCGCTTGTATACTCTTGTTTAGCGTCTCCCCAACTCATAAACTGCTCTCATTAGACCACGGCCGATCTCAACACTGCTTTTGCTGCTGAGAGACTCCAATCAATCTCTACACCTATCTGATTCAGAGAAAAGGTACTCGAAAGTTGAATATAATTCTTTGGACCAGTTGCACCAATGGTTCTATCTAAAATGCCATTCTGACAGATACCAGCTTTGAATTTTATTGCTAGGACCCTGCTCCATAAATTTATACATCACTGGAAGTATTACGCTTGCATTTCTTGGAGCATGCATATTACCATATCCGAGCCACGTCAATGTACAGAGATTGCTCTAAGTCTGCATGGTGCGTTGGTTTACATGCATCTCTCTCTTGCTTGAACCACCCATCTGCTACGAATTAAAACGAAACTAGTATGTGGTTATCCTCCTCAAGAGAGGAATGGAAAAAGTAGCTGGAACTACTACGCCTAGGATATACATGAATCACCCATAGCATTTACTTCTCAAATTCCACACCACCACTACAATATAATAGATGTAATACCAGATTCACTATAAAACACCTGCTCCTCTACTGCACTGCCCCCAGCTACCAACAGAGTAACAAGTACTTGGGTCAGAGTACAACCCTTTAAATTGCTTTCTCTGACAAGGCAATTGCCATAGATTTTAATAAAATTCTTGAGCCAAGAGCTTTCTCAGGTAAATTAAAAAACAAAACATAAACTGATATTTAAAAAAAAACTAACAATAAGAACCATTCCGAAGAGACCAAAAAGTGGGAAGGAGGACTCAAACCTTATTTGAAAAAAATAGCGCTAGAATATGAAGATCTTCCATTCTCTGAGAGCGAGGGGGCACCTCCTATTATTATTTGAGTTTTGATTATATCTTCAATTCTGAGTACGGTTGGGAAGGGGTTCTCCGTGACCAGAAAAGTGTCCTACAGGGAAATGTTTTCAGTGTCACTCTTTTTGCAATGATTAGCAAAATATGTTTTCGCCACGAGGATCACTCCAACCAATATTTGTTTCTAAATTGAAGGCCGTTGGCCGTAGATGACTCGTCCCAATTCATTGGTCTTAAATTCGCCAGACATCTCACCTTTAAAGCACACATTCGCAGCAGTAGGGGCATTTGTACCTAAACCATGGACATTCTACGCAATTTGGTGTTCAGCACGTTGGATGTCATTGAGGTTAACCATTGCTTCTTTTACATCTACTTTGTTAGCTCAAATATTGAACATGGGTGCTAAATCTATTCCATGGCATCCCAACATTTATTACAAAAAGTAGATTTGCAACATCACGCCTGTTTTCATTTGCTGACTGACACTTTGTGCACGTCACTTATAAAGAGAATCTTGTCAACGTTGAGAAGAGGTCTATTGCTTCCCAACATACTGAATGCATGATTTGCTTGTACGCGCGAGTTCAGCGTTTTTTTTTAAACGCCAAAGGCTCTTATAACGTCTAAAACAAAACTCAAGGGTATCTTTGTTGTGGACCAGCCTAAAAATTACTCCAAATCTCTCAGGTATAGGGCTAGAATACTCCTTTGACGTTATAGTGTAATTCTTGAACTAGTATTTTCAATGGCTTTGCCTGAGACACCATCCATTTATTACATAAGGTATGGTTTCATTTCAATGGAATGAGGGCTTAGGTAATTAAAGGACTGTAGTTTCAATCTGATTTGTAATAGGTTGTCGGCATTTGCTGCTGTGTTGTATTTGCTTCTCTGCTGCATTTGTACCTAAGTGATGCTTTTACCAAGCAGGACCTCAGACTCTGCGATATTTTGTGGTTGAATGTCCCAGTCTATAAATGTTCACGCAGGGTTGTTGCCTTGGTACCCGAAAGGCAATGGTCACTACCGTATGTCTCTGGTGCTTAGGGCAGGCTCGTCTGCTCCAGGTCGTCGTGTCTGAGTTCTTGTAAGGCATGATTATTTATCTAGAATTTGTCAGTTTATTTGTTTACATCATGAGTAGATGTTTGTGATATTTCTTAGACATAAGTTAAGAATTAATGACTAGGTATTGTGGTAGCTATGCCTTTGTTTGAAGTCGCCATAATGGGATCCCCAAATTTATAAGAAATTAGGCCAGAAGGTCAAAGTTTGCGCGCCCTTAGTACTCTCTATCAGAGTACGTAGGTAAGGGCTCTCTCCTATGCGATGTCAAGCAAATTTAACAAGTCTTAAATCACTTAACATTTAATCAGGAAAATAAGGATGATTTTCAGTGGGTGTTTGAGATCTTATCACAAACCGGCGGGATCTACTCTTGTTGCGATGGTTGGGCCAGTTCAGTATAGGTAGGCACTATACCATTCCCGACTGTCATTTGTGTATTTTTAAAAAATATTTATTTTACCAACATTTCACCTTCTATATCCCCCTCCTGCTTCGTTTACTTAAAAACCTTCTGGTTGAGATAATTACGCTTGTTTTGTGCTTCGTAGTTTTAAGTCTATAATAAAAAACGTCCCATATTAATGCGTATATTGAGATAACCCTTTTAAGAGGCTAAGTGATTTTCTTATCAGAGACTTGATAAGAAGAAGCGCCTTTAATTGCATGTTATCGGAATTCAGTTCTTCTCGAGGTGATTGTGTAAAGTGGCTGGACTTGGGTGCCTAGCCACGTGGTGCTTTTGAAAGTGCTGACGGCCGGATCATGTGCTAGGGTATATTCGTGATTTTAGAAAAGGAAGGAATTGGGGTGTAATCATCGATGGTATTTTCTATCTAGCGAAATAATAATGGTACGGGAGAGACAGATCATTAGGTGGATAGGAGGTTGTATCTTGAAAATTGCCGACGTGGACGAAGGAAGATATTAACCTACATTATTGGGGCTTAATGGCGTATGAAAACCCTCCAGAAGCAAGTTTGTATGAAGATAACTGGGCCTGAAAAGCGCAAACTTGAACTTAATTGCCAGGGTTTTGATCTTGTTTTGCCCTAGGTCAAAGATAAGGTATTTGCACGTGGGGGCAGAGATGATAGGAAAAACAGGCCAAATACGGTCACTGGACAGGGTTGTGGAATCAACGAAAGACACTGGTGGCCTAAATCACTCAAAAATCTTAGTGGGAAAGGAAAAAACTATAAGATTGTGCGTATATGAGTAAGGATTTGACTTGGATTAGCATCTAGGATAATTGATTTCGATACCTGGACATCGAGGCCGATTCGAGTCTATAAACTCTCATCTGTATAGGAGCTCTGATAAAAAAAATGGCACGCCCTTATTGGCTCAGTGCCACGCGAGCCTAGCAACAATTTTTCTGTCAATTGGTTGTTAGAGAGTAATATTCTTACCAAACAAGAACTAATTAATGTTTTTAATTTCATATTCTTTACATTCCAGCTCCAAATTGGCATTAGCGAAGAGTGTCAATTCTAACTGTGCCAACTTCTTTGATAAGAAGAATTGAATCATTGTTGTTTAATTCTTCTGCTTGACGTCCGTCGCTTTGAACACATTATTAGTGGTATCATCACTAAAAATTCTTGCATTATCATTGATATTATAATGACGGCCCCTGTAGATGGGAAAAGGTATTGCACATTAATCACAAAAATCATTTTGACCCCTGTGTATATGTATACGTTGAGAATTTGTGTATTTGTATATGACCAGAAGTGTCTTCGGGGCTGATTGGCCGGTGGAGTAACATCTCGTTCCATCTTGTCTTGCATTAAACCAAGAATTATCATTACTCTTTGTTTATGCCTATCTTTATCGCTACCTTATTTTGTCTGTTTGTTTGTCTGACTATCTGTCTGTCAGTTTTTTGAGAATCTACACGTCCTCCCGGTCTGAGTGTCAGGAGTTAAGCATTCTCTGACATGCCCTCCTGTCCTCAGTGCCCATAGTTATATACACCTTCTGCCCTACTTTTTGCAGGACCTGTTGCTTTATATCTTCCACTATTTTCACCCTGCCTTCATTCGCCTTTTTCGTATCTGATCTTTCCTCATTGACTTCTGAACACACAAAAAGGTGATGGTGTAGCCGGTGTTAACAACCTAACGACCCTGCTGCAACAGAAACCTAGAAGACAGAAACATGCCCCCTGGCTCCCTGAGCCGACGCTCATGTTCATCGCTTACAGTGTCCATATAATGTGTTTACGCTGAAACCATCCGTATTGGTTCAAAGACCTAAGATAAAGTCACCATTACGGCGGGTCGGGATATCAAGGCTCATCTTAGCTAAAATATCCAGGCCAAGTACGTGTAAATAATCATATTCTAGATTTGAGATCCTATAGGGAATTCTTCCCTAACCCCTAAGGCATTGGGAGATCATAGTATCTAGTTTCCATAATAACAGAAAGTGATAGTAGCCGTCCTCAGATGCATGGCGATCGGCCTTCGATATACGTCTTGTTTCGCGCTAGGTGTTGGAGAGGAGGAGCTGACCAAGGCATCCGTCATATCGGTGGTAGGGGTCCCCTACAACCATCCACGTGGGTTAAAGGGGCATTCTTTTGACAATATTCTGAGTTTTCTCGCCAGCTCAAATTCTAAAAGAGAGGCGGCGCCCCTTTTTCTTTCTCAGGGATCTCTCCAGGCATCTCTTAGCAGCAAGGTGTGTTCACCTTTACCCCTTCTTCAGGGTCGTCTCTGGGCGACTCTATATTTGCAAACAGCATTTCTTTCTCCTTCTCTTGTTAGTAGTTCTTCTAAACGTAAAGAGCAGCAGAGACAGCGCCGTCTTGGGTCCAAAACGATGGGGATACAGATAAACCAGATAAACTCCTTATATGGATAAGGGTAGCGTGGTCCCTTAGGCATTGCCCTCTATCTTATTGATCCTAGGTTACTGAACATGCTGTGAGCCGGCATACCATTCCTCTCCGTTCTTACCAATGGAAGTTAACATAATGTTACAGACGAAATTTTCTACAGGTCACGTGTGTATTGAGTTTCCTGTCGGGATCCCTGACAAATTAAGGATGGGCGATGAGAATTTAGAGGTTTTCTCTGAAGTGGAAATGGACATGTATCTCCTGAGATGACCATATCTTCACTCGGTTCAAACATGCCTCGGTGAGAGATACACTCAAAACTAAGTGTACTTCCTCCCTGCAAGATCATTCTGAGGCACCAAGGGCCCCCGAGTAATCAAGTTGAAAAAAAGGACCTCCTCTCTCGTTTGGAGCCTAATTCTTTTCCAATTTCGAAGGAAAATAAGGCTTCTCTCTGATGGGGAAGAGAAAAAGGTTCACTTGCAACATTCCTCTCCAAAAACGAAAGAAACAAAGAAGAATTAACAGAAAAAGAATAGGGGTTTATCTCCTTATGGCATGCTACCATGAATTTTTTGAAAGGAGTATTCCCTGCGCAGGAACTTGTGGACTACTCCAACTGTTATCAACGAAGAACAGGCCGAAGAAAAAGCAGCCAAGGTCGCACGTGTGATGAGGAAATACGGAGGGACCTCGATAACCAGCTTTTTAAACTTCTTCGTTTTAAGCTCCTTGACTCGTTGCATATCGTGTCGAGTCATTTGTGCATCTCCAACGGAGGTGCTGCCATTGCCACCACTTCGGACATCTGAATTACTATTATAAACATGCAAAGTCAGGTGAACTCGAAATCTGTGAAATCTAATTAAAGGCCTTGCATGTCAAGTCTCTGTCATGTAAAGTTGTGTGTGAGTTAGGTCGAGCCACTCTCTGCTTACTTGAAACATTTTGGCTTGTATCTCCCGCAACTTCTCGCAGAAACCTTCTACAGTCCTTCAAGGGTACAGAACCGCAATCTAAGACCTCGCATTAGTGTCAGAGTCGTTGCGACCACTTTCTATTTGGTCTTTAGCCGGGCTACTACTCCTCCTGCATTTTTTGTAGGGCATGAGCTCGTTAAAAGACTCCGAATGAACTTTAACTGAAGAGGGGGCGCACCCTTTAAAGTCATGTTTACGCTAGGTAGAGTTCCTTTTTTGCCTCATGCGCGATATTCCTGATGTTATGCTTCGACAACTCGTTGAGCGAAGCATAGCTTTTCTCTTAGAGATGTTAACTAGGATCTAGAGTTAGAGTATATTCTCAAAATTCTTGACAAATAGCTACCGTTCTCGTTTGTCGCAAGCCTGGAAGACCTCACTGTTCCCCAGCAAGCTTTCGCATAATTTCTATAAGTTCTTGCATGTGCAATTTACTAGAGAAATGAGTTAACTTCATATTAGCTTATTTCTTTGACAGTGGGCACCACTTGTCTCATGCAAAATGGAGTTCAGCAAGTTTCACTCATAGTCGGGTACTCTGCTCTGGCTGGAAAATGATATGTAAAAGGCATTCTTTCGTAGACTACATTTCACCATGGTGTTTGTTGATATGGACAATGCAATTCTACAAATTTCTAATGTAGCCTGCTCTGGCCTAATCCGGAGCATCAACGGTATCACCTCATTATTAGCGGAAGATGCTTTTACTAATCTCAAGGAAGATGATATTTCATTCTCTTTTGCTGCAAACCGGATGCCAACTCTTGAGCGACGACTCTAACATGCTTTGAACTACATCTTTCACTAGCTAGGTCTAAGTGCATGTTTTCGTTTTCTTTGTCCAAGGCTAGTGTATTGTACTTCTGTCGTCATCCACGGTTCATCCTGACCTTTACTTGTTCGTCAACGGGGGTTGTCTGAATTTGGTAGAATCATGCTGTTTCTCTGGTCTCCATTTTACCGTCGCCTCATCTGAGCGGCATATATCTGTTTGGCTCTCTTATACCCGGTCTATGAATATTCTTCGTTTCGTGAAGCTCAGCCCTTGCGGTTCTGATAACGCTTATGCTTTGCTTCTATCCCTTCGTTTGCTCGTTAAAACTAGCCTACGAATACGAGTTTTACGCATATGCAGCCGAACATGAATTGCGGTCTCCGTTTGGCGCTCTGTGCGTTCCGCAGGTCTCCTATTGATAGCTTCCTTCTGGAATTAGGGGGGGAGATGTCTTTCTCTCTGAGGCGTAGAAAGTGCATTATTTTCTTCTACGCGCGAGCCAGGTGTGTATCACAGACGCCTGTGCCTATGCTTCATAGATACCTCAACCTTATCCTAAGCCTTGTGGGTTAGGGCATAGCAGCCTCTTCGAGAGCTAAATGTAGCTATCTGGCTGATCGCGGCTCTGATTCTTCGTAGGAGGCCACCTAGGATGGTACCACGATTGGTCATTTGCGGCCAGACTCCTGCTCCCAAAGCTTCTACAGCTCGAGAGAACTGCGCGCGAGCTTTTTGCAGGATACGTTTCCCGCAGGGGCGTATCCTGTGTAGTTTGATACACTTGGTATTCGGAGGAGCTGCACTTCCTCCCGGCCTGAGTGGAAAATTTGGGAGGTCCTAAAACTGGGTTGACTTGAATATTACTACTACTCAGCAGTACATTACCCTTTCATTGGTATTATTAATAGTTATCATTATTAACATTATTATTATTGTTATTATCATTCTTATTTAATTATTAATATAACTTATAATTATTATTTTAATTATTTATTATATGTATTATTTATTATTATCATTACGGCTATCCCCTCAATCTTTCCTCCCAGCACTTTGCACCGGCAGGAGTTTTTCCACCTGTACTAAGTTCGTTTCAGAAGCAATGGTGCCTTGGTTGATTGCATGCCATTCTGGGATCACTTAGCACTAGGATATGATAATAATAGCAGATCGTCCACCTTACTAGTTAGTGGACCCCTTATCTCTACTTCTCTTTATTACATAGCATCCTACCTCTTTCCACACTTACTCTCCTATCCACAGAGCTTCTGGAGAACCGGCGCAGTTTCTTCCTCTCATGAGCCTTAGTCGAGTGGTAGTGTATACCGTGAGGTACGGAGGAGCTACGGATACTCGTCTAATTCTATTTGCTATTAGTTATCTTTTTGAAGACCATTCTGGCCGTGCCCCTCTTGCCTACCCTCACCGGAAATAAGGATTTTGCCACCACACAACCAAGGGATGAGGCCGGGTAAGAGAATGCAACATTTACACCCAGCATGATTTCTCCGTTCTTCTATTTGCTTTAAATTCATACTTTCAGGCAGTTGCAGTGCAGCTGCGCCTGGATGGGAGGTGTACTGATATTTTTGCGTACATTACAACGTCAGTGGACTTTAACGCTAGGGACTTCCGCCGAACCGGGGTGTGGTTGCCGAAGCCCTTTCTACTGCTTAAGGATTTGACCAGTAAATACCAACTCTGGGGAGACTATTCGATCAATCCCAGGTGTTCAGGGTCCAGGGTTGAGTGACGAGATGGAAATAGGTGTTATAAATGTGAATAAGTTTACTCATCACTGGCCGACAACGGCTTCATTGACCTGTATTAATCTATCTCTGTGCTTTCAAGATGCACACAGCCTGATTTCGGGCTGAAGGTAGTTAATGACATCCATGGCAGTGATTACTTTCTCATTCAAATATCATTTTCTAGACCACTGCCGCATTAGAGCCCCCCCCCCCTCTCATCCTCGGTGGTGCGTGGCGCGTGTGGGGTGTTCCACATATCTCGAAGTGACTAAATTCTCTGTCGCAGTAAAGGAGTTCTTCTCAGGCAACCTTATCGCAGTGGGCCTAAATACTCTGCGTAGAACCTCTGGCCTTTTTTCACGCTGACCACTTCCAGAGTGGTCAGCCGAGTGTATGACGGTGCTCAAACAGAAGCGTTATGCGTACATGCGCTATAAGCGCAGCCAAAAATATTTCACTGTCGGTGAATTTTGGCTAGCTTCGGTTAGGTTCCGGTATGTTTCAAAGCACACCCGTCGCTTTTCTTGGCAGGCATACGAGTATTCAATAAATGCCAAAAACCGCTCTAGAAGAGGTGTGAAAGCGAATAGAAAAGATTCGGAGCAAGTTGTTGCAGGATCCCCCCCCCCCCTCCGTTCTTCAGGAGAATGTGACTGCAAACTCAAATCCCGCGTCCAAGTCGCAGTCCTTCGTGACCACTTTCTAAGAATTATTTTGCCGGGATGTTGCTCTGGCAAAATTCAAAGCACATCGTGATATCGTTGAGAAAGGCCAACTGGAATTTAGCTCCAGATGCGTAAAACCCTTCGAAGACAAGTTTACATTAGGTGAGTTGCGTTTCGCTCATGCTTCGTTCGCGGACACCCCACCAGGTCCTTATGATGTACCGTATGCCATGTTCCGACAAGTAGGTCAGCGAGGCATGTCCATTTAGTTAGAGTTTTTCAACACGATCCGCACAAAGGGTATATTCTTAGACTTCTGGCGAATAGATTTTTGTAAACCGGGTAGAGCTCATACTACCCAGGCACGTGCAAGTTGATGGATAAATTGGTAAATGTCAGAGTAACATTTTACTGGACAGTGGAGGCCATCTGTCTTCTGCACAGTGCGGTGTGATCAAGTTCCACTCTACTCTGACTGGAGAATGCCATCTGCGAGGCTTTGTTTCGTAGACAGCAGCAGTAAGGAACGATATTTCACGATCGGGAGAAGGCTTATGATACTGCATGGTGATAGGGTATCATGTAAGTAGTAGATTGGCCACGTTTTCTCGGTCTTGTTTTTGACCGACGCTCACCTGTGAGGCTCATATAGGCAGGCTTAGGGTTATTAGTACCCGCATCATTGACATTAAGCACCTAGGGTGCTAATAGAGTTACTGCCTTGCTTTACCTAGCGATCCTTAGTTCTTTCGAAGCTAGACTATGGATGCGAATTTTATGCATCCGCAGCCCAGTGTGTTTTGTGGAAGGTGGACTCGTTCCACCACACCGGTCTCCCCTTGGTGATGCCTTCCGTATGTCTCCCATTGAGAGCCTACTTGTGGACAGTGCTTTAAAATTTACCCTAGTCTGATACTTGAGTAAAAGTATTTGCCCTGACAAGTAAAAGTACCCAAACTTAAATGCATTTAAGTAAAAGTATAAAATATCTTATTCATGAAGTACTCAAGTAGAAAGAGTAAAATGTAGCGATAAATAGTAGAGTGTTCATCCCCTCAGACACTATTCAGTATACTGTACGGTAAACCCTTTTACACCCGCTGTACCGACCCTTATATATTGGAATTCACTTAGATTGGACTTAACAATCAAGCTATAAATATCACTCTATTGATCAGAAAGTCTAGGTTATATGAAAAGTAAAATTAACTCTACAAAATAAAATTGTCTAGTTAAAAGGATCCCAGAATATAAGAGTCTGGTTAACTAAACTAATTATTGGTAAAAAATATAGAAAGGAATTAATTACTGACATATATTTTATTCAGCTTAAATTTTCAAGGCAAATTAATATATGCGGTCACCTCGGCAATTTTCGGCAAACACAACAAACATTGCAGCTTCACCGAGTTTCCACATTCTTATTGTACTTGAAAAATGATTCCAAATATGACCGTGAGTGGGAATTGCCACTATTTTTATTTCCAATGGTAGGAGTAGAACTCATGATGGTCCAGTAATGGCGCGGCAACACGCTGCAAGTCTAGAACAATGAGAAATAATTTGATAACCTGACGCTCTGGACATGTAGGAGTGGTGAGAAATAGCGTAATAAATCATGACGTAGGCTGTCTGCACTTACTAAGCCACCAGACATCCGTTTGTTATTGTTTTGCAGTTTGTTTTTTAGTTTAGGTTTTGATTAAATTGATCTAATTGTTGACTTTTCGGTGGATGTGCCCTCACGGGTGGCTGCCATGAGAGATAATAAAAAAACTAATAAAACTGACTCTCCGCGACAATAAAGCTGGTGTTTGGTCTGTCCATATGGCTGGCGTTCTGAATATCAAGCTGGCTGTCTTTTGGTCTGTCTACATGGCTGACTTTCAGTATGTCCAACCGGATGGCTTTCTCTTGTCCAGTTGGCTGGCGTTCTGACTGTCAAGCCGTCTGGCTCTTGGTCTGTCTACACGACTGGCTTTTGTTCTGCCGAACTGGATGCCTTTCTCTTGTCCAGTTGGCTGGCGTTCTGTCTTTCAAGGTGGCTGCTGTTCGATCTCTCCAGACAACTGGCGTTCGGTCTGTCTAACCGGATGGCTTTCTCTGGTCCAGTGGCTCGTATTTTCTCCGTCTAACTCAGATTTTGTCTCCTTTGGCTCTGATCAAATTCCTGGTCCTTTTGCAGGCTGGGAATCGTAGAGTCCGAAATGCCACCAGTGGACCTCCCCAATGTCAATGTGTGGAAGTATCTCCGCCCTTATTATCAGAAATATGGCCAACACACGGCACTGGTAAGTGTATTACAAGCTCATAGACGCTAACTTGGTTACTTCTTTTACTTTACCTCTCTTCGTATCCATCCTACTCTCATTTATTCCCTATTGGGGGGTTTTAGTTCGTTCCTTGGGATACCGTGTTCGTTTTGGGGATATCAACATGTGGATGTCTGGTCCTCTTACTCTTTTTTTATCCTTGATCTTTCTGATTATTTCGCTCCTCCCTGTGTAATTATGTTCCTACTAGAGGACAAAGCCTCAATATTTCTTATTAAATTGATCAAATATGCATTGAATTATTTTGTAAGTTTACTAAAAAATAGTCCTTTAGCGAATATTTACCAATCTTAGATTAGTCTACTTTAAATACTCCCAATTTTAATCGATAAAAGGATTGGAAATACCATCTTTAAAAAATAGTGTACGCACGAAAAAAACTGACATGAATGATATAATAGCTAATTATGATCTGAATTTAAGGTCAAGACAGATTGAATAGAAAATTTAATGTAGATTAATTATGCCTCAATATATTTATTTAGTCTTGCCAAATAGGCGAAAAATGCAAGCAAGAATAAGCAAATGGATTTGTAAACAGAAACGAGAATCAAACCATTTATTCGGCGTTGCTGAGATCAAAGTTGTAGGTGCATTACTGCTCCTTTTAAAAAACTATCTTTAAGTTCAGTTTAAAAATCGCCCAGGTTTTGTTTTCGTCCCTACAAATGCTAGAGGTCTAATAAAACTATTTTCGAATTTGTGGTCAGTTTGGAACATGGTATCAGCCCAGTCAGTAAATTTAATCAGGAACGTTAATAATTATACAATGAAAAGTAAATGACATTAAGTGACATCGTCCCCAAATGAAACGCGTCATTTACCTTATAAAGATTACGAGAGGCATTTTCAGGGCACTTGAATACTTCAAGGGGAAATATTATTTCAAAGGGATTTTAGAAGTATTATTACATAAACTAAAGATACAATATTAAATACACTAGTAAATAATTATTGCAGAAAGAACTAGAAAACTTCAATGATGTTGCCAATAATTAGAGATTAGCCGAGTTAATTGTAAATAATATAGTAAGGGGATCACTTTAACCCTACTCCCCTGGATGAGAGGCAGTTAATTGACAAAACTTAGAGTGGATTTTAAAAGGGTTAGATTAGTAAGGTTAGGATATTTAATTGAAAAATCTAACCTATCGTAACCGAAAACTAATAATTTATTATTATTCGCTTTTTATTAAGTTATATGCAATACCTTCCTTAGCTTTGTTGGCATAGCTTAAAGGGATTATGTTCAATGGCCACACCTTTGGGAAGGGGGAGATATTAATGACTACATTAAGGTGAAGGATGTTCAAATGATTCTACTACGAAAAGGAAAATATAGGCAAGTAAGCGGGAAAGATATATAGTGGGGTCAGGGGGTTAGTAGAGTCTTACGTGGCTTTATTGATAGTTGGGGCCAGGACGGTTGAACTTAAGGACGAGGAACGGATTTGTGACGCTAATAATAAACGAATCAAATGAGAATAATGACAAATAAATAATGATGATCATAAGAATGTTTCAACCCGTCTATTTATACCACCTCCACTTAAGTGGGCGTGACTTCTTTACTCCTAATCTGGACGCCGGGCGGAGCTTATAGGGTCATAAGTATGTTCGTTTGTTCATTTGTATAAACTGCTGGGCTGAGTCAAAGGGTGATTCTGTTTCAATGTAGACACATTTGGTTTATGCGGGCTGGCAATGATAGCAAGGTGATGGGAAAGTTGATTTTGCCGTTTCGCAGCTCCACGTCAACTTTAGCTGGCCAAACCCGACTCCATTCTGGCTGCCTCGTTATCTTGTATCGAGACCTTTCGGTTCGCTGGTGTTTCTTCGCGTGTGTATGTGTGTATGTTTGTGTGTTCGCGTGTGGATCTCCGACTATTCGCTTGCCTTCTTACACTCATGTTTTTAATAATACATGTACAATTGTAATATAAGTATTTCGCTCTATTGTACATTGGTTCATTGTTACTACATGACATGTTATTTCTGTAGTTAATATGTGTTCCCAATTTCAATATTTCATAGGTCCAACAGGATGTTCATTTGTGAGGTTCCTCGTTGAGCCTACGTCACCTTACAATTCGACTGTCACTACAAAATTCGCCCTCGAGCTAACATGCACAACTTAGGCTACACAGTTTATTTCATCTATACTGCTATACATTTAGATTGCTTTGACACCCATGTACATAATGTTAATATTTGGGGTTCTCTTTACCTCTTCAACTAGTCCCTCTGATAATTCTATATGCAACGATTAGAATACATGGTATATACAGTTGATTCACAGGCGAAGTTCTATGTACAAAAATATTTGGCGTGCAGACAATTTGCCTCTTTCTCTTTTGTTAAAATAGACAGTGGCAATGGTTGAACGTAACCAGATTTAAAAAATACAAGAATGACGGATCTCTGACAAAAGTACCTCGTCTCCCAGAACGCGTAAAAAGTTCCGGCTTATCGTTGCTCTCCCCGGGGCCGGGAGAGGTTACTCTTCGATTTCTTCCTACGTCATTGTTTCCCGTTTCACCTTCTTCCCCCTGACGTGAAGTGAAAGTGGTCGCTTTTCTATCTTTGCATGAGACTTTGCGTGGCACTGAGTACTCAATACATTGTTACCAATATGAGGGAGGGAGCTTCGCCGGTTTCAACCTGTGAGCTAAGACAGTACCCTGTTTACCATCAGGAAACTCCAAGTTGTAGACCTTGTCTTCGCGCTCGACTACCGGGAAAGGGCCAGCATAGGGCGCTTCTAGCGGTTTATGGATACAATCTATTTGGACCCACACAGGCGTTGCCTCACGAAAGCTTTAGGAATGGAAGGTTTGGGTACCTAGTTCAGGTGTCTTTCGATTCCTGTGTGAATTCGACTTGTGCCATAGCTGTGGCTTATTCCTTAATGAATTTTGAATCGGTTTACGACGACGAGGATGAAACCAAGGGTTTCTGACACAGTAGGATAGTCCCAGTGACTGCTGTGAGAGGTGAAAATCCCGGGCCATTAGGCAAGGAGCAAAGGGCCATCAGCCAACCTTGCCGACGGGCCATTATAGAGCACTTCAAAGATCTGTGTGCTCTTTTCGCCATTCCGTTCGTGGAAGGATGGTACGCCGTGGTGCGGATAAGATGAAAACCAACGAGGTCTGATAATTCCTTGAACAATTCGGACTCAAATTGGGCTCCTCTGTCGGTTACCCCATATAACAAGAGTCAAAATCTGGAAATCAATACATCTAGGAAGGACAAAGTAACCGTTGCAGCACTTATGTCCGGAATCGGTAACGCTTCGATGCATCTTGTAGCCCGGTCAATGCGCGATAGTAGGTATCGGTTATGCGACGGGTAGGATTGTCCAGGCAACGTGCACGGTAGAAGTGGTCTAACGATATCAATCTGCACGGTTTCGAATCTTAACGAGGGAATATTAATAGGAAGGATTAGAGATTTCATGTGGCGATCCATTTTGGAGGACTGACATGAGATGCACTCCCGTGCCCAGGAGGTAATGTCCCTGTCCATATTAGGCCAAGAATATCGAGACTTAATTAGACGGAGGGATGCTTTAATTCCTAGGTGTGATAAATTGTGCAACTGACTGAAGATAGTCCTTTTGCCTGTTGTAGGTACGAACGGTCGTGGGTATTTTGATGTTACTTCACATCATAATTGAGCTTTTCCAGGAAAAGGGTAAGATTTTAATCGTGACCGATGTTCTCCTGTTTCTTTGTCATTATCCAGCGTTACCGCCAAAGCTCGGAGATCGAATCAGTCAATTTGGACCGAATTGACATTCCTCGATAGGCAGTTAGTAAATACAGTGTATCGACTATGCACGTAGGTGATATCGCTGATGTATTCCTAAATCACGGTCCAATGGTGTTGCTGCCTGTCGGTTTTGGCACATAACGGTGACTGAAAAGCGGTTTGTGGTTTGTGCATAGGGTAACATGGCAAACCTCAATTATGTGCCTGAAGCGGATCACAGCAAGATACGCCACTAAGAGCTACCGGTCATAAGTGGAAAACGCTTGTTGTGTCCGGCTTAGTTTGCTCCAGAAGATACCATCGATTGCGGCTATCCATTTACCATCTGTTGTAGGGCACATTTGTCCCACCCGGGTCGGCAACGATAGCAAGCTGATAGGAAAGTTGATTTTATCGTTTCGCAGATTCACGTTAACTTTAGCTGGTCAAACCCAATTCCGTTCCGGCTGCCTCGTTATCTTTTACTGAGACCTTTCGGCTCGAAGCTGTTTCTTTGCATGTATATGTTTGTGTGTTGGCGTGGGAACCTCAAACATTTCACTGCTCTGGGTGAGAAAGATCAAGAAGAAGGCAGACTATGTCTTCCGGTAGGACGGTGCCCTGGCCCACTCGGTCAAGAACTTGCATTAATGGCTGAGGTAAAAAATGAACGTATGGTCGTAGGAATTTTGGCTACCGGAGTCGCCATACCTCAATCCCCGACTATACCGTGTGACCACATGTCGAAGGAAAGGCCCTACATGGTTCAGCACAGCAACGTCGCGAGCTGAAGTCCTCCGTCAACTGCATGCGGGCAAGCATAAGGGACCACTTCGTCGGCAACTTGGGTGTGGCCTTTAGCTCTCGCCTGGAGCGTGTGCTCGCTACTGAGGGCGGCTCTATTGATTAATATTCCAATTTTAATACATATTTATATGTTCAAACAATAAAAAACGCATGTAACTGCATAAAAGCTATCATTGTGTCCTATGTTGAGAGCGTTGTAACGAGTGTAACAAGACTTTTTAAATAAACGGTAGACTTGTACGCGCAAGCCCAGTGTCTTTCAACTGCCCTCATTTCATCCAGTCGAGGTATCTCTCATGCCATTGGCGGCTCTAGTTCAGCACAATACGTCACATTGGAGGCCATCACCTCTGTATAGTCTTTGCCACGCCTCTGCTCAAGGGCAGGAAGTATAGATTTCATCCTTGGTCCCAAAATCTTGCCATGTTGGTGTCATGCCAGTGTACTCGGGTGGTTCTCGACCCGAGGAGAGGGGCAATTTTCACACTGTCTCTCCTTTCATCAAGGCCATTTAAGCTCTACACAGTACTGCGTCTGTCTTCAAGGCCGAGCTAGTTTCAATACATAGCTAGGCACAGGAGTTTGTTTCGTGTTCGGAATAGACCAGATTTTAATTTATAGTAACTAACAATCGCCCCATTGTCCTCGATGTTTAGGATTTCCGAAGGCCCTGTCTCACGGTAGCGGTGAGCATGGTTACGCAAGCGAGGAGGATGCAGAGATCGTCAACTGCTGCGTTCCTGGAAAGGTAGAGATTGTGGGAAATGAACGCAATGATGATGGCACCAGTCTGAAAGGTTGAACGACCAGACCAGCCTTTCGCTCTTTCCCACTATGATTCCATGGCTGGAATCGAGTGAGCTTTTTGGGCTGCATAGCAAAAGTGGTAGGAGACCGCAGAGAGGAGCATGATATTGTATGCTATTGCGCCTGATCATTCCCTTGGAATTTCCTACAAAGCATCGAAGACTTCACATTTCCATGGGACGGACGGGCTAATCCTTAGCCGGTTCACCTGCCGACTCGGATGGCGATCCTTCTATAAACTTCTCGAACGGAGAGGAACAGCTATTATTCTTGCTCTTCTTATTTTCTATGGGAAGAGAGCTGGAAGTGGATCCGTTTCTCTTCCCTTTAAAGGGAACCTCCAAGGACGAACAGGTCAGCCTCAGCCATATCACTCTCCGAAATTGGCAAGTAGTCGACTCCATCAGAGGTAAAAGGGCCATCGTTTCCTCTCGATTCTTTAATGGCTTAAGGGCAGCTCCAGAAACGGTAAATGGGAATGCCCTTTAGCAATGACAAGGGTGAAGAGGAGAGCCCCCTTTCACTAGTCAGAGATGTATTGTCGGCTGTGTAATCGCCCACCCTAACATCATGACTGACCGAAACATCATGACTGACCGAAGTTTTCCTGCTCGAAACGCAGTCTTAAATTTTGAAAAGATTATAATATTTTCGGTGATCAATCACTGGACTCGTTACTGTTTGGTGTACACACCTGTGCACCCATACACACCAACCAGATGTTGGGGCGTAGACCGGTCACTCCCTAAAATCTGCAGCTCCACACTGAGAGGACAGAAAGATAGAGTGGCAGAGTGGTTCCTTTACTAGGTCGTACTAATTGTTAATAAGACGGACAGGGTCTGAAGACTTTTCAAAGGATAAATCTAGAGACGGTACCGTAGACTTTCGGTTAGCTGATAGGAAACATAGCTTTAAACCCCGCCCGATATAAACGAGACATGCTTATGCATCCAAGAATTGCTGCAAGGAGATAATTCGCCGAGTAGGCGCATTGAAGTGGTTATTGGGGTCAAGAAAGATAGAGTGGCAGAGTGGTTCCTTTACTAGGTCGTACTAATTTTTAATAAGACGCACAGGGTCTGAAGACTTTTCAAAGGATAAATCTAGAGACGGTACCGTAGACTTTCGGTTAGCTGATAGGAAACATAGCTTTAAACCCCGCCCGATATAAACGAGACATGCTTATGCATCCAAGAATTGCTGCAAGGAGATGATTCGCCGAGTAGGCGCATTGAAGTGGTTATTGGGGTCAAGAAAGATAGAGTGGCAGAGTGGTTCCTTTACTAGGTCGTACTAATTTTTAATAAGACGCACAGGGTCTGAAGACTTTTCAAAGGATAAATCTAGAGACGGTACCGTAGACTTTCGGTTAGCTGATAGGAAACATAGCTTTAAACCCCGCCCGATATAAACGAGACATGCTTATGCATCCAAGAATTGCTGCAAGGAGATGATTCGCCGAGTAGGCGCATTGAAGTGGTTATTGGGGTCAAGAAAGATAGAGTGGCAGAGTGGTTCCTTTACTAGGTCGTACTAATTTTTAATAAGACGCACAGGGTCTGAAGACTTTTCAAAGGATAAATCTAGAGACGGTACCGTAGACTTTCGGTTAGCTGATAGGAAACATAGCTTTAAACCCCGCCCGATATAAACGAGACATGCTTATGCATCCAAGAATTGCTGCAAGGAGATGATTCGCCGAGTAGGCGCATTGAAGTGGTTATTGGAGTCAACCAATCTTGCCATTAATTGCACCACAACGCCTTGGACTCCACAAGTCCAGGTCTCTTGCAACTTTTGAACGTTAAAGAGCGTTGTTTATAGTTTCTAAAGACTATTCTGATATGACCAGTCAGTTCCTTAAAGCTAGATATAGGAATTTTCGAACATATGTTATTAAAAAGTAGGTAGATAGAAAAAAGCTGGAAACTCACCAACTTTCCTAATCCCTGTCAGCGAGTTCAATTCCACTCTGTGACCCACACCTCCGCTTTGGAAACACACCAGGGGGACGTGTCGATTCTCTGTCACCAGATGTAGCATTCTACACAGAGTACCTCTTTAGGAGGCGGAATTATGAAGACCATTGATTAAAAGACCGAACATGGAAGGCTAGAGATAATAACAATGAGAAACGCCACTAGAAATTGGGAAAGATGCAAACTTAGCACCATTAACTACGACAAAGATTGAACTTATTGATAGGAAACTAGAGATCATCCCAGATAGGAAAGGATTAAAATCAGTCTTTAAGGTTAGAAAAGAGACCTTGTGCTAGATTCTGCCTAAAGCATTAGAAATGTATTATCCAATGACACAATATTCTCGAAAGTTTCTGAAAGTAATTGACCAAATGAGAGTAAGATATGCAAGAGAAGACGAGTTTAAGGAGCCTTATGGAACCCACACTGATGATAAGAGAAAAGGGCATTAGATTCTAATTACGGAAGTGAGAATTAAGTATGGTCTAGAAGACTTTAGAGATAGTAGAAGTAAGAGCAATAGGAAGATACCAATGTTAAGGAAGAGACAAAAAGAGCTCATACACAGGTACCAATTCATCGGAAAGCTCAAGGTAAAAGGAGTAATGGCAAAATGTCAGTATACCTTGCCAAGTACTCATGTCTCTAAAGACTTGAGTACTCTGTGGACCTTGCATACCGAAATGATAACGGAGGTCATAGGATTTGAGATAGGCTGATTTTTTTTGGAGGGGGCGGGGACCCAACTGGTGACTGCCTACTTAGGCATAAGTCACCGAACTCACTTGAACCTATGACTAGACTATATTAATAACAAATAAGGATTAAAGATCAAAGACTTAAAAAAACAAAGCAGAACGGTAACAAGAAGGAAGCGCGATCCAGCGGCAGGGACAGGCCCGCTTCATCCCGGCGCAGGAGCATGCGACCCACAACAAACAGTCAAATAAAGTGGAAGAAGCCAACCTCTTCCAAAAAGTCGTATAGTTTGCAAGTCGGTGTGCACGAACCAATCCCGAGTACAAGGAACAAATGATAGCGACCATCTCGTCATTGTCCCTGGCATTTTCCCCTTCCCCCTGAGCCCAGATCTGGGTTTGTTGGATGAGAGGAAGCTGCGTCTATCCAGTGAAATTAGAGACTGACCAGAGAAAGTTGTGCGAGAGGTTGTATGGAAAGTGAGAAAGCAAGGTAAGAAGAAAGAATGTCAGGATGAAAAAGAGGATCAGCTGGGGTCGGATGGGGTGCTGAGTCCCGTGAACACGGCGACCAAGAAAGAATATCGCCGAGTTCAGCTTTACATCCATTTATTCCAGCTTTCAAGGCAGCAAGAAAGAGAGCAGAGCGAACTACGAAGGGAATAGGCAACCCCGTTCAGGAGCCTGAACAGCCCCCATTATCAAATCAGGGGTTGGAAAAAGAAAGATTTTTTAGGTGAAAAAGATAAACAGTTCCAATCCTTCAACCAGCACCTCAATAACAAGTTTTATTGCAAGGTTTATGACTTGGGTATGGAAGCCATATTCCCTCTAAAAGAGCGCAGGTCGTCACGCTGGGCCCACTCATAAAGATAAAGAAGGCGAGTGAATTAGAAATCCGTAAGGGGTCCAAAAGAGGTGGTAACGACAAAACAGTTGTTTCTGAGGATCTTAATGGAGATGATATACAGTATGGGTGTTTCTTACAATTTGAATAAAGAATTAGGCATGAATGTTAAGTGTATTATAATTTCTATCTGGAAATCGTGTAGGATGTGTGATAATCTGCTCGAGATTATTGAGGTTATAGAAGGGAACAGCTTCCCTCCAGCTAACCTCAATTCAGAGGGATTTTAGCCACTCAGTGTGATGTACATTGAAATCACCTGCATCGCTAAGTGGATAAAAACGTGTTCAGTTTAGTGGCAAAACACTCAAGAAAAGTTCCATTTTTTGCGATGCGAGTTAAATGGACGCGATTTTTAATTTTCAGGAAATTGTTTTATCACAAAATTTGTTTGCATAAATGCGTCTTGTCTTCACGAGAGCACAATTCAAGCCTTGCCACTATAAACATATACATGCATCATGTCTCTTAGGTTTGTTTTCATACAAACATAACTTTTCCTTACATGCCACCTTTCATTAGTTGGTATCCCCGCTTCCCTGTGCCAATAACACTGGTCCATCGGTTTTAAAGTGGATCTTCTCCCTGTGTATGAGTTAGCTCTTCATATTTTCCTAGTTAAAAAGAACCAGGCTTGACTCGAGTTCCTGTTAGAAAATTACAAAGAATTAACTAGTGTTTGTGCGTCTTTCAATTAAATATGGTTAGCCATAAGAGCCTAACTCACTTAGGAAGCGGGAAAACAAAAAGATCTTATGGAGCAACACCAACATTTATTCCTTAAAATCAAGTCCATCATTCTCTACGATCTTCTTGCAGCGATTGGCGAGCCCCCAAACTGTCGTAGATACCAGGCAGCTTTGAATTAAAAAATGTAAACAAGCTTCTTTTACTCCATCAAAAGTTTTGAATCGCTGGTGGCGTAGGAAGTGTATTATTGAGGGGGAAAGCCCATTGTCACTCGGAGCAGCATCAGGACTGAATGGTGGATATGAAAGAATCGCAACACCGTCCATCTGTTTGAACTTCTCCATCATCAACCTGGCAGTGTGTGGCCTCGCATTGTCTTGTTGAAAAAAAAGCCTGACCGCGATTGATCAAAATAAGATAGTCCTTCTTTAGTTTGTCGTACACGCAAACTAGCCGCTGGCAAAGTAGTTTAGCGTTGATGGCACAACCATGTGGAGCAAGCTCGAAATGTAGTACTCCTTGGAAATTCCAACAGACAGAGATCCAACCTTCTTTTTAAACCAATTCCGTTGTGGAACGGATGCCGGTTGTTCACCTTGTGGAACCCATTTCACCTCCCGATCGTGATTAACCAAGTACAATTACTTCTCGCCTAATGTGATAATTCGCCTCTAGAATCGGTCATATATTGGGTTATTGAGAAGTTGGCTGCAAATCTCTACTCTTCGGGCAGCTTGTGCTCCGGTAAGTTCATATGGATTCAATCGGGGCTTCTTGTGAACAAAATCCACTTGATACAATGGGTTTAGCACAGTCCAATGGGATGACACTCCAACAACTTTCGCAAGATTATGGTTGCTTGCAAAAGGTTCCACTTTCAATGCTGGCACTAAAGCCCTACTGTCAAAGGTTGATGGTCGGCAGGAACGTGGTTGATCGTCAAGGGTAAGATCCCCGGAGTTAAAATGGCTGTACCACCTCGATACCTTCGCCTGACTGACTGTCCCTTCTCCTTCAGTATCGCAAATTTCCTTCACAGCAACTCTTGGAGAAAGTTTTCGCTTGTAACAGTGGCAAATCAAAACTAAAATTCCGTTTTCTTCCAGAATCATTTTTGTGAGTTTGGGATTACACAAAGAGAAATAAACTGCCCAGCAGCAACAAATAAAAGCAGCGTAGGAAGGCTAGTCCAGTAGTCGAATTGAGTAATGCTGGTGTTGTTCAATAAAATTTGTTGTTTTCTTTCCGCTTCCTAAGTAAGTCGAGACTTTATGGCCAACCATATATTTTGATTGCTAATGATGATTTCTCCTACTGCATAAATATAAGGGTACCAGGCAATGGCTTCGCTACTAAGATTAAAATTTAAAATCTAAAAAAAAGCAGCCATGGTTAAATTTTTATAAATTTTCTGAACTTCGCCAATTATAATAATTTTAAAAAGGAACTCTAAACTAAATTTCCCCCTTTCAAAATATCACGTTGCTAAAATATAGTTGTAGAAGAAGATATATAAAAATATATTTTATGAACTTCACCATTTGTAATAATTCTTTTGGTTTTAAAAAATTCACAAAATTTCGATACTTAAATTTATTTCTGAACTTCATGATTTTGTTTTTTTTATTATAAAAGAATTATTAGAAATAACTTTGATAAAAAGAACATAAGTCAACCAAACTAAGATGAAATTATTATTCAAATACTCAAATAAAACATGTTGTTAGCGTAGTTACTCTCCCTAAGACATAATATCGAGTATTTGCATATTGACCAGTTTATTCATACTATTACCTATTACCAAGTGGGCAGTCGCCTGAGGAGCTCCTAAAATATTTAAAAAATAGTCATACTATTCACGAAGAAACTGTTTTTCTTGTGTTTAAGGGAGGCAAATTTTTTCGTCATTTGTGAGTAATAATACATTTTTCCAGATTTGGGGGAACTTGAAATAAACCTGTCCAACCTATTGGGTCGAGGACTTTTGTTATATCGGTTGTCACCATCTTAAGTTGATTTTTCTTTGACTCTTTTTCACTCGGACGGTACTATTCCTTCTTGATCGTGTATTGTGAGAACGTTAAACTTTCACCTTCACAAGATGAGCAGCTCATTTCTTCAAAAGTATTTCTAACTCTTCTTTGCAGGTGTGTGCTCGAACCCACAAATCTTGCACCTATGACCAAATGCGACATGCGGCTCTTCGTTGGGCAAAGGAACTTCAACGCTTGTTCCAAGGTTCGAATCCGCCCGTTATAGCGAATATTATGCCCAACACGATTGAATACCCGATCTTATATCTTGGTAACTTAATGGTTGGAGCACCGTCCTGCCCAATTCGACATGACTACCAGGAGGGTAAGTAATGCCTCTAAGAATTCTATAAGGCACTAAAGTGAGTTGCGTGATTTTGGCACGAAAAACATGGGCGTTGAGACTGAGACGCTATGCCCTTTAAAACAGTCTGAATTTAACTCCTGCTAAGTCTACGAAGGCGAATTCGTGACTGTTCTCCTTTCGATCACTCTTTTAATATAGACCTGCAAATTACGATAAAGTTCTTTTTTGGAAAGGTGGAGACAAAACTTAAAAATAGTTATTAGTATCTAAATTACCTTCAAGTTAGTTCTACATGGAATGCTGGTGCCCATTGTGAGAAATGCAAAAATTGCCTTGCCTCCACAAGGATTTCTGGGTCTCCATAGTTAGCACCTACCAAATCGGGGACTGAAAGACAGATAGAAATATGCCATCAATATGCTGTTTCCTTTGGAAAAGAAGTTGATCAGGAATATCTTCTTAATCATTTAAACTATTGTGTTAATAATTGCCCATGCGAAAGTTTGAGGCTGGGAGAAGATTTCCCTCCGTTGTGAGGTTGATCAGGAAACAACGAGTAATTGTAATTTTTAAGCAAAACTATTAAGAACTGGAGTTGCAATGAAATGTAATCCACCTGTCTATTATTTCTTGAAGCGTTAAAACAACCTATTATTTTTTATTATTTCAAAATAACGATCGATTCTTGTTTAATGATGTGTTCGTGAATTTTCGCGTGATAAGTTAGATCTTTGGATTTCATCCACTCGCAATAAATCCAATTAAGTTTATTAATATTAACTTAATCTTTGTCTTCCTAACTCCTTAAATCTAAGCTGGCTTATTTTATTTTATTACTATGGCACAATTACCTTAAAAGTTGATCGATCCTAACATAATTACGGTACATGTAATTAAATAACTAGTTGCTACATATTAACCTACCATAGAATTTTCTCGAATACTCACTACACCATCATTAAATATTATCCAACACATAATTTCTCGCATACGTTGATGATTGGATTATTGTATCTGGATGCCTCTTTGGCAGATGTAATTCTACATATGCTCGAGATAACTGATACGACAGTTGTGGTTGTTCACGTCTCTGCTCTGGACACCTGCCGTAATGCGCTGGCGAAGCTGGGGAGGAAGATAACAGTTTACGTATCCGGTGCAGCTTCCATTCTTCCTGATGAAAAGGATATTTCCGAAGTGTTGTTTTCAGATTGTGAAATGCTGGATGAAGAGACAGCATTGCAGGTGAGATCATTGCAAAACCCAGAAGTTGGTGTTATAATATTATGCAATAACCTTCTTAAATAGTGATAGATTTTTTTGGTGCGATTAAAGAAAGATTGTATAAACTATAAACTAGATTTAGCAATGTTCTCACTGGTTTTAATAATTAGGTAATACCTAATAGTTGGAGCTCATACTATCCGAGTGAATACGGCGTTGGCCTCCCAATGTCGCGGTACCAGGTTCGATTCCGAATCCCGGCATGAGCGGACACAAACGTCAGCGCACGTAGAGATCTGCCCACCGACTGGTGGAGCGCTGCGCTCACCCCTGTATTCGGGTGGAGAGATCTTACACTTCTCACCACACACACACACTCTGTTCCAAGAAATCTTTCCGATGGGTATCTATATCCGCATACCTCTGACGCGGAACAGGCCCCTCTACCCCGAGGTGACGAAGGATTCCTCCTGAACGCTGTTCGGTGTCAAAACAAAATACTTCCTGGCACCTCTCCCCAAAAGAGGACCGGCCCTGGGGCCTCGGGCCGACCAGTGATTGTCATACTGACCTTATATAGATTTCATTATCCGGTCGGGGATCCTCTCAGTACCACGGAAGGATTAGCGCTGACGAACTAACTAACTACTTAATAGCTGTTAGTAATAAGAGAAAATCATCGAAACGTTATCTCAAATTATGCTGATTCTTTATCAAATGTAGGAACTTCTTTTTGGAACCCGTACAAAATTTGTATGACCCTTTTACATAAACATCTTTTCATTTAATTCCTCACCACTAATATCCATCCTGATTCTACATTCTAAACGTTTCCCATATATTCTACCCTTGTTCGTACCCTCAACATCTTTTCAATATAAATATTCTTCCTAGTATATAGCTATTGTGAGGGAATCCCCACGTGGAAGATTTTTAGCAGAAACGAACTCGTATGTGCAGCAAAAGGCCCGGCTACTACCCACCCCTCCCCTTCCACAAGCGGTAGCCTCGAATCGAGTTCCCCACGATTCACCTTTATGCGGGCTAAAATAGCTCTGCCAGAAGATTCGAGGCCCTTCGAGAGTAGAGCTGTTTCCCGCTAACCCCCAACTCCGGGGAGAGCCTCGGACATAAATAACGCTCAACTCCCCGGAAGAGACACAGAGTTGAGAAGTCCCGCCCAGAACCCAGAAGATTTTCCGATGGTTTCAAGTCAAGTGCTAGCAACAAAGCAAAGTGACAGCTGGACTATTTTGTGTATTTGGAATTAGCCCCAGCCAGGAGGTAATTCCACTGAATGATCGCCCTGAGTGATTATCCCGACTTCTCCCATCAACTCCTGTCGAAGCCTTCCTTATTTCGGGTAGCCGAAATACTCTCCCCTGGCCGGAAGTTCCCTCCACCTTACCCTTTGTTTTTGGAGAACCGTCATCACTCCAATCTTCTGCTCACAAGTTCCAAACGGCCCCACCTCACGTACAGAAGACATCCGTAAGCCAACCCCTCTCCCTCCTCCCCTTCAGTAACCCAATTGAGTTAATTTCCCTTTCATTTACTGATGTGATTTTGCCCGTTAATTCTCTGAGGTAATTTTATCCATCAATTCTCTCATTATTTTTGTGTAAATAAAATTATATTTTTATACATGCCTCTTTAAATAACCTTGAGCTTTGCCATTGTCCACAATTTACCTGACCTCGTTGCACTCTCTCGCTACTCAGCCCGCCTAAACTCGTGGTTTTCCGTCCCTTTTGTCGGTTCGCTTTCAAGTTATGGGTCCCTCCCTCATAGATATAATATGGTATTGATATAATGTAATATCATACCACGACAGCTATGAATTTTAGAATTATGATGGCCCTAAATCTCACAGCACTGTCCCGGCGAGGGAGAGAATGCCAGATTATTTTGTAGAACTAATTATATCTATTCTTCTCTTGTTTCTCACTGTTGTCCTTGACTACTCAATGCGACTGTATAGCAGCCTTAAATGTAATTGCCTATTGTTTTGGGTTTGTCTAAATGTTTTCCGTGAGCTCAACTACATAATACACCCTCCATTTCAAAGGTGGACCCTGACTGTTTTGGAATGATAACCTTCTCAAGCGGTACGACCGGTGTCCCTAAAGCGATACTCAAGTCTCAGAGAAAGTTGGTGAACTGCTCATTTTCCTACGTCCAGCCTCCTATGTTTCCTGCCAGAAAGGCCGAGGGTAAGTTTCCTCTCTTAAAGAAAGACGCATACTAATAGAACGACGAAGGATTATTAGGAGTTACAGAATAAAGGTCAAAATTTAAATATGGCTGTCATGTTAAACTCAGCTTTGAACACCCCTCCTTAAGATTGACTTACTGAGATAGCTTTAAAAACCCACCTTTCATCAAATGGACCGATTATCGACATCCATTTTTTTTCTATTATCTATATGCATTTTTCTCCTGGTTTCCTATTATTAACATCTATTTTTTTCCTTTCTTATTATCGACATTATTACTTTTTTCTATTATCAACATGCATTTTTTCCGTTTTTTATTATCGACATTCATATTTTTTTTTCCCATTATAAACATGCATTATTATCGTTCCTTATTATCGAAATCTATTTTTTCTGGTTTCCTATTATCAACATCCATTTTTCCTCCTTTCTTATTTTCAAATTCCATTTTTTCTCTTTTCCTATTATCAACTTCCATTTTTTTCCTATGATCGACAGGAAATGATTTTTAGAATTTTTCTCTATTTTTTACTAAAAAATTATGTCAGGTTAGGTTTAATTATTGGTGTTTTGTGAAATAAACTTGAGTAGTATATATGATCCTAGGATTAAGATCAATAGTCGTCTAACCAACTTACTATACGAGAGAGCTGTTTGAAAAGCGCTGAGAGTCTGATCAAAAGATCAAAAGAAAACGCTTGATTTAATGATGATTGCAAACATGCTTACATGGAAAAGCAGGAGGGATCTGAGCTGAGGTCAGGCTTAACCATTGTTCGATAAACTAGATCAGAGCTTAGAAATTTGCAGAAAGCTAATTACAATGTTACTAAGAGAATCTTTAAAAAAGAGTTATATCTACTCTAAAATATTTCATTTATCCACTTCTACGTGTTTTTTTTATACTGTACAGAAGAGAAAATCACTCTTTTAGTTGATGGTTTAAGGAAAGCAGGGGTTTTGTTTAAATTGTATGGGTCTTCTCCACTATCGTGATTCTTAGAAGTTGGTATTTTACATGCTAATTAGTTTTGGTTAGGTGACTATAGTTCGATACCTAAATAGACCCAACCTAACTTAACCTGATATAGCTTAAAATAATTATTATTTAAAATACAGACACCTAAAATTTATAATATGCAATAAGACCAATAGAAGTCAATTGATTCGAGCAAACTAAAGAAGACATTGATTGATTTTTTAAGCTCTTGTTTACTTGTGGCAAGTGGTGAAGACATTAAATGAACATTTTGCAAATATTTTTAGCGTTGAAGATACGAATTACATACCTACACTACAAGACGTCATATATTGTGATGAAGACAATACACTTTAAAATATTGACATAAGCGAAAGTGAAATTAGTTTTTATACTAAGAAAATTAAGATTTTGAAAGCGCATCCTGCTTAAAAACTACTAAAACCAGTTTGTGCAATTTTTAAAAAGATCATTGAGGGACTAGTTCCTAATGAGTTAAAAGAGACAAGGGTAACAACATTTTTTAAAAATAAGGCATGGAGACTGATCCTGGTAATTATCGTTACATCTCCCTTATTTCGCTCGTCGCATCTGGATGCAAATTAGTTCATGAAAGAATTATAACATTTGACAAAATAAATCATTGTGTGTAGCTAATCTCGATTTCAAAAAGGCTTTTGACGCCGATCCACATAAGACACATGATAAAGCTAAAAGCGCACGGAATAGCAGACAGCTTACTCAAAAGGAAGTTGTCTGGAGAACCACAGGCAGAGAAACTAAGTAGCTAACTAAGTAGCGCTAGTTGTTTCTCGTATCGGGGACGAGATCCCCTGACTGGATAATGAAATGCACAAAAACATCTGGATAATAACACTTGGGAACAATGTATTTGGTGAATTGACAAAAGTACATTTTTCTACCTAATTCGGGCATACTTAATTCCAATGTGAAATCAGATTCTCTCTAAATGCTACAGATTTTTCGTAATATCAATAACTAATATTATACAATAATTTTTATTTTATCACACCTATCATCATGCCCTGAAGTATTTTTGAATCATCCATTTGCATTATTTATAGTAAAGCAGGTTTTTTTGCACAAACATTTTATTGCATATGAGAAGAAACTTGAATTACACATTAGGATTACAAATATTGTAATCAAATAGATGCTAATTTATTAATAACTGTACAACAGGCTGGAGGACCTTTTCTTGATTTCAATAGGGCAAAAATTAGCGTTTTTAACTTTTTCTCTTGTAAGTCTTCTCTGGCTGATCTCTTCTAATCGTCCAGCAGTAGTCCACCATCATGTGTCTATTTCAGTGACCTTGGTAGCGCTCTTCCATTGTCATCAAATCCTGATCAAAGCGTTCCCCTTGTTCGTCGCTCGCGGCTCCCAGATTCTTTGGGAATCGGTCGAGGTGACTATTTAGGAAATGCAGCTTCACACTCATGTTGCCTCCGAGATCAGGATATGCTAAAAGCATATTAGTAACCAGATCCTCGTAGTTATGCGCTTTTTTGTTTCCCAAGAAGTTACGAACAACGGCAGAAAATGAGATCCAGGCTGCCTTCTCTTTTTCGTTCATGGTGTTCATGAATCTAGAATAACTCAGGAGTCTTCAGATTTGGGGACCATCAAATAGTCTTGCTTTTATTTTTTCGTATGACAAAGTAGGAAACACCGATACCATGTACTGAAAAAAATCATTTTCAGTGCTCAACACCTTGACGTACTGCTTCATCAACCCCAATTTAAGATGAAGTGGGGGGAAAACGATCTTCTCTCGACTTACGATTAACTCATCAACAATGTTTGGCATTCCTGCTTCCAAAGTTTCCCGAATTGACCAATTTTGTGGGGACCAGTGTTTGTCACGGGCTAGGCTGTCCCACATATAGATATAGCATGGAAACTTTGTATATCTCTTTAGCTGGCCAAGGAGGAAGTTGACCATCTTAAGGTCTACACATATGATCCAATTGTGTTCATGGTCCGTAAGTAAATCCATGACCATTCTTATGTCATCGTGAGTTTCTCGCAGATGGACTGCGTGACCGAGAGAAATTGCACCAAAGTTATTGCCATTATGCAAAAGAACACACTTGAGGCTACGCTTAAAGCTATCCAAAAACACTCTCCACTCAGCAATGCTATAGATGCCAAGTCCCAACTCAGTAAACAGACCAGGAACATCGTGGCAGTATACAAATCGTTTGTCCTCAGAGAAATACTTAACAAATGTACTCTCCCTTGTTCGGCAATATGATACCCGTACCGACCTGACAAGCATATGTCTTTCATTCAACCTGAAGGCTAAAAGTTCTCCAACTTTCTTGGAGAACGCCAAATCGCATGTCACGTCATTCAAATCTTCTTGATTGAAACAGTGAGGAGCTGATGACTGTTCAGCATCTGATGATGAATCTGCAGACTCTGAATCCATTCCGTAGACGTCCATATCAGGTACATCATTTTCATCCTTGGAGGAAGCATGTCCACTGAAAATCGGAACTGGTAAAGACTCAGATGAGGTACTGCCGGATCGCCGAGGGAATGTTGGGGTAGTCGATTTTGTGCTGATTTTTCTTGCCAATCCCTTTAGTATTCACCAGATACATAGTCCGATACATGATCCTTTGGCTCTCGCCACACCATAGGGATTCCATAAGAAAGACCACTTCTCTTTCCCTTCGTCCAATCACGAAGATGTTCCACACAACTATGCAAACAGCATGTGGGGCCCACTTCTTATCTTTATCGCTAAGAGGAACATCAAAATATGCCTTATAAGTGCCGATCACAAAGTTTGATATATTGCGCCTTTGACGAACTAGCATGTAACAGCTACATATGTAGCAGAAGGTGCTGGATCATTAACGCAATTTCCTCTTGACGAAGCCATCAACCTAACATGAGACCTGAAAAAAGAAACAATAATGTCAATATTTTGCACAATACCACTTATTACTATTTTACTTCTATGAACTGTGAGGTATTTGCTTTCTACAAGCACCCTCTCTGTCCATTCGAAGGGCAGTTTTCGTGGAAACTAGAAAATATAAATTACAGAATAACTATAACATGTAGGTAAAAATGGATTATATATTTGAAATCAGCATGAAACCACGAATTAAAATTAGCAGATAAATCTAAGTCACCAGAAAATGTGATTAAGATTGTTTCCCTGGTGAGTCCGACGGCACCGGGAGCCTGTCATTATTGTTAGGTAGTGGCTCTCCCGAACATAGGAGAGTATTGGAATGTTGTGTTGTGAATGAAGAAGGAAAATGATATCTTTATTGAGTAGTTATGTGCATAATGTTGCATGGGGAGCTACTTGGTCCCGAGGTGACGAGTATCCTGGTTGGGCGGTTATCGACGTCAGAATTCTAACTCCATTGCAACTAGACTGGCAGAACCTCCAGTCAGAATTGTTGCCATTAGAAATAGTTCATCATGGGCCTCAACCACTAACAGCGTTCCTCATGGACCTGTTCTTGGACCTTTTTTTTAATACAGCTAAACGACTTTGACACGAATTTATTTGGTTAATTTTTATAACTCGCTAACCACTGGAGACTAGATACTAGAACAAAATATCACAGTACCTGTAGAGAATTGCACAAAGACATAATCTAGGGAAACAGTTGTAAAGATGGCAGATACAATTTGGCGGTGACAAGGGTAAGGTAATGTAAATAGGTCATGATAATCTCTGAAGAAATTACAATATTGTGTTATAAAGTTTTAAACAAAGACAGATTAAGCTTAGTCGAGCATCATTAAAAATTCTCGAAACAATATACTATTGCGCTATAAAATGTGAAGAGGGTGTTATGTATTTAAATGTTTTCTTACCGCGCTTTACAAAGATACAGACCTTCGTTCGCCGAGCGTCCGACCCTTGGCTGACTAGGTAAGGCAGATTCATCTTCAAAGCACGTTTGGAGACACTAAAGGAAAAGCAGGACGAAATAGATTGGGCAGGGCGTTCCGCACTCTCTGAGCACAGCCACCGAAAGCTCGGTCCACCATGGAGCTTGCCGGCGAGGGGCAGCACTGGGCAGCAGTGGTGGGATGGCTTAACTATATAGAAAGTAGGAGAATGATAAGAGGAAACTGCACCATTCAGGGCTATATTAGCGAGAAAGAGAACTTTTAAGTTGATTTGGGAACTGATTGGAACTCAATGCAGACTGTAAATCATCGGTGTTGCTCTGGAAAAGCGATTTTGATTGAGAATGAATTGAGTTGCAATGCTCTGCATGAGTTAAAGAGAACAGAGAGTACTGATATGGGCACCAGCAAGAAGGAAGTTTCAATAGTAGAAGCACGAGTTGACAAATACATGAAGGGTGATCTCAAGATTAATATTATTGTAGTGGTAACTAATGCACCTAAGTTTATTGAGGATTTGGATAGCGGACCGACAGAAGGGCAGGTGTGGGTATTGAAGGAGAATTGGTGAAAACCAATTTTCTGACTGTATCGAGGAATAGAACTGGGGAGGAACCGAGATTTATGATATTCTTTAGCACCCATCTGGCGACTGTCTATAAGTGCAAAAATTTCCGTAATTATCTTAGACTAATGCTAGGCTAGTTTAAAAAAAACACAACAAGGAAACAATTCCAAACGTAAAAAAACAAGACACATAAAAGCAAAAGGAAGGAGGAATTACACTCCGGCGTCGGGAGTAGTCCCAGCCGAGATATATTATAAAATTTATAGCTTTACAGCGTGCTACATCCGTAGAAGTGCACAGCAATAAAACCACATTTTTTTCCATGAGTGATCCTTCGGAAGTTGTCAAATATGTAGCGACAAATGGAATGTGTCATACGCAGAAAGGGACGTTCTGATAGTCTCGGTGAAAGTAGTGTGGGAGAAAAAGAGATGGATCTGAGTATCATCAACATATAAATAAAAAGAGAGGCCGAGGTGGTTCAGCAGAATTTCCGGGATAAGAAGCTAAATGCGAAACATTAGCGAACAGAGAACCGAGCCTAAAGGTACACCATTACGAAACTGCGTAGAGCCAAAAACATCACTATTTATGCAGAAAATGGGTGCAGAAAGAGAGCTACGAACAGATTCAATCTAAAACAGTACTAAATGCCCTCACGAGTTCTCGGAGACGACAACGGAGACTAACGCTATTCAGAGTCTCAAATGCCGCTGTCATGCCAAGTAGCACGAGGATGGAGGTCTAAACATCGTCAGCCTTCCGGTAAAGATGGTCAGTAAAATGTAGTAGAGCACTTTTTGTGCTATACTCAGACTTAAATCTAGACGAAAAGAGTAGATCAAGACTAGAAGAGTACATGTGATCACGTATCCTAGCTGACACCAACATGACTTTGGAGAGGAAAGGAAATTGGAAGATGAGCGTTAGTTAGCCGAGAGTTTCGCGACCAGATACATAGCGCCACATTTGACGTTTAAATTTGACATTATTCATCACCGTTTAAAGCATTGAAGACTTCATTTGGAGTATGCTATTCAATTCTGGTCTCAATATAGGCGAAAGAACATCGTATTATTGAAAAGAATCCAGCACCCAGCGATTAAAATAAAAACATTTAATTTGAAATACTAAAGCGAGTTTCCTAATATAACTTATGAAGCAATAGTTGAACTAGAAAACCGAGAATTCCCTAGAATAGCGGTTTAAAGCTAGTTAACATAAGGTATAACTCTATAAAAACACAATATTTTAACTCATTCAAAATAACACAAACCTGAAATAATTTGCTTACAAGTGAGAGTGACGAAGGAAAGCATGAATTTAAATGCTGTGCAACAGTAGTTAAATGCTCCTCTCAGGCTACTTCCTTCGGGATAGTTTCCTCTTAATAGATGGCTTCTTATGATAAAAGGTTTAAGTCTGTTCAGCCCATTTTCTCCCGCTCACTGGTCCCTATTCCAAGGAGGTGAAGTCAGTGCTTGAGTATTATCGTTTCCTCGTATTGAAATCTGATTTTAATACTCCCAGATTCTGAGGTTTACTTTTATGATTTAAACAATACTTTCAAATTTCATCGTGAACCATGTCAATGATGTCATAGTTGCCTCTTGGCAATGGAAACTGTATGGCAGTGGCGGGCAACCTCCGGCCCGCAAAGACCTAGTGTCTGGCCCGTCACTTCTTGGCATTAAAATTGCAATCCGGCCCGCGAAACCCCAGCCAAAAAAAATATGAAAATTCTGCCAAACAGCATCTTTCTCGGTAGACTCGTAGAGGGAAATTGGAGTGAGTATTACGTCTGAAAATGTTGCTCGCCCCTGCTGTATGGTGTCTCTCTACACGCACATAGCACGATGCTAACCGGAATGTCTTCAGTTGTGAGTATACATTGCACTGTTATGTCTCTTCACAGACTCAATTTTGTCAATGGCGTAATAAGCTCATACATATGAGTTGAAGGCTTATGACCAGTCTTGTCTCCAATGCGAGTTGGCAGGTCAAAGTAAACTAATGTCTATAGGGTGATTAAGCTAGTTTGATTGACTCATGGCCATAAGGCTACGCTATTTTTAACCTAGAAGCCGTTATTTAGTGAGCACATGGAGCATGATTCGCCTACATCAGTGGCAAATAATGATAAGAAACTCCGTTGCAAATATCCTTATTTCGCAGTACGAGGGCTCTACGATTCAGCTCACCGCGGCCGAGGTGCATGCTATACCTAATGTTCTACCTCCGACCCAGATACCTCATTTTTCATCCAGATATCTCAGGTCTCCACAAGATATATAATGGTCGCGATTGGGCGTCAGTCCTGCTCTTCTTATGTTTACGGGTTCAACCCTCCTATTTTGTCTGGTGAAGACAAGATTAGTAATGATCATACCAATTTTCCTTCGCAACAATCTTTTAGGATGTCGAATTTTGATTCATCCTTTCCTTCGGAGTTTGAGCCTCTCACTTTAATCGTGAAAATGACCATTCAAACTTCTTCCTCATCAACTTCTTCAACCCAGCCAGTTCCTCGGTGTAATATTGGCCTGTGATGGTCCTTCCACGAGGCGCATAGTGCACCATCAACACTCCCTCAGAATCCCAGAAGATAGTGGCCATGATCTTCTTGGCTGAGGGTTGGGTCCGGAACTTGATGGGGGTCGGAGAGCCCCTGTGCTTCCAGACCATGCTTTCGAGCTTGGTCTCGGGATCCCAGTGATGGAACCATGTTTCATCACTTGTCACTATGCGTGACTCGAATCCCGCCGGGTCTTGGTTGTACAGGAGCAGCAGCTCCTCCGAACTTTGACGACGTTGAAGTCAATCATGAGGCGTGAGGTTTCGTGAGGTGTCTATGGACCCAACAGGACCCCTTGGTCATGGCCAAATTGTCGTGGATGATGTTAATTACACTTTAATGTGATATTCCAAGTTCTCGCTCGATTTCTTTAACCTTTACCCGTCGATTTTCGAGGATCATCCTCTCCACACAGGTCACATTGTCCTCGTTGGTCACGTCTGACGGGCGTCGTGGACGGGGGTCATCTTCAAGCAACTCACGACCATGGCAGAACTTCCTATTCCAGCGAGCATTGGTTGCATTGGGAGGGGCGGTGTCGCTGTACACTGCAACCATGCGTTCATGCATCTCTTTTTACATTCTTGCCTTCCTTGGTCAAAAATTTGGTCACTGCGCGGTGCTCAACCTTCTCCATTGTTAAAAAAATTGTACTGACGATCTGCGATCAGCTGCTGCTTCTTAAATAGAGGAGGCCAGAGCGTGCCGCTGCCGGTCCTGACTTGTCATAACTTGTCCTAACACCCCCACAAACAGCCATCCCCCTTCCTCTGTTTTGCTCTACCGATTCGAAAAACTTATTGACCGCCCCTCGTATCTATTTAAGTCAAGATATTTCAACGTGACCGGGAAAGATCAAGCAATCCAACACCAAATCAGTCTGAAAAATGCCCATGTGCTTGAAAAGGAAAGTATACAAGCAGTTTTTTATCCAAACTATGATCTATGGAGCAGAAATTTGGAATTTGACACCCAAAAATCTTACATTAAAACTTAGAACAACACAAAGAGCCAATGGAGGTTTTATGATGGAGATAACTTGGGATCACAAAAACTTGGCCACTTTGATGCGCAGGCACACCAAACTTCAAGATATTGTGAAAGCTATAAAAAATACCGATTTAGATTCACTTGAGAAAAGAAGAGCAAATAAAGGCCAAAAACATAATTGGGAGATGATTTTCAAAAATATGCAAAAAATTGGGGACAAATTACATAAGATCTACAAAATTCAGAAATACAAGAAAGGATTTGTCTTAACAGTGTGAGGAAAATTCCTAAAATTATGATATTGTTGAATGTGGATAAGTTCAAACAACACTGTTTAAGAACCTCTTCGATGCACAAACCTGCTTCTTATGTGGGGTGGTCTATGACCTTTATTGTAGTGTTCACTTTCCCATTTTAATATCGTCAGCCAAGCTACACTCGCTAGAGATAGTAGTGAGTGGATTGAGCATGGTCGCTAGACTCCAGGAAATGATAGACTTCCCTAGCCTAGATGAGTAGTTTAGGTCGGTAGATGAAGCCGTTGAGTTTTTATTCGTCACGCTCATTGCCGCGGTTTTGGCTTCCATTCCTCAAGCGTTTGGATGTTTTTCATTTATTTAAACTCACTGATGGTCTGTTGTGATTGAGACGACATTTTTAAAGAATCGCTACGCCTAAAATCTCTACAAACTCCATCCGTGCGTAATCATTCTCTGCCAGATTTCGTTTCATTTTGCTGACGCTCCTCTTGGTGGACATACGTGGGCTCAATCGCTGGGAAGATTTTTTACGCAACGTTGTAGAGCGAGTCAAAAGGATTCAGAGCAAGTTCAACCAGTACCCCCTCATATCTTCTATGAAGGCGCGATAAGGATCTCAAAACCCTTGTCCTGGTATATTCTTTTTATGACTGCCTTCTTGCTGGTGGCCGTCATATGAGGTAGTTAAATAATAAAAAACACACTAGCATTTCAATTATGCCGCCCGGTCGCTGAGATTCCCTAACAGATTATCACCCCATTGACTGAAATCACTTTAAAGATTTGTTTTTGATAAACGAGTTATGTTTGGCAACTCACCCCTGGTTTAGATGATGTTCCAAATTCCATGCTTAGAAAACTGCATGAGCGAGATATGACTTTTCTGTTACCATTATTCGATAGGATCTTTCTAAGGATATCTTACCAGTTTCCTGGAAAATGGCCATCGTTCTTGGTCTTTGCAAACTATGTACGGATCAATGAATTCATGCTGTTTTTCTTGCAATTTATCTAACCTTTTGCCGCGTGAAAGTTGGAGAATTTATAAAAGGCCTCGTAAGTTTATTGAATATAGAAGAAGGCGAGCTGTCTCCTAAACAGTCCTGCATCCAAAAGTTATACTGCACATCAGATGCACTGCTCTATCTGGAAAGTTCTATGTTCAAAGCTTTCATTCGTAGACATCACATCGCCACGGTATTTTCCGATACATTGAACTGGGACAACTACGGGACAAGGAGACAAGTCTCAATGTTTATAGCTGAGTCTGAATATATCGTCGTTTTCGTTTATGGTTTGAGAAAACCCTCTCTAGATCCGTTTGGCAAGATAATTATGTGTCGCTGTCAATGATTTCTTCATTTTCACTATCTTCACCTTGAGCATCAAAGGTATCACCTCTATGCTGACTTAGTATGTACTCGCTACGCTCCAATTCAACGAATTTCGATCTATTTTGGACTGGCTCAGATTCCTATTCTTGAGTGATGGCTCCAACATCCTCAGACCTCTGTCCCTCGCTATGCTTGGGCGCATGGTTGTAGTTTTTCTTTGGCTAACCCCGAGGTTGTGCATTTCTTTTGCCATTTTAGGGACTATCCTTCATGCAGTGGAGTTTCACGAATTCCATAGCCTTTAATGCGACGGATGCCTCACTTTCTGAGCCTATTTTCACATCCTAAGGCTATTTTGTACGGCTTCCATGCAAAATCTTTGCTTTGTACCATTCAGCATGTTTATTAATGATAGTGCTACCAATTTAATGTTCTACCGCTCATTTTGTTTGCTATAAGCTAGATTACGGGAGCTAGTTTTATTCATCGCATCCATGAGTCTACAGAAAAAGGTTGATTCAATCAACCACGCTGGTCTCCGGTTGGAGACTGCTGCCTTCAACACCTACCCTATAAAGAGCTTCGTTATCGACGCAGGAAAGATTCTACTCAATTTATGGCGTACCCAGGGAATCTTTTGCTTTTCCTCGCGGTTCAGCGTCTTTTCTCGTCGCCGTCGGCTTTCATATCGTTCGCGGCTGATCGCGATGGTGTTAATGCCGATAAGAGATGGCAATGTTATATAAGCCATTCGGATGTATAAATAAGAAAATCCTTGTTAGTTGGACGGAACTCATTGGCTTCCATGGTTCTGCCACAGATGCTAACTAGGAATATTAAATCTGCGATAGCTTGTCGCTACCTTTCTGCTCACCAAGCATCCACAGTATCGGGAGTTTGGCATTCCTATTTCTTGGACCATGCATCGCATCACAGTGGAGGCGTGCTGGTCCACACATATGCTTTCATGTTTGAAGGTGGTGGTTTCCATGCTTCATCTCCGCGCACTGAGTTGGTCTTCACGGCGAAGCTTGTTAGGGTATAGCAGTCCGTACAGGAGATTACACGAAGTGGCAATTTTGGAGGCAGTTTTTTTCATTCTTAGCTACTCACCGGAGTAACTTCTCTTAAGGCATTGGTATCTCAAAAATCACCTGATTCGCAGTATCCTTGACTTCTTATTTGCCATGAGTCGTAATGATGTAAAGTTTGCCTCCAGCCTGGTTGCAGGACATGTATAGTTATTTCGAAATGAACATGCTGACGAGGGTATACAGTTAGTTTGCACAGACCTAACAACCGGGCCTGTAGTTTGCTTGCTCAAACTTTGAATACATGGCAGGAATTAGGACCGCCATGTGGGCTAAGTAGCTAATAAGATAAGAAATGGCAGAGAAGAGTGTAAATTTGGATGACATTGGTCCCCTACCTTTGCCGTGGGGACCTAACTTCAATGCCTGGAAGGTATCGAATCATTTTTGTATGCTCCAATCGGACAACTCGAAGGACGGAACGCCATTTCATGGCGCGCTCTCTTTACCCTTTCTGGGAAGATCGTTTCGTCCTTCTGACTGCACGGTACTGTTTGGTTAAATGTTATAGTCTGTGGGAGCCTCGAGCGTAGTACTTGTCTCAGTGGCAATCTAATCGGCGTCGCTACTGTTTGTTCATCATGCTTGGGACAGGCTCTTGCAGCCGTGCTTGTAGTTTACTCGAATTTTTAGCACAAGATCTCTTCCATTTTTTTTATAAATTTTTTATTCCTTAATGGTTTGCTGATTCAATAAGACAGCATGCTTCATAGAATACCCTTATTGGTTATCATTATTATTATTATTATTATTATTATTATTATTATTATATATATATATATATATATATATATATATATATATATATATAAGCTCACCGGACAAAGAATTAGTCACCTAGGGATAAAAACCATAACCTAACATCTGAAGCATGTAGGAACCTTAGGCAGCCGAGAGGAATAGCTTAGTTTACGTCGTAACGTTTAGTTAGGCTTTATTTGTGCTGCGGATGCCGTAGAGATCTGTAGATAGCAAATTAGCTCTACTTAAAATAGGCCGGAAAAGCGACTTCATGGAATGGCAAAAAGGTGTAATTTCATTTGGCCACGCCAAAGGTCATCCTGTGAAAGAGGTGGCAGAATTCGCCAGTGTTTCAACGCGTACGATCATACGGGTTTATAAACAATGGCAAAACTACCAAAATGCGAATAACTCTAACCAGAATTGCGGACGGGAGAAGGTGTTGACAGACAAGAACCGTCGTAGATTATCCAGGCTTGTAATTGCAAATTGATTTGCTTCCAGGCAGGAATTGCTACAAAACGTCAATTCTGATCCTTCACCACCCATTTCAGAAAAAAACATTACGCAGGGAACCCCATGGCATGAACATATGGAGCAGAGTGGTGCGCAAAAGGCCCTTACTAATAACTGCACACGAAATTGCTAGGTTGCAGTTGGCGAAAACACACAAACAGTGGAATGTGGAGCAGTGGACAACTGTTATATGCTCTGACGAATCAAAATTTTGTCTGTTTATGAACGATGCTCACCGACTTGTCCACCGAAAACCTCATGAAACTTTCAAGGAGGACTGCGTGTAGGGTGTGGTCCAAGTTGGAGGAGTCTCTGTGATGTATTAAGGCTGTTTTACTTATGGTGAGATGGGATCTTTGGTTAAAGTGGCTGTAAATTTGAACCATCTTTCTTATATTGAACTCTTGTATAATCAAGTTCTGCCAATTGCTCTACATCTTAGCGATAAATGGAGTATTTATCCACCTCTCTTCCAGGACAACAACTGCCGCATTCACTATGCCAGATCTGTAGCTGAATGGCATGACGTACATTCAATATCATTGCTACATCTGGATTGGTCGGCAAAGTCCCCAGATTAGAACCCGATCGAAAATCTATGGGACTGCCTTGAACAACGGGCCAAACGTCTTGGGCAGCATCCACGTAATTTGACTGAACTACACAATTTGATGGAGCGTGAATGGATGAATATTGATGGTCACATTCATAACCTTGTACAGTCCTTGCCACGTCGAATCGTTGCCGCTATTCAAGACGAGTGGGAATTACACGCTATTAACTGAACTATGGTTACAAGTGACTAAATTTTTGTCCGGTGAACTTATATATATATATATATATATATATATATATATATATATATATATATATATATATATAAATTTGGGGAGGTAGGGGTTGGCCCTCAACCTCATTGGAATTCGCCGGACGAGATCTTAAAAGGAAATTTCTCTCCTCCTCCTCCTACTATACGCCTAACATGCGGCGTTTCCAAAGGCAGTTGCTTTACCCCTTTCTATATTTAAGGAGCTTTTGGAAGCATGCTTTCACCCATACTTCTTTATCAGCAATCTATATCGATGGTACCAAGTCGTACTGCGATGTAGATGAGACTCAAATGACTCTCTGCGCCTGACCTTAAATAGGGTAGCTTCTATTTTTACCGAAGAACTTTAAGCTACTCTCTTATCTCTTCCCCTCATTTTTTTAACAGGCATTTTACATATTTTATTATAGCCAATGATTCTAAAAGTGTTTTAGAGTCCCTCTGTTCTTTTATTTCTTACCCCTTTTCGGTACAGGAGATTTAGCTGTGGTTTGTTCGGAATTCTTAAAAGATACATGGTCATCTTTTGTTGTGGCTCTAGTCATGTGTAGGTCCGTGGAAATGGGTGTGTAGACATAGAGGCCCATGTAGCTTCCCTTGTTATTCCTCTTCCCTTTGTACTACCTAAATTTGTTCTAAATCATTCGCGAATATATGTGCGGTCTTTGGATAAGGGATTCGGTGGCTGTACGAACTTTAGGCTGCGTACAGTAAAACAATCGGTTCACCCTTAACCATGAAGTTTTCAGAAGTTTCGGTCTTTCGAAGTGGTTTTTGGTTGCCTTCAAATCCGCCATTCCCGGCTTACTGAAGGCTAAATAAGTTGGCATTTGAACCTGGTGTGCCATTTGTGTGGAGGCATGATCTTTTTCTCCCGCCTGTTTTTGTAGGCCTTTTCATTTCTTGCTTCCCTAACGTTTCTTCTGTCCCACGCCTTCTCCGTCTGCGTTTTGTTTCAGTAGAAGTTTCTTTCCGCGCCTACTATTTTTTCGATCTTTTTATCTCGATCTAATTAGCTTTCTTTTTTATAGTGTTGTTGTAGATTGGTCCCAACAGGTTTGGAACTTGCGCGATTGTATATTGTCATTTCTTTATTTCTCCGTCAGCGGTTGATTTGGACTGATTGTAATTTCAGTGTGTTAGTATGTATAACTGTGGTAATATATTATATTAAATTTATTCTGATTGCTGATTGTTTTTAGGTTTTTATATTCCTGTTACAAACTCGTTCCCTTTTTTGTGGTCTAGATTTAGGCATTCAAAGGCACTTGTAAGTGATTTTAACCATGGGAAACCATCAATGCAATAACCACTTATTATCTTATCACAAACGCCGCAGGTCATTGGAGGGACCTACCCTCTTCTTCTTCTAAAACGTTTTTATTTTTTCTTATTTAATCGTTGAATTCGTGTATCTTGACTTCTGCATTATATTTTTTGTTTTATTTTAAATGATTTTGAAAATACTTATATTAGTGGTTTCGGCAGCTATTTCCTTGTAAGTTACCGAATAGATGAGACCGCAGCAATTTTTTCAAATCCCTCCCCCCTCCAACAAAAATGTTTATTGTTCATACTAGACTTGATTAGAAAGATGTTAACTTTCAGTAGACCAACAACAATGAACTTTGTTACTTAGTTGATTGACAACAAATATCTCGATTATGATATGCATATGACTAAAAAGACATTTACATCAATCTTGGTTTAAAATAGAATCTTTAGCCATTAAGGTTGTCGTTTATGCATTGCTCCCTAGCAGCAGATAACCTCTGCTCCCTTCGACTGCGCTAGATTAAGGAGGAAGGACTTTTATCCTACAGTCCGTCAGACTGTCCTAAGGGACCAAGTTAGAGTGGAAGGAAGCTGTTATTAAAGAGAGAATAAATAGCAAAACATGCAGTTTCTCTCTTTCAGGTGAATATAATAGTAAATATTCTGGCGTTTTAATGTATATTTACATTACAATTAATTTAAAAAGTAATAACTTTGAGTGAAATTAAAGACTATACCTTACGTCGATGAATGAGGAGGAAGGAAACTAACACCGATCTAAAAAAGAAGAAAAGTAAGGAAAAACGGCGAAATAATAGTAAGTCAAAATTAACCATGAATATTTAAAAAGCACCCCATCCTCCTCCCCTAATAGGAAAAAAGACACGGTAAACAAAGGCACTGTAAGTGTATACATGAAAAAAAACGGATGATAACCAATCAATTGCTAAAAAATGTTAAAAATGATAACTGACGAGGTTAAATTGAACTTTAAAGCGTGTGCTACTTAGTATGAAAGGCGACTCGGTGGAAAAAACATGGGTCCCCTTATTGCTTGCGAGAAGTTCAGGCGAGCGGATTAAATACTCTACTTTGATGAGTCTATTTTGGGACTCGGAAGGGCCGATTGGTTTACGGATCTCGCTAACAGCTTTCCAGCGACGCGGGAAGCGAGTTCGAAACTCGTTTCGCTACTTTTATTTCTTTATTTTTCTTTGATCCCCCTTTCCTATACAAAGCTATCTAGACCCTGTCTCATGCTTTTTTATGCCTCTAGGTTCATTCCAAGAGACGATACTTCTGACGCTGCCGCTGGCGCATGCATACGGCCTCATTGTTATCATCCTCACTCTATCACAATTGGGGGGGCGCTGTGTCATCTGTGACCCTTTTGATACCTCCAACCTCATCGAGATCATGGAAAAGTATCAGGTAGTGTAGACTAAAGGCAAAGGCTGAGCCTTGTTCTTGCACGTTTGTCGTTTAAGCATAAGATTGAGAGCCTCTTGCGTGTCATAGTGCTTTGGACGATGATCACATCGGATCACAGTGGATTATATGAAGTTTTATGAATGTACGGTTTTTAGCTCGGTAAAGGACCATATATATTAATTATTACTATCATCAATGCATTCTGATAGGGGTCTTGGTTTCAGCAGATATACAGGATTTCTTCATTTAGTTTTTGTGAATTCTGCTCATGGTTGAGATGCCTATAGTTAATAGCTTGTGGATTTAGGGGTGAGTCAGCCTCCACCTAACTCTGGCTAGACAGCTATTCCTAGTCTTCAGAGACGCCTAAGATGTCTACATTTATAATTCATGGTCACTTGAGGGCCCTGCTATATAACCCTACAAATTACCTCGAACAAAAGAAAATATCAACGCCCACTGGTTTTTGGCGACCTGGATATTCATGGCTAATGATTATGTGCGGTTATAAGTAGTGTACGTATTATAATTATATGCTTATTTTCGTGTCAATTTATATGTATTATTTAGGTTTGTTCACTTTTATACTGTCGAGGTATAGCTGATATATATATATATATATATATATATATATATATATATATATATATATATATATATATATATATATATATATATATATATATGGAGGGGGATTAGATTAGCCGAGTGGTGAGGTATAGAGCGAAAGGACACCCAAGAGACCTGACCTATGCTCCTTTACCAGATGATGGGGTAAGATAATGAGGGGGAATAAATAGAGAGATACTGTTCTCCGAGTACGCAGGCAAATAACAAAAGCGAGTGCAGATTGGCCGTTAATTACTAGCTATGGCTGAATGCTATTCTTGGTTATTTAAAAGAGAAGTAGAAAAATAATATTTAATAACACAAGAAAAAAAATATTTACACAAATAAAATGAAATGGGATTATCCAGGACTTTGAGGACTCGATAGTCTGGAAAAAGGGACAAGCTAATGAGCTTAAGGCAGGTAAATGACCAAACTCGGATTGAGTCTTCAAAGGGCTGTGCTGAGTCAAAATACAAATAAATAATTAGGAGGAAAACCGGATTAAGGAATCAGCACGCGTTGACGGCTTGCAGAAGTAAAAGCTTGGACGGTGAAGGGACGAGGGGGGCGAGACAATTTGAGAAGAAGAATTGCAGAAGGTTGAGATTTACCTTGGAATACCTTGACAAGTGAGTACTTGCGCCGGTGAACGAGAACGGCCGTTCATGGGAACTCGCCAATTGACTAGGGTGGAATTCCGACGGGAGAATATCTTGCTTTTGCGCTCGTGGAGATGATTGCGGAGCCAAATCGAGAAGATATGTGTCTCGTTCTGGATTGCGAGCCTGTACTACCTTGTTCCGGACGAACCTGACGTTAAATACGGGCAGACGATGGTGGAGTTAAATCGCCTCTGGCCACATAGGGGATTCTCCCAAAGTAAACACATGGGTGGAGGGCGGGTAGGGGGGTGCATGTCTTCCAGCTAAGAATTTGATGACTTCCCTCACTCTCGCATGCTTCCAGGTGGTAGGCGAGAGGCAAAATTGCCTCGAAGCTTGGGGAAAACCTCCATAAGTAAATACAGCTACGTTCAGATGCCTCTTCGTGTGGCTTTTAGGCCCGTTCTCTCGTCCTTTGACCTTGTGTGTGATAGCTACGTGTGTTTACGGTGTCTCCGTGGGGCTTCCTTGACTTAATTCTTTCACATATACCTTTTTTTCTCTTTTTGTTGTAAGATTTTCTTTTTTCCACTGTAATGTATATTGTCAACAAAATATTTGTTATCTTATTTCTTAAATTATTCTCAGCAATCATTCCAAAATTATTAATGAATCCAATTATACCTTCATGACTGAGGTAAATTGTTTTATCGTACGGGAAGAGTCCTTACAGTACAAAAATATTTAAAACGGTTTTACGAAATATATTCATTTTCAACAGAAAGAAAAAGTAAAAAAATTATTCATGACTTTCAACTGTTGGTTCAACACCTAATTTAGCTATGCTATATCAAGAGTAGAAGTCTATGACTCTGGTTTCCCTACAAAACGCATAAACCTTTTACTAAAGATCTGCGTACATTTTGCTTCTTAGAGGAGGCTAGCATCCTCATTTTATTTGACTCTCTTTGTTGTTGGTCACATGCTCCGTCACCAGGGAGAGGTGAGCTTACCCCCCGACACCGGAGCGTGCTTTGTTCTTCATCTTCTTGCTGTTATTTTGTTTCTTGATTTGTGTTTTGTTCGTTCTCTTTTGTACCCTTAGCGGCAGGCGCTAGATGCGGTAATTTAAAAAAGTGGGTCTATGTGACAACAGTACTCGCTACTGGAGGCAAAGACTCCAGTACGAAAGCTAGCGAAGAAAAATCTAATATAACAATACTTAAAATACCTTTGGAATGGGTAAAATCTTATGGAGATAGGACAGTTGAACCAAAGAAAAATATACGCGTCTTTTTTTCTGTCGATTTCCATTTTGAGAGGATCGGGAGCGAACAAGTTTTATGGTCATGACTGCAAGTAAAGTACCATCTCCATTACATCTATTGAAAGGCCCCAAAATATTCATCGAAACAAATATGTTATGTACATGGATTTTGAACGGTCATGGCACATATTCTGGTCCAGGAAATGATGACTTGTGATAAATATGCCCAAATAGTAATGCTAGACTTCCTATATACAGGGTGGTCCGAAAGTCTTGTCCAAATACGCCGAAATATTCACCCAAAGAATTATGCTAGACTTCCTATATACAGAATGGTCCGAAAGTCTTGTCCAAATACGCCCATATATTCACCCAAAGAGTGATGCTAGACTTCCTATATACAAGGTGGTCCGAAAGTCTCCCCCCTCCCCTAGAAATATTGTTTCAATTTCCTATTTCAAAATTGTTTTAATTTTATATTTCAGATGAACGAAAGTCTTATCCCTCTCCCCTGTAAATATTGTTTAAATTTCATATTTCAGATGACTGTCACGAGCTCCTACTGTTTGGAAGAGAGGCTGATTGCAAATGTATGGCCAAATGATTGTGTGCAGTTTAGGGTTTATAAAAACCTTCTTGATGTGTGACAGTGTCAATTAAAGTGAATACACTAAAACCAGTACATGCGTTTGATATTATTATATTGAACCTCTATTGTTCTTATCACTTTTCGGTAAGAAATAACAAGAATTTCGGACCACCTTGTACATATTCAAAAGGCAGTGCTATTTTTTTTGCCGTTGTGGAATAAGAAAAAAGATTTTCCTTGTTATAATCAGAGGAAGGCTTTCACAACTAAATTGCGCGAACGAAAACAACATACCTTTCTTGATTATTGTGTCGTCCCTTAAGGAAGAATTTCAAGATACTGCTCAGAAGTTAGGAAATTTGTACCTAAAGTAATTAAATAGGAAATAAAAAAGAAATGGAGATGTATTTATTGCTAAGACCAATTTGTTTTGGTTTCGCGTTTCATTGGACCTAAAGAGAAAATACCATTATACCTTCTCTTGTTTTGAATAATTTGCACGGTACTTGTTTGTACCTACAGCAATATTATGACAATTACGCTTGATTTAAGCTAAAGAGGATGGGCACAAGATCCTATTTCCCGTTTTCTATTCCATAGGAGGGATCACTTTCTCAATTTCGGGGCTTATTTTTATTTATCATTCAGTTTTCTCAGAAATGATCTCCAATAATCCTAAATCATAACTACCCTTGCCCTGTTTACGTCACCACGCCTCTCATATAACTTTGTTAATTTCAAGAATACCAGGAGTAACCCACACTTTTTCTCTCCCTCAGCCCGGGGTTTTGATGGTGAACCCTTATATAATCGAGAAACTGAGTCGTAACACCCATTTCGGGACTGCCTTCAATAATGTCCGAGTTATATCAAATGTAGGGTCTCCGCACGACCCAGGGACCTTCCTCACCCTCAATCAAAAAACGACGAAGAATTTATTCCTCCAGGAATGTATGTATTTGCTGGGTTATTAGGTGGGACGGGGGCCTTGTACTCTTCTGGAGTTTTACAATTTGCACTAGCGTCGCATTCTAGAAAGCCCCTAAATAGAAACACCCCTTTACCTCAAATGAGTGCAGACTGGGGTGGGATCTTATTACCTAGTAATGTAATAATCACATGAATTTATCCCAGTAAAGGTCGAAAGAAGGCGTTAAACTTCAAAAAAATATCCAAAATCTTCCTCCTATTTCGGCCTTGAAAATATATTAAATTACCATTTAAAAAATAGTCTCAGAGGCTTGAATACATCCAAACTTAACTACATCTACTTGATTTTCGACAATGCTCTTTCAAACTTCAAGAAACTTCACCATTGCATCCCCCCAAAATCATAAAGCGACAAGTAATCAAAATATGGTCAACATAACTAGGTCGCGTGCTCTCCATTATTCTGACTTATGACCTACAAACTTTTCAATAATAACCAGGCTAACGTACAATGGACCTTGACAATTACGTCATTCGAAAGACAATGTAAAACAACATAAGGGTTTCAAAATTCGTTAGAATCGGCCGAATAGTTAAGATGTTATTGGCAGAACTAAATAATTACCGGCTAAACTTGGAAGGACCTTGGCAATTATATCATTCGAAAGACAATGTAAAACAACATAAGGGTTTTAAAATTCGTTAGAATCGGCCAAATAGTTATGATGTTATTACCAAAAACCTCATTAAAAGTAAAATGTTTACCATCCGCCCGTCGACCTACGAACTAATATAATAAATTATAGAGTCGCGTGAACGCGATTAAATATCAAATTACATATCCAGCTAGAAGCTTCAAACACTCATTCATCTACTTAACAGAGTAGTCTGCCAGACTACCAGTCTAATACAAATACAAAAATGCTTAACAAAATTGGACTGTTACACAGAACGTTTCACAACAATAGTATTTGTAAGCCATTCAGCACAGTACTGAGACACATATTAACAATATTGTCAATATGATACTTGATAACAATTTTTAAAAAGCTTGTTAAATTTCATGCAGGCTGTCAGACATACACATATTACCAGCATTGTAATTAACAGAGTCCGAAAGAATTCTAAATACTCAGCTATTTTCTCCAACCTTTCGCCTATGTCTTTCAATTACCCTTCCAATCTACAGTTCTGTAGATATTATTATTATTAGACTCATTCATCACCTAAATTTCAGATACGCAGCTTGAGATCAGCAAATTTCTACTACACCAACACCTCTACACACCCACGCAAACACCTCCAGCTCAGACTATAACAGAATCTAGATTTAGGAGAGATATGAACATTAAAAAATGAATCGCACGAAAATTAATAAACCCAAGGGTTGAGGAAACTGAAGTTACATTAACACACGCAAGTAGACTATAATAAATTACTACGCCCAATCATACTATAGCGGGTGGTAGCTTGAACCCTGAGACTAGATGGTTTGACGTGTTATGATTGTGTTGATGAAGCAAAGGTTCCGAACACCACATACCCCACAAGACTCACTTGCTCTCACCAGCAAAATCCCTAATACCTCTGCCAAGCTTTGGACATTACTTCAAGGCCATAATATTACAATGAGGTAAGCCTAAGTCACTATGAGCCCCCAATCCAGGTCCCTATTGTACACAAAACCATCCATACACCCATAAGACAGAATATCATCCAGACTCAAAGTCCAAACGATCTCCTACAATTTATTTCACTAGCCATTAAGGTAGAAAACAAACACCATCATACCACAAACATAAGACTTCATGCCAAGGTCTCGTTGCAGTTCTCACCCAGAACCAAACACCTAAAAGTCTACATCTTGCCTTCCTTAGACAAAACCTAAACCTACGCACTGAAAATTATTAGCATCTTTACTTCACCCTAACAATAAAACCTAGTCTTTTTTGCATCATTTGACCTGTAGCAATGATTACAAGATTCACCGATGATCTCTGGATAAAACGCAGTGGACAGTGGAATCAAATATCTCGGGGGGGGGGGGGTGTAACTCCCTCATTTGGCGATTTCCTTCAATGGCATGTCGCCGTATTTTAAAATTTGCAGCCCAGTGCAAGGCAAGTTTAAAGTCACCAAGACAAACTAAACAAAGACAAAAAAAAAGAAAAACAAGAATAAGGAAGCACGCTCCGGTTTGGGGGGAGGAGAGACTAAAATTATCTCCGAGTGTTACCAGAGGCCCACATCTTTTCAAGTCTCTCCAACGCAAATTAATCAATAAAAAAGAAAAAAGTTTTAAATTTTTACTTTCCTCACTAGGTATTAATTCATTAAAGTCGTGACTTAATTTATCCCCCCCCACAAAAAAAAATATTTAAGTGTTTCGAATGAAAATTAAAATATCACAAATATATTAAATATTAAACGAAACAAAGCTAAAATCATTAATAGAATTCCTTTTCCTCCCATGGCAAGGTTACGGAGCTTCTGAAGTTGGAGCCGTACTAACCACTCCGATTGGTTCAGAATACCAACCAGGGATGACAGGAAAGCTTATTGGACATACCAGAATACGTGTTGTCGACCTTGAAACGGAAGAACCGATCAGAGAACCAGGAAAACAAGGGGAACTTTGGATCCAGACGCCTTGGGTAGGATCATATTTTATTATTCTGACAGATGCAAACTCTTAGATTTCGAAGAATTGCCTCTTTTTAATAAGAAAATAACAAGGTCAACAGATCTAAGTCGGGTGCTCTCAATTATTATAACTTATGACCTTATGAACATATGACCTTACGACCTTCAAAACTTTCAATAATTCCAGGACTATCCTTTGGAGGATTTTGGCAATTATATCATTCGAAAGAGAATGTAAAATAACATAAGGGTTTCAAATTCCGTTAGAATCAGCCGAATAGTTAGGATGTTACTGCTAATTTATTCCCAGGCTAACCTTGTAATGACTTTGGTAATTATATCATTCGATAGAGAATGTAAAACAACATAAGGGTTTCAAATTTCGTTGGAATCGGCCGAATAGCTAGGATGTTATTGTCAGTTAATTCCAGAGCTAACCTTAGGATGACCTTAACAATTATATCATTCGAAAGAGAATATAAAATAACATAAGTGTTTCAAATTTCGTTAGAATCGGCAAAATAGTTAGGAAGTTATTGCCAATTAATTCCCGGGCTAACCTTAGGAGGACCTTAGTAATTATATCATTCAAAATAAAATGTAAAACAACATAAGGGTTTCAAATTTCGTTATAATCGGACAAATAGTTAAGATGTTATTGCCAAAAAACTCATTGAAAAGTAAAATGGTTACCATCAACTGACGACCCTCGGACCGACATAGTAACTTATAGATTCAGGTGAAATCGACTAAAACGTTCAGATTGATCCTTATCTTTGTTTTTCTCTATTTTCTTGCCTTCCCATTTCTTTCTTATTCTCTTTCTCTATCGCATGGCTTCACTAATTCCGCCCAGATGTCTTTATTGGATCCAACATGAAGAATGACTCAATTTCATTGCCATATCTCTGAGAGAAGTAATATTCCAAATGATATAAGACTCATATGCGCTTCACTGGCACATGGCAACTAAATATTGTGTCGTGGTGGTACAATAGATAAAGCTTTGTTTGGGTCCTTATTTTCAGTTCATGGAAGGATATTTAAAGAATCCAAAAGCGACTGCGGAAGTTTTTGTGGACGGACCAGGCGGGAAGTGGTACCGCTCGGGCGACCTTGGCTACGTCACTGAAGACGGTTGCGTGTACGTCATCGAACGTGTCAAGGACCTGATTTGGGTCGGTGGGAAGAAGGTGAGGTGACTCTGTGGTTTACGTCCTCCTTTCATTACGAGTTCCGTAGAAAGGTCTATGGATTAACTTGTGTTGAGGCAAGAGGGAGACTGGCTATTTGTAGCCACCCACTTTGCCTGAACAAAAGTGTACTTACTATTTTATCATTATTTATTACTACTATTAATTATTATTCTCAGTTTTCCCTATTTTTTTGCTTGCTTTTTCCTTTTTTTTCAAAGATAGAAAATTTTTCTTAGCTCCCATTTAATCTAAAGTCTGTATGCTAAAAGATGAATGGCACCTAGGGCTTTAAGGGTCCTCAGATGACTATCAGACAAGCTACCCAATGTTGGGGGAACCTATGTAGATATGTATATGTTTGTAGTCTGGCAGAATTTTCAGGCTTCACCATTAGGAATAAATCAAATTAAAATTATATTTGGAAAACTCGGTATCAACCTCGCCTTTCCTGTTTACAAAGGAAAATGAAAAAATCAAATCCATTGCTAGAATCAAGTGAGAGGGTTCATTTACGCTACAACTACACTAGCCCATGAATTCTCAAACGGGAATCAATGTCCTTATGCGCCTCTTCCTATAGTTCTATACCGATGACCTACTGTCCACTCAACGTTATGGGAAGGATGTTGGCTTCGTGCCTTTTCCACGTGATTGAAACTGGCCTAAACCAACTACGCTCTGATCTTGATCCTTTCCTTCGTTTAATCGGTCGAGTCTAGAAAGAAATATCATCATAATGCCATGCCTGTTGTCCCCTTATATCTGCAAGGCTTAGAACACTACCGTTTGATTCAGCCTTCTTTCTAGCCTGCACTCTCTTAGCTTCCATGGTTCTTGGCCTGCAATCCTTTATGGATTCCTATATAACTGATCCTTCCAAGTCTAGGCTCTTTCATCGAACTCCAAATTCTTACTGCATGAAAAGGATCTACCCTTAAGAAACGTGGTAACCTCTTTCCATACACGCTCTACGCCGAAGCCCTAGTTTTCTACTAATCTGGTAAATCATTCGCCCTGGTCACCTAATAGGTTCCACTCACCATTTTTGAAACCAAAACGTTGGTTAGCTTATTGCAGTTCATTTCTCCTCCATGTTTCATCCTGGCTCCTTTTCCGCCCCTGTCTCTTTTTTACATGCAAGCAAATGTTCTTCGCTCCTTTCCCTACAAACCAATCGTTGATTTCCCTCGGCCTTATCTTTTATGAAGGGTTCTTTCAGAGGTGTCACATGAACTACCACGATGCACCGGCCGCTTAATCCTTAATTGCTTGAGTCCCAAATCCCACAATGCATAGAGCATCGACCAGTGCAGGATACGTCATTCTACCAATCTAATCGAGTCTAAATTACATTCTGACTGTGTAGCTGAGGCATCTGGCTCTCGTAAACACCTGTCGCCGTAAAATTAATCAATAGTATAGCCTTTACTTAGCTTTAGGGGTTTTGTCCTCCTCTCTCCAAAGGACTTTTGTAGAGTGCAACGGCCCCTACCTGTCAGATCGACAGCTGTTCCTCTCTGCGAATGTATTTATCTTTGCATTTCACTGATATCATTTACTAAGTGTTATCGTTTATCCGCCTTGTATCTGCTAAGCACCATTGGTAACTTCCGAAGATGGTGTCACCACTCTTTACAGCCCTCTCATTTTGTTTGCCATCTCCTTGTCAGATCTCCTTTGCCATCTCCTTGAATACTGGAACTGTTCACTGCAGATCGGCAAGTACTCAAAGTTTGCCGGTGCGTGTTTGAAGGCTTCTTCTGACACTCATGACAAACATTTTTTCCGATGGATCTTCCTTCACTCATAGCTTATCTGACAATGTGGTTCGAGAGACCGTCCGATCTTTATCCTACTTACGCCTGCTTTCTCTATTGTTTCATTCCGACTCGGTAAAACTGCAATGTATCTATGAGTCTCGCTACCACCCTAATTTTACAATGCAAACAACCCTACCTCCTAATCTGCAAGTTGAGACTGCTTCTTACCCCAAAATAATTATCCTGTTTTAAATATTTTCCCACTTTGGGGTACTTGGCAATGAGACAGGTAAGCAAGGTGCTTAGATAGCTTCTGAGCCCATGCGACTATCCCTTATTCCTTTACACGATTTCCTTGCATACATGAAGATATAGTGTTGTCTCACTTGCTTTTTACCTATAAATCTCCAACTACGGCTAAGATCCCCAACATAAACCGCCTCTTGACTAGTGGTTCCCGTAGTTCCACCGTTCAGACCATAAATATCTAGCACAGTGCTTACATCAGAACAGAATAGTCCTTGGACATCTTATGTCTCGCGATCTTCCACCTCTGCAAAGCATGCACTACCATGCCCAACGTCACTTCATCATAAATATACCTGTATTCTGTGCCCATTTCCTACTTCTTTATTTTCCTAAATCAGACCATTTACGTTTGATCATGGACAAAGAACTTCTAGATTCTTATTGGTAACTCTCATCTCTTTCTTCTTTACCTCATTGGCGGCCGCCAGATGAACATTATTTTTTTAAATTCCTTTTTACCACTTGCCTCATCTTCTTCTAAAATACAAAATCTAACGTAGTGATATGTGCATTTCAGATTCCCTCATCCAAAATCGAGAATCTGATCAAGATCCACTCTTGTGTGCTGGATGTCGGTGTCATTGGCCACCAAAACATGAAGACGGGTTGCGAGGAACCCAAAGCCTTTGTGATCCGGAAGTCCCCTGTGGAGGAAGAGGAAATCATCAAATTCGTGGAGGAAAAAGCCCCGTACCCGGAGATGCGACTTAAGGGCGGGGTCGTGTTTGTAAACGACCTCCCTCGGAACCACTTAGGAAAGATGGTCAAAAAACATCTCAGAACGATGGTGTGGGTGGAGCAAACTCAGGTTGGAAAATCGAAGAATTTTTAACTATGGGAGGAAGTAGTTAAAATCAATGGACTTTCTTCGCCCTCCTTTGTTGTCCCATATATCCCTATGATATTAATTTCATTCAGAAAACGGATATTTAATTTTAAAAGTAAGGTTTATCTAGAAAATTATGAAGCATCAAGACAAAGAACCGAATATATTTGGTGTGCCAACTACTATAGCTTACCTTATTCTCGCAGTCCAAATATGTATTCTATCGCTGATAATCTATCATAATTTCGAAGAAGAGGGCGTCAATTAGCTGTAAGTTTTGGTTGGAAGTAAACAATATCCCTAATTTTAGAAACGAAAGATAATTGAAATCTTTGCATAATTATATGAATGTTGAGTGTAACTGTTTATTATTGGTGCAAGGATTAACAAATAAAAACTACTTACCCAAACCATTTGGACTCTCTACTTAATTCAAGTGGATTTCAAATTTGCGCCACTTTTTTCGAAGACCGAGAGACACCCTTAGAACACATAATAAATTTATACAAAATTCCGATTGAATTTATGATTAGGCACCTAAAATCACTCAATTCAAGAATAAGCACCTGCATTTCGTTCAATTCAAGATAAGGCACCTGCGGTTCGTTCAATTTAATATAAGAACCCCTGTACCCCCCAGTCCCTATAAAACACAGTTTCCAAGACCCAATTCCTTAAACTGCAAAGGGTCTAGAATAAGGCAGTATATATCATTACGGGAGCCCGAAGGAGAGAAGGAAGAAGGCAAAGTGAACTCCATGGTGAACTGGAGATGACCCCCATAAACGTGGAGCTTCACCTCAGGGCAGCCAAAATCTGGGACAAGGTGCACCGGCACCTCCCTCTCGAGTTTGTGCTCAGGCACATTAAATTTGACAACTTAAACAACATAAGACGACCAATATCATTTAAAAGCAGCAGACTACCGATTGACATTGACATTTGTTAATATTAGTTTTTATTAAAAACTTCCCTAAAATTTTTGAGCGAAATATTGCCAAAAGACAAAAACAAACGAACAAACAAAAACAACACAAAATAAATACCAAAATCTGGGTGTAAAATACCCGGATAAGAAGATGAAAATCTTCAACAAGCCACGTAGAGAGTAAAAAACACCTACTACTACAAAGGCTTGAATGCCCATCGCATTACCCGATAATATATTTATATATTGTCCCAAAAAAATATAACTAAAACGCAAAGAAAGCCAGAGATGCCCTTTCACCAGGGATCTGTCTTTCATACTTCTTTTCATTTTCACTTTTTTATTAATTTTCCCCTATTTCCCCACTATTTCTCCTACTAAAACCCTCTTCTACTATATTCCTCACTTTATATGTTGAATGTCCAATTTAATATAAGGCACCTAACGACTCACAAGGTGACTTCTAAAGGAAAAGTAAAATATTGCAAATTACTAAGGAAAGTTTTATTAAATAGAAAAATATTTAAAGGATCATTTAAATATCATATTGTTCAGTTATATGATTACATAAGCTTTGAAATGGGTTTGACGAAAACCTGTCCACCCACATAAATTGCACTAAATATGTATGTAGAAAATCTCGTTTGCAACCTCTCATGGTTTTAATTTTTTTGTTTCTGTTTATTCCAATAAGACTAAATTTAGTGTGTGGGCACCAGTATTTTTATGAACAAAATTTAGTGATGTTAAGATAAATTACGATAAACGAAAATAACTTCTAAAGTAAAGTAAGGTAAATTTAAGGTAAGTTACGATCTACTAAGAGACCTTCCAAATATTTCTAATTCAAGAATAAGCACCTGCACTTCGTTCACTTCAAGATACAGCGCCTGCGTTTAAGATTGATCAAAAAAAGGGTCACAAAGTTGTTACTTGTCTATAATATTTTAACTTGAGCACAATCTGAATGTTCCAAACATATGGATTTATTAGTTAATTTACGCAAACTGGTACAATTCACCTTTTGATAAATCAGTCATTTTAAATTTCATGTAACATGTGTTTCTAATAATTTAACTTTTTACTTTAGTTAGTGTTTAATATTTAGTTTTCTTCAAATAAAAATGGTCATAAAGTTGCTGCTTGTCCATAATATATATGTCGTGGTATAACCACTCTATACCATACACTACTTCTATATTATGTGGGGGGTGACTTAATCACATACTGCAACGCAATCATACAATTCGATAGGGACGTTTTTTCACTTTGGATTTTTCGGTGTAATATATTTAAGTTCGGGAAGATAGTTAACTTTGAATATTAGACATAATACTAAAGGAATATTTAATTATATTTTGAAAAGTTTCTCAGTATGGATGTTGCTTTGGATGAAGTGAGTATGCCTTTTGATGTAAGCAGTGTGTATGTAGTTTGTGGTGTTGAAAGAAGAGCAAATGTATCTGAATGCCCGGTTTGTTATGTGACTAGTGCAAATGTGGCTTTGGTAGAGGTGAGTCGGTTGCGTGATGAGTGCAAGAAATTAAGTTGGTGAATGAAGTGAGAAGGGATGCGAGTGTATGCATGAAGAATGTGGCTGGGACCAGGGGGGTGGAAGATAGGCCTAGACTAGGGACTGAAGAGAAAGAAGTGACTTATGTGAGTGAAGATGAATGGTGGGTGAATATGGATAGAATAGATAGGATAGGACAGTTTAGCTCTGTGAGTAAGAGGGACATGGAACCTGTTAGGTTGACTAACATATTTGATGCCCTGAGAGAGGAAGAAGTTGAAAGTGATTTGTCCGATGTGGTCGTGGCAGAAAGTGAAATAAGTAGTATTTGAATGAGAATAAGAGGGAGGGAAAAGCTAGGCCTAGGGGGACTAAGAGAATGACTGAGGTGCTTGTGATGGATGAGTCTCAGATTAGATATTTAGATAGGAAGTTGAGTGCAAGCAAATGGAAGGGAGTGAGAATTTGTTTGCCGGGTGCTGGTGTAAATGATGTGTTTGAGATTTATGATAGTCTGGTGTTTGGGTCTGAGAGGAATGCAGTTGTGATTACACATGTGGGAGTAAATGATGTAAAGAAGTTGGGTTCATGTGAGTTACGAGAGAGGTACAAAAGGTTAGTTGAAAGTATGAGTGAAAGTAGAGTGAAATGCGTTGTTTCAGGTGTGCTTCCGAGATTGATTGTGGGGATGGAATGGTTGTCTCGTGCAAATGTACTAAATGAGTATGTGAAAGCCAAAATGCTAGCGGAGTGGTGGTCTTGGGGAACGATGACATCAGTCCCTAGGCAAATACAGCTGCGGCGTGCGATAATGGCGTTGGCTGCCTCCTTGCCTAGTTTCAGCCATGCTTTCACAGCTCCATGCGGGGATCTCAGGATCCACGTGGGTACAGAAGGGCACGTGGCGCCATTTGACCTCATTCTGCTACACATTGTATGATTTGGATAAACTCCATCTAAGCCTGGATGGGGTTGACGTGTTGTGTCAGAAGTTAGATAGTGTCGTTGGGTCTTTGCAGGCGGGAAACTAGTTACTGATAGGGGTCAGGAAAATATAAGAGTACAAGGTGGGGCAGGGAAAGGAAAGAGATGCAGAGGAGATAGAGTGGAAGGTATACATTCTAAAAGAGGTGCTTCAGGAATAGGAGGGCTGAGTTGTCTTTATGCCAATGCTCGTAGTCTTAGAAATAAGAAAGATGAGTTATTTAGTTATATTATTGATTAAATTATAGATATAATATGTGTAATAGAATCATGGGTTAATGAAAATAAATTTAATGACAATGTGAGTAAATTTGAACTACAGGGTTATGATATGTACATTAGTCAAAAGAGAGATAGGACGGGTGGTGGGTTGATTATTTATGTCACAAATTACATTTCTGCAAATCTAAATAATTTTATAAAGCAAGAAGAAGTTGAGTCACTATGGATAGATATCAGGATCAGTAAAGATAGGACAATACACTTGGGACACTTTTACAGACCACTCGGACAGACTGACTTTATTGATGAACTAATGATCAGGGAAAAAGAGAAAGGATGTAAAGTAGATACATACGAGTATAATCTTGGTTACTTTAATTTAAATTCTGTGGACTAAGAAAATATGATAGGAAGGGATATAGCAAGTTGTAAGTTTATAGAATGCTTTGGGGATAATATTTTGACTCAATTTGTTAACAAGCCCAAAAGGGGTGCCAATATCTTAGATCTGGTTCTTTCAAATGATGATCACTTGGTTCAGGAATTGACTGTCGGGGAAGCATTGGGAAATAGTGATCATCAGATGGTTCGTTTTAATTTTGGAATAGTGAAAGGTAGAACATCAACAAACTCCAAAAAATCTCCAAATTTTTATAGGCGAGATTACAATAAATTACAAAACTTGCTAAATCAGATTAGGTGGGATATAAAATTCAGGGGAAAGAATACTTATGAGATATGGGTCACTTTTAAGACTATATTAAACATAGTCCAGGAGCAAAGTATTCCAATGAATGTTATTAGGAAGAAATGTAGGAAGCCGTTGTGGTTGAATCAGGAGATAGCTAGGAAAATTTATGAGAAGAAAAGGGCATACCATAGATTACAGAGAGGAAGTACTTTTGATCATTTAAATCATTATAGGTCGACCAGAAATGAGCTAAATAAGATTATTAAGAAGAGCAAAAGAGCGGCAGAAATTAATTTAGCTCAAACTAATAATAAAGATCCAAAAAATTCTTTAGCTATTATAGAATTAATAACAAATCTAACAGTGATAAAATAGGGCCTATTAGATATGACGAGGTTTTGAAAGAATCTGATGAGGAAATAGTAGAGGTTTCTTTATGATCATTTTTCTTCAGTATTTACACAAGAGAATCCAGATAAATTAATTGATGTTAATTCTAGGTCAAGGAAAGTAATGTTGAATACCGTTAATGTGAACAGGGAAATAATTAAAGGGCTTATATTGTAGTTAAATACTTGTAAGTCATCTGGCCCAGACAACATTCTTTCTAGGTTACTCAAAGAGGTGTAGATAGTATTGCAGTAGCTCTTGAGAAGATATATACTAGATGACTAGAGTTTGGAGAAATACCTAATGATTGGAAATTAGCGAATGTAGTGCCAATTTTTAAAAAGAGGACCCAAATATCATTAGGCCAGTAAGCTTATTTCTATAGTTTGTAAAATTGTTGAGAAGATAGTTAAGAAGGGGACTTTTGACCATCTAGAGTGTGGTAGGTTGATGAATGATGCTCAGCATGGGTTTAGAAGATATAGATTGTGTTTAACAAATTTACTGGATTTTATGGATTATGTTACTAAACAATTAGATAAGGGAGATAATGTTGATGTAATTTACTTAGATTTTAGCAAAGCTTTTGATAAGGTTCCACATATGAGACTAGTTCACAAATTAAAAATGTATGGGATATGTGGTGAAGTTTTGAATTGGATAACTGAATGGCTGAATTACAGGAAACAGAGAGTTGTGCTGAATAGGGTGAGGTCTCGGTGGAGGGATGTTACCAGTGGCGTACCTCAGGGATCCGTTCTATGACCTTTATTATTCATAGTTTATATAAATGATCTTGGGAAGGCTGTAAATAGCAAAGTGTCAATTTTTGCTGATGACACTAAATTGGCATCTGTAGTCAAAGAAGTTGAGGGTAGCTTTAAAGTGCAGAGTGACTTAAATAAGTTATTAGCTTGTACTCAGAAGTGGCAGATGACTTTTAGCCTTAAAAATGCAAAGTTCTTAACATGGAAAGGGATAATAGGGAATTTAGCTATGAAATGGATGGGCATTGGCTGAATTCAGTTGAAGATGAGAAGGACTTAGGCGTAGTAGTCGATAAATCACTGAATTCTTCACAGCAGTGTATTGAGGCAAAAAAATAGAGCAAATAGGGTTCTAGGATACATTAAGAGGAATTTTAGCTACAAGAGTAAGAGGGTTATCCTTAAACTCTACAACTCGTATGTTAAGCCACATTTAGAGTGCTGTATACAAGCATGGTCACCACATTTTAGACATGACATCAACCTGCTAGAGTCAGTACAAAGGAGGGGGGCAAAAAAATAATACCTTCCCTGGAGCACCTTGAATATGAAGATAGACTGAGGGTACTAAATATGTTCTCATTGGAGAGAAGATGTGTGAGGGGAGATATGATTGAGCTTTTTAAAATCTGTTCTTGGATGGATAAGTTGGATTTTAGCAAGTTATTTGAGTTAGAAGGTAGTAATAGGACTAGGGCATCACCACTTAAAAATTAAAAAAACAGGTGCAGGCTGGATGTTAGAAAATATTTTTTCACCTAATTAAGTGGTAGATTACTGGAATAGTTTGCCATCTGAGACGGTAGACAGTCCAAACCTGAATATATTCAAACGCAGATTAGATGATTAAATGGGGGGTTGGGTTAACTTTGGGTTGGTATTCTGGACTCATTCTTATGGATGCAGTAATAAATTATTGTATATTACGATTGATTTGGATTTTGACGAGTCTTGATGATGATGCTTTTTGTTTTTGACACATTCCTGTTTATGGTTGGAATTGTATATTGCAGATGCATGAGCTGACACAATACTATAGATTGTTTAAATTATATATTGTAGATGCATGAGCTGACACAATCCTATGGATTGTTTAAATTGAATATTGTAGATGCATGATCTGATACAAACCTATAGATGCATTTTGTGGGTGGGTTTTGACAGATGCTGATGATATTTGATAGGCCCTTGTGGATTTTGTCATCCGTGAAATTATTTTATGTTATGTTATGTTAACGCGAACCGTTGAAGGACTGTTCGCAGGGACTAACGACCGACTAGAAGGTCACATTTGAGGCGTTGGGTTTGAAATCCTTAATAATCAGATAGAGTGCATAAATGGTTGGTAAGATTTACTTGAATAGGCTGATAGTATCGTTCAAGGTTAGTTAAAGATGAAACAACAAAATATAATTTTATTTACACAGATCAAAATACGAATAATAATAGGCAAAAGGGAATTATTTAAATTAAAATAGTCTCTTGATAATTACTATGAGGGATTCTCAAATAGAATAATTGATTAATGTTACTAGGCTCAGATCAAAAGGGGGAACTTGACAATACTAATAATGAAGGGCGTTTCAGTCCTACGGGTCGATGACTTCGAGGAAGGTCATTTTTTGCGATGAGGTTAGTAGGGCACGATCCGATGAAGCAGATGGGGCATGATCCGACCAACTTTCCGATGAAGATAGCCAATCTTCAAAGATGACGTTCGACGGAGAATTTGGGAATTCTCGTAATTCCACTGGAAGAGGAATCTTCTTTTCCTCAAATGTAATCGATGGAGATTTTCTTCGGTTTGATTAAAGCAAGGGAGACTGTTGCGCAAATTCAAACGCTTGCCGTTTACAGAAGCTGCTAATTGACTAGGGTAGAATCAGGGGTGAGAAAGTCTGCTGTCTGATGAATGCACACGGGACGAGACGATAAGGACGGCCTTGAGGTGTGGGGTGGACTGTTAGAACTACATAATAACCCGAGTATTTTTATGCTCGATTCTGAAGGGGCAGGGTGAATTTGGAGAAAGGAGTCACAAGTTTCAGACATCTTAATCCGGAGGCGGCGTCGATTCATCATTTAGCAACGAGGTGCGAGACAGAGCGCCTCTTTCTCGCCTCATCACCGAGGGGGCGGGGGGGGAGCTTGGGGCGAGTTCACAGATTGGGAACAATTTTCCCAATGCGCTCAGGAGTCGAAAATTCGTGAATGTTCGAACAGGAAATGACGTCGTCCACGGCCTGATACCATCGCACGTGGCCTCCAATAAATGAAGGGGGTTGGTCAGAGGCTTTTCTTTTACAATATGAAACTTGGGCATAATCTTAATTTTGCCTTGAGTACACAATAAAATTAAAAACTTGTGATACATATGAATTTATCATTTAATTTTACGTGACCTGTTTTAATTTATCCTGTAAAATCATGCATTTTAGAAAACTTTGGGAAGATCCAACTATGAATATTTTAACTTTTCAACTACTCTCTCTGACATCCAGCAGGTAATCAATAATAGACCACTAACATATAGGTCTAGTGAGAATGAATTAGATATTATCATCCCTAATCACCTTCATAAATCAATGAGCTATTTTACACTTTATTTAACTTGGGTTATGGCTAATTTTCCAATTTTATTTCAGTTACTGTTTTAAATTAAGTTTTCTCCAACTTTTGTTAGAGGAAATTTATTTACAAGGTATACTATTTTATAAAATAAAAAAAGGCTATTATTGCTCAGTTAGCATAGATTTATCATTAATTACAATGATAATGGGGTCAAAATCATGAGTAAACGCTACCTTTAGCCCCTTATCACCATCCCCATTTCAGGCATCTGTTGAGAGACTCCTCTCCTAGTTTATTGTTATTTACTTCGTCCACATGGATTTCAGTTCAGAAAAAGTAGCTAGGAAAAATAGCCTAAAATAAGCTAGGACTCGGATCCGGGCATACTCCACACGATTACCCATTTTTTGTCCTTTGTTCAAATCTGTTCTATATTTTTGACGATCGAAAGTCGATTCCGTGGAGATTGGAGAACTGCTCGATTATGCCTCATTTCTCTTTACGACAGCCAAAAATTGAGGAACAAAGCGCAAAAAAAAAGTTCAAGAAAAAATATCCTGAGCTCAGGCGAGGATCCAGGGAGGGGGACCTAGGGGGCTTAAGCCCCACACACTCATTTCCAGACCCGTTTATTTTTCTATATGTTTTATCAATCACATTTGCATTATGCTATTTAGAAAGAGTTATGCAATAATATAGAATATATATAAAACCATTTTTTTAAACCGTTACGATCGAATGTACCTTATATGATACATGTCTAAAATCCAGGTAAATCCCCTAAAATTATTATTAAATTCAGTATACCTTAGATAAGTTCCAAAAATTGCAATTCATAATTTTCTGATATGTGGAAATGAATTCGGATCTGAGAGAGTTAGTGCTCACTCCTTTATGAGATGCTGTTATTTATTATCAATGCTGTCTATTATAAACCTTATTAATCACCAATGCCCTTTTCTTTGATACTCAGAGGGAGGAATTCAGGTTATTCCCCACCTCCCAATTTTTATTCTGGATCCGCCACTGCCTGAGCTAACATAACCTAGCCTTAATTTTCAAATTAACTATACAAACCTTTTGTACCTACCTAACAATGGAGAGGCTTCGTGCTCATATCCCTTTTTTTAATTAACTCATAGTATGACAAACTCGAAAGCACACAAAAAATCTTTGCTTTCATTTCGCCTCACGACCACCCAAAATGAACAGTAGATTCGGCTAAATAACCTAAAATGTGTTTGCAAATTGAGAGAGGGTAAACCCACAAAGACGGCGGCACTTTTTATTACGCAATAGTTTTTTGTGCAACGAAATCGGCGATCTGTGAGAACTGCCTTACTCTGCGCACCACATTCGCGACAGATGAAAGAGTTGTGTATTACACCAGGCCAAAAATAAAATGCCATTGCACGATTAGGGTGACTGTGAACCTCTTGCAAGACGTGTTCGAAATATAATTTACTTGCACTACAAGTCAGCGCAAAGCTGCCCAATACAAAACATTCACATGAGAAAAAGAGGTGACATAGTAAGCTCGCTCGAAATTATGTAGACAATGTGACGCCACTTAACCAACTTTTGGCAAAAATACTTCTCCAATGTGACGTCATCACAATTAAGGAAGAGAAAAATATTGAAATTCAAACTGTTATTATAATAATAGAAACAGCGACCGCTCAATATAATCTATATAGGTGGATTCGCAAATTTGCAAAAAAATTCCCTCTACAAAAAGGGTGATTAAATTTGTTTTAAAGTGATTACGATTTTCTAAATATTGGGTTGAGGAATAAGTTCTTGTAGTTTTATAAAATTTATTCATTACCATTGACAATTTTAGAAAAACTTCATTTTTAATTGATAATAATATGCAATTTAATCAATAATGTATTCTCCGTTGTTATTTACGACTTTTCCCAACGTTCAACTAGTTTGTCGATGCCTCTGCAATAACAATCTCTGGATTTTGACTCGAAGAATTAGTCTAACCAGGTTCTTAATTCCACATCAGTATTGAACCAAACCCCGCGCAAATTGTTGGGGAGCAATCGGAACAGATGGAAATCCGATGGAGCCAAGTCTGGCGAATATGGAGGATGCGGCAGGATTTCCCAATTAAGCGTTTGGATGGCGTCTTTTGTCATATTGGCAATGTGAGGACGAGCTTTGTCGTGTTGCAGAAGGACTTAGGGTGTGATAGAGCAAGTGCCTTTCTTTTCTACCGATCCTTTCTTCGATCGAAGCTTAAATAAGGATGCAAGTTTTATGCATCCGCAGCCGAGCGTGTATTGGGCCTGGCCACCTGTGCCTTCCGTACGTCCCCCATTGCGAGCCTACTTGTCTATGCTGGGGAGATTCCACTCGCTCTGCGCCGTACATAGTGCATTATCCACCTGTACGCGGAACCGGGTGCCTCCCTCAGTCGTCAACAGCTCTCACTGCTTCCACAACCTCTTTTGACGGTGCCTATGCCGCCCAAAGACATCAGGCATAGCCTAAACCCTTTGATTTTAGGGCTAGGAAACTCCTTTCAGAGTTCACTTTAACTCTCGGGCCGATGGTGCCTCTCTGTAGGGTGCCACCTTTGACTATTTGTCACCACGCATCTGCTCCCAAAGCTTCCACAGCCCCGGGAGTATTGAGTTCGGTCTTTCTGGAGTACACTTCGTGTCGCGCTATTTCCGTGCCAGTGCATACGGATGGTTCCAAGTTCCAGGAGAGCATCGATTTTCACACCGTGTCCCCTCTATTTGAAATCAGCGAGTCTCTATCAGGCGCTGTGTGTGTATTCACTGCTGAGCTGGTCGCAATACACTGCTTGGTACTGGAAATAACGCGTCGTGCCCAGTTCGCAGACCGGATTGTGATCTTTAACGTCTCAGAAAGCGCCCTGAGTGCGCTCGACGCTTTGGAATGTCCACACCTTCTGATTCGCGGTGTCCGTGTCACCACGGTTGCTGTGTTCCTGGACATGTGGTAATTGCGCGGAATAAGCGCGCCAAAGATTCCGCGAGGACTGAGTGACCACACCAGCGTTTTGCTCTTCCTAACATTAACTACAAGGCAGGAATCATGGCAGCCATCCTGGCTGCTTGACAAAGAAGATGGGAGACTGCCGAGGGGAACTTAAAGTTTCGTGTCATTGCTCAGCGACTGTTCCCATATAACTACCCCGCAATGCTGCGACGGCTTCAGGTTGTTTTCTGTCATCTTCCAAATGGGCACACGCCGGATGCAGCAGCATTTGATGGAGCACCCCCCTGCACTTTACTGCAAGGACGACTGCGTTGTCGCCCAGATTGTTCGGCACATTCTTGTTGAATGTCCTAGTCTGGTTTATCTTCACGCATGTTACCTGTCCTAGTACCAGGAGGAGCGGGATCGCTCCAACTTGTCCCTTGCACTTGAGAAGGCTAGCCTCTTGTATTTTATTTGACTGTTTGTTTTAGGTTGCATGTTTCTGCGTCGGAGGGAGGCGGGCGGGCCTCCCCCCGACGCCGGAGCGGGCTTCCTTCTTTTTTTGCTTTTGTTTGTTTTGTCTTGTTGTTTTTTTCTTTTGTATGCCTTTTGCACGTATCTGATTTTAATCTAACCTAAACGATAAGCTTTAACAGAATTACGGCAATTTTTGCCCAACTAGGCAATCGCCAGGTTGCTGATAAATAAATAAATAAAAAATCTTTAATGGGGCATAAAAAAGGTGGGAGAGTTAAGTTATTTTTATTGGCGGTGACGCCGACCACACTTTGTGGGAAACGTTTTTTGTTGGTCTTGATTTTTAAAGTCATTATGGTACCCATATCCAGTGTTGCCTGCTCTTCTACTTCATTACGAGAGACAACATGCTCAATTGAGATGCACCTTTCTCAGACATTCGCTCAAAGAATCCATCGTTGCATTTTCCATTACACATCTTATGAAACATTAAAAAAAAACTCTCTCTCTCTCTCATAAAGAAAGTAGAGAGAGGTGACGCCCCCTTGTCGCGGGAAGAGAGCTTGTGCGTACCCTTGACCTTTTGAGCTATGTCGGCGGGTGTACCTATCTTCTGGCACACCTGGCAGGGTTTCCCTTGTCGATTTGGTCGAAAATAAGGTTCCAGACTAAGTGCGTCTTTTCTTCTTTTTTTATCCTACTCTATCCTTTATCTTTCTTTAAAAATTAATCCTATTTCTTCTACTTATACAAAAAGAAAAAAACAACAAAAAAAACAACCCCTATACCTATCATGTCACTCTTACCTTTTTTTCATCTATCTACATATAAGGACCTGGCAGCTACCTCACGCGTCAGAAGAGAGGCTTTGGAACCTCTATAAATAACGCCAATCGACGCTCACTGGTTGCGAGAGACTAGGACTTGAGGGGTCTTAGGCGTTGGGGCATGATGAATGGGATGAGGGTAGTGCCCCGGTAACCCCTTTCCTGGCGCATAATTATTGACCATTTCCAGTGACCGTTGACGGGTGCCTCTGGTAGCATTGGTCCGTGGTGACGGCCCTTTGTTCCCATGTTGGTTGCCAGGCCAATAAAAAGCCTTGGGTCGAGTCTCTTGGTGTGGCGGGATATCCACTGAACGCTGCTCCGAGATCTTGGCCGTCGTGAAGGGAACTAGTAGGAGTTTAGTACGGGGTGTGCTCCGTTGTTCACCTGGTGAGAAATCAATGGCCCCTTCGGGGAGCGTCAGTGCTGCTTGGTTGGGAGCCACGGCACGCCGAGGTTTAAAGACTCGGTCAGACGAACAGCAGCACAAGGAGCGTGCCTTCTGAAAGATCTGAAACCTCTCTGATCGATAGGCGGGAGCGACTCACGCGGGGCGAACTCACCACCCCCATTCTTTTTTATTGAGTGGTCACAAAGTATTCAGAGTTATAAAGTGTTCAGCATGACTGGAAAGAAAGGACCTGGTGCGTTAAAGTATACCTGCTCGACATGCCAAAAGGACAAGTGGTGCGTAGATTTTCCGGAGGGGTGTTTCTCAAAATGCCACCCTGGAAGTATCTGCACGGACTGCGTCCTTAGGGCAAAGCTTCAGGAGCTTAAGGAACTTTTTAAATCTTCTGAGGAAAAAACACGACAGCTGGAAGAAAAGGTGAAAATCCTCGAGTCTGAGCATGTGACTCAAATCCGTCATCTCGAAGCCATCATTTCAGAGATTAAAGCCACCAATGGACAGCAACAGCAACAAGAAACTCCCAACGACGCGGATGGCTCCTCTGTTGGGCCCTCATACACCGCGTCGATAGAGATAGGCCAACCATCCGACGTCCCAGAGCCAGCAGCTGCTGGGGTTACTCAGGGCGTCAAAAAGAAGAAAAGGAAGAGTAAGAAAGGAAAAACAGAAGAGAAAAAAGAAACGAAAGAAAAAACGAAGAAAAAACCAAAAAAAGTGGGGAAGAAAGAGGAATCGAAAGAGCCCATACTGAAAGGGAAGCCTCTGTCCTCTGAACCCAAATGCGCGAGGGTCATCGTGATCGGTGACTCCCAAGCGCGGGATCTACAACCCTTGCTAGCGGCCCGCCTTCCCACCAGTGTGAAGGTAAGCTGCCTTCCAGGAAAGGGGAGCGGAGAAATAAGGGTGGAGGCTGAGAAATCTCAGATCTCTGAGAACTCAGTAATTGCCCTCATGGCAAGTGGCAACGATCTCTACCTACGAGGAGGCAATGTAGGCGCCAGCGGGAAGATCCTGACCACGGTTATGGGAGGAGTTGACGACTGTGGGCTAAAATCCACAGACGTGTCGTGGTCGGGATACTCCCAAGACGAGGTCCATCCCGCAATGCTCACGTGAGGAACGTCTCCATAAACCAACGCCTGGGAGATCTTTGTACGGCGGAAGGAGTCTTTTTTGTAGACCCCTACCGCACCTTTTACGGGAGAAATGACCTGTACAAAAGGGACGGAGTGCATCTTTCCTTTAAAGGGAAAGCTGCACTCGCAAACATGATCCAGGATGTTGTGGAGCGGACCCAAAGAAGTGTCAGACCCCGAGTAAAGGAGGACGTACGCCAGTACACCCGTGTTACTCCAGGAACGACCTTTTCTGAAGTTACAAAGAGTGGAGTGATCCCGCCACAGAGAAAGAAAGCGGGAAACGGAAGAGCGTAGGGAGTCCTACAGTCGGGGACTCCCTAAAAGTTCTTCTGTTTAATGCGAGGTCTATCAGAAACAAGTTTCTAGAACTTCGTGGCCTTGTAGCAACAGAAGAACCGGAGATGGTGGCCATAACGGAGTCGTGGATAAAAAACCTCAAGCCGAGATTTTGAAGGTGAATTCACGATTCCCGGTTACCAGCTCTTCTTGAAAGATAGGCCAGACAGAGAGGGTGGCGGTGTGATGTTGTATGTCAAGGATACTCTCAACTCGACGGATTGCAACATTGTATCCGACCATGAACTACTAGGTGTTGACCTAGAGATAGGTCCTGCCAAATACAGGACCCTGGTGCTTTATAGACCTCCTGCCCAACTCGTTGAAAAGGACAGAGATATGTACCAGCTACTAGGAGAACTTGTGAAAGACAGAGTGTGTATCGTCATGGGTGATTTCAACACACAAGTTGACTGGGAAACCAGAAAACCCTGTGGCGAGAACGCACTACTCTTGGAGTTCACGAACAACGAGTTCTTCACTCAATGGGTGAGAGAGCCAACGAGAGGAGACAATATCCTCGACTTGGTTTTCACCTCTGAGGATGACATCGTTGAGGACCTCTCTGTTGGCGAAGAGCTCGGTGGCAGTGACACCGACTAATTAGATTTGTAGTCAAAGTCCCCAAGGCAGAGCCTGCAACTAGTAAATCAAGGAAACTGGATTTGAGAAGAGCAGACTTTTCAGGTCTACGCGCGGGACTGACTGACGCGAGGCTAGAGGAGTGCGATGCTGTTGAAGACTGTGGGAACAGTTTCAAAACCACATTCATGAGTCTTCAATCGCGTTTTATCCCTCTGAAATGCACCCGTCGGTCTTGTATTCAACCAAAGTGGTTTAATCGAGAAATCGGGCAACTGCTTAGGAAGAAGAGAAATGTGTACCGGCAATCGAAGATCTCGGATGACTTTGACGAATACCGGAGGCTAGCCAGGATAGTGAAGTCCAGCATAAGAGCGGCTAAGCGGTCTGAGGAACTCCGAGTGGCGAGACTCTGTAAAGAGAATCCCAAGTAGTTTTTTGGATATGTGAACAGCCGTAAACCAATCCGTCGAACGATTGGCCCTTTGAGGAATGAGGAGGGGACATTAAAGCATTCAGATGCAGAAAATGCCAACCTCCTCAACGACTACTTCTCTTCAGTGTTTACTGAAGAGTGTGGTCCCATTCCCCAGCCGACGGATTCCTACTCGGGGGGAAAGCTAGAGGCAATGGACTTCACCGAAGGAGAAATAAAGAAAAAGATCGCTGACCTAAAGACGAATAAGTCCCCTGTACCGGACAGGTTTCTACCTAAAGTGTTGAAGGAAGTGTGCGATGAAGTATCAAGACATCTGTGCGCTATCTTTAACATGTCAATCCAGACCAAATGCGTTCCTAGAGACTGGCGTGAGGCGAAGGTGACTCCTATCTTCAAGAAGGGATACCGTAACCAACCGTCGAACTACCGACCTATCAGTCTGACTTCGATAGTCGGTAAACTCATGGAAAGCATCATGGTGGACAAAGTGACGTCGTATTTAGAGTCCAACCTGCTACTGAGGAGTTCCCAGCACGGCTTCCGAAGGCAACGGTCATGCCTGACGAACCTTGTAAAATTCTTCCACTTTGTTTTCAGTGAGCACGATCGGGACAAGGAGGTGGATGTGGTCTACCTAGACTTTCAGAAAGCCTTTGATAAGGTACCACACCGCCGCCTTCTCCATAAAGTGCGAGCGCTTGGCATAGACGGAAAGGTAGCCGGCTGGATCGAGAACTGGCTAAGTGGCAGAGGCAACGGGTGGTGGTAAATGGACAGGCTTCTGAGTGGGTGCCCGTTACTAGCGGGGTGCCTCAAGGTTCTGTCCTGGGACCACTACTATTCATCATCTACGTCAATGACATGGACAGTGACATGGTTGCCAAGATTTCCAAATTTGCCGACGATACCAAACTTGGTATGAACGTTGCAAAGGATGGAAATACTGCCCGCCTGCAGGAAGATCTTGGGAAGATTGGGGAGTGGTCGGACACGTGGCAAATGCCTTTTAACGTCGGCAAATGCAAAGTGATGCATATCGGCCACAGAAACCCCCAATCTCAGTATATCCTTAAGGGCACTGCTCTTGAATCGAGTGACACTGAGAAGGACTTGGGTGTTACTATCACTAGTGACCTCAAGTTCTCGAAACAGTGCATTGAGGCGGAGAAAAAGGCCCAAAGGATGCTATGCTATATTAAGCGCCAGTTTGGTTATCGGAACCAGGAGATTGTACTGTGCCTGTACAACTCACTTGTCCGACCGCACCTAGAGTATGCCATACAATTTTGGAGTCCTTCATTGCGAAAGAACATCGCGAGATTGGAACGCGTACAAGCCAGGGCAACCAAGCTGATTCCCTCTATCCAACATAAAAGTTATGAGGATAGACTAAGGGAATTCGATCTGTTCTCGCTCGAAACCCGTAGACAGCGTGGTCAGCTCATCGAAGTTTTCAAAATACTTCGAGGGTTCGACAATGTTGACTACCGGGATATTTTCACACTGAGTGAGAACAGAACGCGCAATCACGGCTTCAAACTTGAACTGAAGCGTTACAACCGCAATCTGTGTAGAATTTTTTTGACTTACAGTATCTGCGGTATGTGGAGCGCACTTCCAGTGGAAGTTGTCAACAGTGAATCTGTTGACCAGTTCAAGTCAAGACTAGACAAAGTCTTGAAAAGTGGCCGTTTAGGGACGCAAAACAATTGAGCAGCCTTGTGCTTCTCGATTGCTAGTTTAAAGGTACCCTCTTTGAATGGACCGTAAGGTCTCCTAGGGTACCTTCTTTCCTTATTGTTACTCCTTGTTGTGACTCCATAACGTCGATGAGGTCGCTTTTCACGAATAGCTTCGGCGAGTCGATACATTTGTTGAACTTAAAGTTCTGCATTGACAATCTCGTTGTTCGCAAGGAGCTCATAAAGAATGATGCCTTCACAATCCCACCACACACTCAGCATCGTCTTTCGTGGATGAAGACCTTGCTTTAATCGCGGAAGTGTTTTTTAATTGGGGCTAAGCCATTGTTTTCGATGGTTCATGTTGACATAAACATACCACTTTTCGTCGCCAGTGATGATGCGGTGAAGAAATCTGTCCTTATATCCACGAGTAGCCTTGTGACGAGCAAGCAAACCTGCGGCAATCGTGGAGCGTTGAAGTATGTTGCTTTCGCTCAAAGCGTGCGGAAGCCATGCACTGAGTTTTTGAACTTTCCCCATCGAATGAAGTTGATTCACTACAGTTTTCTGATCACACGCCAATTGTACATACAATTCTCTAGTCGATTGACTAGGATTTTCATGAAGAAGGTTATTCAATCGATCTTCATCCAACTCCAACCTAATGGGGTGACCAAAACGTTATTCGTCATTAAGATTGAAATGACCGTTTTTGAAACGTCAAAACGACCATTGAGCTGTCCTTTCTGATAAAGCATTTTCTCCGTACACAGCGCCTTTCTTTCAACTTGACATTCCATTTTGAGGGTACAGAACAAAAATTATATTAACACAACTTTTAAATCAACCGCAATGACTTATTACTCAACTTCGAGACGTAGCCTCAGCAAAAGCCTAATAGTCCACGCTGTTAAGAGACGTAGCCTAACCTTTGAATTTTGCTCTCATTATTTATTATTGTTTCTTAATATGTGCACAAATCACGTGAACAAAACTTAAATCAACACAACATTGAAAAAAAAACTCAAAAATTTATTCCTCAACCTAATACTAACCAAATTTCTATGGCCAAATGAAGTTGTGGTGTAGTATAATTCTTGCGGATGATTTTCCTACCAAATTAGGTTTGATTGAAGATTAGGAGTTTCGTTGCAGTTGCCTTTCGTCTTCTTGTGTTTTCTTGTATTTTGAGTTTTGTTATCAGTTCTAATTCTCTGCGTTGTTTTTCTTCAAGTTACCCTAAAAAATTTACAGTGGGATGTGAGGTGACGGCTGGAGTCTTTTGTATTTACTGTTCTGGCCCTACACCCGCAGTTTGTTCTCCTGGCGCTAATTTTTGCACGATGGGATTCGCGGCTATATATCTTCCGCACATTTTCAACAATCCATTACAGATTTGTTCTTACAAACCTTCTGCCTGATATTGCCTCGTTACTATTGCGCTATAAATTCGAGGGAAAACCCTATAATTGAATTAAAAAAAAAAAATTGGGGTTCCTTATTTCTACATATATATTTGCATTTTTTTTCAATATGTTGCATTTATACTTTAATTTCACTTTTTTGATATTTTTATATTTATTAAATCATGGTTTCTTATTCGTACTTCGTAGCGTTCAAAATGTAAAAAAAAAATTATATTTTTTTTTTAAATTGGGGGATTTTCATAAAAAATTAATAGATTATTCTTTTAAATTTGCCTCTGATAGTCTCCAAGTATATATTTTTTTAAAATATACGTGGAAGGAATAATTATAATATTTAAATTGTTGTAAATTTATTCAAAGTCAGCATTTCAAAAATAATTTTAAAAAAGGTGCATTCATTCGCTGAATCAAAAATCACACTCTATCCTGTTCCTGCGGGAAGAGAGTTTCATTCCCTGGAGCTTTGCTACTCGATCAAAAGGGTAAAATGATATACAAATGAATGAGATTGTGTAATTATAATATATTTCGTTATATTTAAAATATAAATAAAAATTTGAATCTTCTTCAACTCCAGAAATGGTTCTTTCCAAAGAAAGGCGTACAACCATTGTTGCTCTGTGTCGAAGAATACCTTATGTCGAGATCTACTTCTTTTTTTTTTTAGTAAACTTATGTCAAAGAATGCTATTTTTTGTTGTTTTTAAGGAAGAGCCGCTTCAACAGGTAAAGATATAGAGAAACGCACAGGAATTATCACAAATTAAACATATATTTTAAATTTAATAATTAACTACAAAAAAAAACAGTAAACACTTTTATATCAACCTACTAAGCTAACCGAGGCTAAACAGGTTGTCATCTGGGCCTATTTCAATATCTCTTCATGACAAAAATAAACAAATAGGCTACACGTAAACACACCAATTGCCGATTAGTTATTTTAGCGCGAGACTTTTAGATTAGCGTTAAACATTAAATTAAATTACTCTCTTCTACTAGTAAATATGACAGGGTTCACACACAATTGTTTCTATTTCCGTTAAATCGTGAAACGTAATAAACTCATACTAACGCAATATAAATATAAATGTTCTTTCTAACTTACATGACAGAAGGAATCAGTGGTTGCCGGATCTCGCTGGAGGGCTTTTCTCGCGCTTCGGAGAGTTGAAGTGGCCGATGGTAGAATTCCGTAGAGATGGGATGGAGGAAAAGAGGATGGGGGAGCGATGTCAACTTCTTATTGCAACTTTGCCTCCTGTTATGTTTAGACGATGGAGAGAGTTATTGTGCTCCTAGCTCAAAGAGTCCTCTTCTGGATACTCTCGAAGCCTATTTGTGTCATATTCTTTATCGCTGGGTGCCCCACAGTTTTGGGGTATACGAGGGGATTTCTATCGTACTTAACAAATGGACCCTCTTTGGGGCTTAGTTCTTCTCCTCACACTCTTACGGAGCTTGAGTTGTGAGACTCACTCGAGTGTGAGCGGGTTTTCTTTTCTCCAATCAGACTTCTTCTAAGTCTGTAAAGGATTTTTCAGTATGGCACCGATACAAAACTTGACGTTCTATATTAATTCGGCACTGGGGGAGGGAGGGACCGGATCGGATTTCTCGAAAAATCTTGACTGACTGAAGGATCAATTTTCTCGAACTGATCCTATATCGTTCTCACCGAATAATCTTGACTAGCTGAAGTATCGATCTTTTCGAATTGATCCTAAATCGTTCTCACTGAATAATCTTGACTGGCTGAAGGATCGATCTTCTCGAACTGATCCTATATCGTTCTCACCGAATAATCTTGACTGGCTGAAGGATCGATCTTCTCGAACTGATCCTAAATCCTTCTTACCGAATAATCTTGAGGGCTGAAGAATCGATCTTCTCGAACTGATCCTATATCGTTCTCACCGAATAATCTTGACTGGCTGAAGGATCGATCTTATCGAACTGATCCTATATCGTTCTCCGGGAATAATAATCTTTTCTCTTTCTTCCAGGGGCTTATTTATAGGCGGACCACTGCCCCATCTAAATGGGAAGGGGCGAGGCCGCAGAGGGGAGAGCGAGTGGTGAGGTCGCATCTGGGAGAGCGAGGAGTGAGGAGGTTGACACTGAGGTGCCCAAGTCGGCCTGTTAATTAGAGAGACCACCAACCGCCACCCTCTTTGGCGTGCCTTTTGACTGGCACCGCTTTTTGGTGATATAACCACGGGCCTACGGATCTCGTAGGTAATTGGATCTTTTGAGCGTCGTTTAAGGGCCTTTGGTGGTTACCTTAACACAGATGGTCGCTCCAACTACCTATGCGGCAGGGTGATCAAACAGGGTAGGCAGTTAGACTGTTGCTCGCCGGCTACCGTTCCTACGAGTCTCCTCATGGATGCCCTATTCTTCGGCTTTCTCCACAAAAGGGAGGGGGGGACTTTAATGTATATGTCCGCCTGGCCCTCCGGGAGGCTTTATGTTGCAATTCCTCTACACTTTGCACCAAAGTTGCCTGAAATGCGATGAGATATTTGCTATGGGTATCGCACCAAGGAGCACCATCCTTAGGATCATTAATAACTTTAAAAAGACTGATTAACTCCTGTAAACAAGTCTTCTGGGCTCCATGACCTTCAAATGAACAGCAAGATCCCCTCCTAGTAAGGTTCGAACTCAAGGATCGGGTTGCCTCCATTACTAAACTTACTCACGATTGGAAAGAGGAGTGTGTAAACTCTTCAGCGCGCATAGTAAGGCGGAAACTTTTCAATAAAGTTCTCAAGTCGAGAAGTGCTGCAAAGAAGCCCCATATCACAAAGAAGTTCCGTACGGATAGATTCCACTTTTTTAGGAATTATAAAGAATGGACTGTTAAAGACTGGGACAAAGTGATATTATCTGGTGAAACTCCCTTCCTCTTGTTTGGAGATTTTGAAAGAGCCCTCGTTTTAAGGAGAAAAAGGGACCGCTTTTACGAGCCTTGTGTCGTGCTCACGATGAAGCATCCGAAAACGGTGGTAGGACAAAGCGTCGATGGACAAAGCTTCAAAAGACAAAGGGTCGAACGGACAAAGAGTCAAACGGACAAAGGGTCGAACGGACAAAGAGTCAAAAGGACAAAGGGTCGAACGGACAAAGAGTCGAACGGGCAAAGGGTCAAAATGCTACAATGTGTATTAAATTCAATTAAAATATAGTAAATTATCCTTTGGACATTGCACTATCCGAGAATGAGATTTTTTTAAATGTGACATTTTTTTAATATAAATCAAAAATACTTAAAAGCCGTGAAGGAAACCAAATATTTTATTGTCTTGGTAATTTGTAAATAGCCATTAATAGAAAATTTATTATACCAACCATTTTTTGCATGATACTGAGAGCGGCTAAGTTTTCTGGGAATTTAAATTATTCCTACGCTATTCTTTTATTTATTTTTCTATTCATTTTCGATTCAAACAAAAATATCGTTTTTTATAGGATTATCGATTCGAATTCAATTCGATTTCCCAGCCCTGCTAAAAAGTGAGTTGCCTTTGAGGTTAATTTTGACTAAAAGAATCCAGGTCATGTGTATACTGTTATCTATTGAATGGTACCTCCCTTGGAGTCTTCTATCAGGTCATAAAAGTAATTGATTAAGAAATTGATTTGTCAGTGTAATTGACTTTCGGGTAAACCAATGCGAGATCCGAATAGAAGCTAATAAACAATATACCTTATTTTCCTCGAAAGTTGGTTTACTTATCTTTGTCGCAGGTAAAAATGACCTTGGCCCAAATGACCAGATGCTATGGACAAATGACCGACATCATTGAATATCACTTAAATTTTAATTGAATTTTAATAAGATCGGACTATTGACTATCAGGTCTGAAAGAGCAATAAAATAATTTTTAAAAAGGACATTTTTAAGTATAAAGGGAAGGCTTCATCACAGATTCATCACATTTAACTCAAGAAACACTACGACTAAATTTCGCCTAGCACTACAACTATATAGTTTTATCACAATACCCTTTATTACCAAGACGCAAATGGGCAAAAAGAAACTCTCGCACAACGGGTACGTAGACTTCATTGATAAAGAGAAAGATGAACGAATTTATAAAAGTGCGAAAAACGACAATTTTGCAATGGCAGAGCTACGATGTATAACTCAAGGTGAGATCATTAACAGAACTAATGAGCATTGCCATCAACCTGACCGTTTCCATAATGATGCCATGAAAATTATCGCAGAAATCAAGAACAAGACTAAACAGTCAGAAGAAATTCCCTCGGCTATAATAATTCAGTGCACAAAGGATGTTCCAGTATGCGGAAAACCTCCCCAAAAGGAATCTCTATCGCGGACATTAAGAAGAATCCGCAATTCTGAATCCCAAGATGAAGACTTGAATGTTATTACGCGAAGAGAACCCTTTTTATTACTTGCCCAAAATGATGTTAAGATATATTCGACAACTCAAAATCTAAACGTTTAACAGTTGAATGGATGATGGTTTTGCGACGGAACATTTAATTCGGCTCCTGTTGGAAAGAAGCTTTATGCCATTCATGCTCTTGTTGATCACAATAAAATTTTGCCCCTAGTATTTTGGATTACTGAGAAAAATGATGAAGAGGCTAATGTGACTATTTTCAATAGTTTACGTAACTACCAATTAAATCCTATTCCAGTCACCAGTGATTTTTAACGCTCAGCCATCAACCAATTATTTCCAGAGTCTGCAACTTATGGCTGTTTTTTTTTTACTTTTGGCAATGTTTATGGAGAAGAATCTAATCCTTCGGATTGCAAGCATGGTACAATGAACGCCAGAATTCTATAGTTATAAAATAACTTCAGGCACTTGCATTTGTGCCGCCATATGACGTTTGCGACCTCTTCAAAAAATTAATAGTCTCTCTAGATGATGAAACGGATAATACATTGGGAGAACTTTTGCAATATTTTGAATTTACATGGCTGGGGGTTATTCAGAGAGGCATAAGAAGGAAACTGGTTTTGGAGATGAGCTTGTGGTCCGTACATGGAAGGGTTGCAAATGTCTTGCCAAGAACTAATAACTCCATTGAAGGCTAACATAACACCATTAATAAAAGAGTGGTGATTACCCATCCTACGGAAGTAAAGCTGTTAAGAAAAAGTCGCCTGGAACAAGCCAGTGTTGAAGTCCTTTTATGTAGAGCAAATGCGACAAGACCAAGATGTTACAAGAAAATATGAAACTTTAAATCAAAGATTCAAAGCCAGTTTTGATAGATAGGACATCATGACGGATTGGGATTTTTCAATGTAATTGCTCACAATCTTTAATTATTCCTTTGTAGCATTTTTTCGTAATTAAAAATTGTAATTCTTTAGCGCCTTTAAATTTCATTTATTTTGTATTTTTTCGAAATTAAAACGTTTGTTCTAAAACAGCATTTTTAATTTTCTTTATTTATTAGTATAGAGAAAGGTTGCCAGATTATAATTCATCTAAAAGGTCACAACATTTGGAAAAAAGTACATTCACTACAAATTTCATTCATGTACAAAAAGGACTTTGATTTATATAACTATAAATTATTATAGCATCCTTTATATGGCTACAAGTTTAAGCTAGAAAACAAAGCAAGCAAATAAAAAAATAACTCTATCATTACATTTTTCAAAATTATTCGGAAACCAGGCAATGGCTTCACCACTTGCCCCTATGGGGAGCTTGCGCTTCGCTACTAAAATTCAAATTTAGAATAAAAAAAAAGCAGCCATGGTTAAATTTTTTTAAATTTTCTGAATTTCGCCAATTATAATAATTTTAAAAAGAAATTCGAAACTAAATTTTTTCCCTTTCAAAATATCACGTTGCTAAAGTATAGAGTTATAGAATAGCATAGAAGAAGATATATAAAAATAAGTTTTTTGAACTTCACCATTTGTAATTCTTTGGGTTTTAAAAACTTCACAAAATTTCGATACTTATATTTATTTTTGAACTTCACCATTTTTTTGTTTTTTGATATAATAAAAAAATATTAGGAATTACTTTGATAAAAAACATCAGTCATAACCAAACTAAGTTAAAATTATTATTCAAATACTCAAAAAAATCCCCTTCTTAAATTATAGAGTTAATGATGATGATTATGATGTTCAGTTAAAAAGAGTTGATTGTAGTTTTTCGCCTCATTGTTCAACAGTTACAATCGGATTTACTTCCTGAGCTAAAAAAAAAAAATACCGCATTACCTAAGTGATGACCTAATAAATTGTCTGTATTGCACATCAAAATGTCTTTTACAATAAATCCAGAGAGAAATGGCCCATTAAATACAACATAATTCATTAATAGCGATGCGGATCGTAAGATTTTAAATTAAATTATACAGATAAAAAAAGAAACCATCCTCTAAATAAATACAAAAGACGTATTAAACCCCAAAATTTGGTAAATTCATCGGAAACATAAAAAAAACTCCACTTTAAAACCTCTAAATACTGGATTGTCTGCCTCTCCTCTGCACCTGATAACAATTTATGATAGCTTCGAGTGCAGTCTATTTTCTTCTTTTTTTTGACTGGTGGGACATCCTCCACATTTATTAAGAAACGTCATCTGATGTATGATAACTATTGATAAAATATATGGAGGTCCTCATAGAATTATTTAATTCTTTCAATGATCTTATCTTTCTGATTTTAAATAGATTTTTAGCCTTTTGTCTTTCATCATGTGCTGCCGTTTAAATGTTGTTGTTCAATGAGCTATAGTTATTTATTGTTGACAAAATATTTTCCAGCTCGTTGGACAAACATTCAGCGCCAACGCGCTCTACCTGGGTCAATCTGTTAAAAGAATATATATATATATATATATATATATATATATATATATATATATATATATATATATATATATATATATATATATTATATTAGAATGGTCCACAAAACGGGTGTAAAATTTCAAAGTGCAACGACCCTTTCTCTACACCACTGCTTTTTTCGGGTTGCATTGCTCTCCTTGAGTCTAAATTTCATCATAATACAATGATATTTAGATGGCAATCAGTACTTGTTCGAGCCCCGAGTATTGGCTTCTCGAGAAGCCTGTCATGTGCCAGTCTTCCAAGTAAGCGGGATGTGCTGTCGTTGTACCTGTTCCATCACGTTGTGAAAAAGAAGACCGTCTCGGAAAGCCTGAACTTGGTATGTGGCGAGGTCCTCACCATATGGGAAAGGGCTATGATCCCGACACAGCGGGTGGATGCTTGTATCAGGAAACTTTGATGAATCCAGGACGAATACCAAGGAGATGTTCCTGGAAGACCTTCAGGATCTCTTCGATGTTTCCACAAGCGATTTCCTCCAGACCATGTCTAACGAAGAAGACAATGAGTTCCTTAAGATGCAGCGTGAGGACATCTTCTCTTGCAGCATTGCAGGGATCGACCCGAAGAAATCTGAAGTCAAAGCTAGGCGTAAGAAGAGAAATGACCAAAAGCTGCTCTCAACCGGAGATACGATGAACGAGAGGCCAGAGTTCAAGGAGACGCTGCTGCCTTCAGTTCCAGCTCAACGTCGTTAGACGAGTCACAGGCTGAAGACAACTACCACCGACCTTCAACTTCAGCCTGTATATGTGGTTCTCCCCGACCCCGAAGGGTCCCAAGAACATCTTCAAATCTCGTGAAGACATCAGCGCCTTGGATCGGGTCAATCTGCCAAATCACGGTGCGGTGTTCGTCACTGGCGCTGTTACGCATGCCCTGGGCCGCGATATTTCTGATCTGACGTTATTCCGAAGTTCGATACGGCTGTTGTGTCGTCACACATGCCAAATCTAAGACGAAGAAGCATGGAAGAACTTTCAAGCAGATGGTCCCCTTTTCCTGCAATGGGACGGGGAAATGCTGCAGGAGATGGGAAAGGAGGCAGTGGAGAGGGTGGCGATTCTGGCAACTGGTCAATGATCCGAGAAGTTGCTGGGTATTCCAAGTGCTGCCGGAAGTAATGGAGAAGCTTTTGCCGCAGCGTGTCTAGAATTACTCTATTCTTGGAAGATTCGTGACGAAGTAGTCGGATTGGTCTTCGATACAATTGCAAGCAACACTGACCTCTACAATAGCACGTGCGTCGGATCGAGGAAGGTCTTGGAATTGAGTTGGTGATGTTGATGTGCCGCCATCATGTGCAGAGATTGTTCTTACTGACTTCTTTCGAGTCGTCTTTGGGCACACTGGAGGTCGGAAAGTTGCCATTTTCAAGAGTTTCCTGAAGGAGTGGCCGACCATCAACAAAATGAGTACACGGTGGTTGAGGACATCTGGAGCAGCTCCACTTCCAGATGAAGGATTACCTGGCATCTGCCTTGGCTGATGCAACAAAGTGTCTGTGAGATGACTAATTCGAGTTCCTGCAGCTCGGAGCCTTGTTCATCGGATGGGGCACAACGACTCAACCATCGTTTCATGCCCCTGGTAGCATTTATTAGGTGAGGTGGATGTCAAAGGGCATTTACTGCCTCAAGGTTTTCCTGTTCAGACACCAGTCCAAGATAACAAAACGAGAAAAGCAGAATGTGACTGGCAGGGGGCTGTTTATTGCCCTGATCTAGGTCCGCTATTGGAACGAAACTCTTCTGTAATCCCACGCCCCATACAACTCCAGAAGTAGACGAACCAGATGAACGTAGCTGCAACCGCAAGCATTGCCCTTCAACGGTATCTCTTGTATTGGCCGAAGACTTAGTCGGCCTTTCCATTTTAGAGGACTGGGTTCCAGAGAAGATGAAGGTGACTGCGTGACTCGGATGAATACGGAAAATCAGACTAAAGATCACCTACGCCGAGCAAAAATCGAAGACACACGGGCATCCGCCTTGATGCCTTCTTTATCCAAAGGTCGCATCGTGTTTTATACGTCCTAAGGAAAGGCGGAGACCAGGAAGCGAGGCAGGGCTTCTTGCAGATGCATTCTTTGGCTTGAAAGGGCGACTAGCTGTGCAAGAAATTTCAGGCCAGAACCAAAGGCCTGAGAGTGATGAACGACGCAGCTGAACGAGGAGTTGCCCTAGGAGAGGCATATAATGCGACGCTGACGAAGGATTAAGATCAGAAGCAATTCATCTTCTGTCTCTTTCACAAACACTGAATGGCCATTCCGACACCCTCAAATATTAGCCAGACGAAGAAATAGTGAAAAGTGGAGCGATCCCTAAATGATGAAATAGAGAGAAGAAATTTTACGTGTAATTAATTCTTTTTCGTGAAGGGTAATAAAATTAGCCCTGTGGAGAGAAATAAATATCATTTTGATTTTTTGGAACTGGAACCACCTTAATATATATATATATATATATATATATATATATATATATATATTGGTCTAAATTTAACGATTTGCATCAAAGAAAAAGAAAAATCATTATCTCATTATCTCATTCAAAAATAAATGTTTTTTTATTCAAAAACTATCAACTCGATTATGTCTCTGTGATAAGAGTTTACTTTAAGTAGTGACCCTCAGCTTAAACCACGGCTGCATGACGGCTCTGAAACCTGCCGCATGTGTTCCTTCGTCACTGTGCTCCTGGAAATATCTTCGAACACCTCCTTGATCTTGGCCACCAGCTCAACCTTGGTGTTACAGACACAGCGGTTGGAGTGTTTCTCAACCGCGCTCCACACAGTTATTCATGTGATTAAAATCGAGAGAATTAGAAGGAGAGAAAGTGGCGCTGGTGAATTCGTAAAAATTCTCCAAAAAGCACTTCTGAGTCTTTCCGGAGGTATGGCCTTTCAGCAAAAACGAAACCCTCTCTACCCATGGTTTGAGCACAGTCTCCAGGAGCTTCATATAGCTGAGGTAAGCTCTCAATGGAAACGCGCAAAAACAATCACAATTTGTAGGAAAATGTTGCGTGGGTTGCAGGTAAACCACCTGTTGTCTGGTTGTTGTGCAACTTGTCCCGATAGAAGTTCCTTTCATCTGAGAAGAACCAGATCATTTCCGGCTAAGCAACATGCTTCCGATTGTTCAGGAGCTTCTTTACCTTCGTCAAGCGGTTCACTTTGGCTTTGGCTGCCAGAATATTTCCTTTTTGCTACTTGTACGAGTAGTAGCGAAGGTTGTCATTTAGAAACAGCTTCATGGTGGAGACTCCAACACTAATATCTCTCTTAAAAAGCTCAGCTTCCTTTGTTGGATTAACTCCGGTGTCTGAACGCAGTCAGAAAGTCAGGTGAGTCCCTTTCTGGTGGTCACGTCTCGTAGTCTTTGTTTCAGCTGTCCATGTCACGCCTTACAGCCTTTACAGTGTTCACAGATCATTGTTCAGCAGTCATAACGTCGGCATTCTGATACCAGGTGTGAATCATCATGATACAAGTAACTCCTTTCCAATATTCAGATGGCTTTCAGTCTTCATTGTCAGCTAAATTTACACTTACTCACTCTTCTCATTGACTCAAAGTACTGAACCTTTGCAGCTCACAAAAGGGAATCCGTTCTAGGTATCGTCGCAGGAAGCTTCACCTTGGCATAGCCTATAAAAGGATTTAGCTCTCCCCCAATTTCGCATTTTATTACGAAACAATTAACATTTGAGTTCACTGAAGTCTCATTCTTCCGTCACAAATTATTGTTGATTGTATTCTCGCTACCCTGATGCAGTAACTGCACACTCATCCTTTTAGTAGAACATTCCAGACATCATCAAGGAACATACGATATGTGGGTTTAAGAAATAACGCAACCAACGTCACTTCCCAAATTTTCGATCTCTCAGGTCTTCGTCTTGCCCGGTCCTGGCCTCCAGACCAAGGTTATATAAGGCTGCCGGGACCTGGTAAGCGGCATTGTGACCGAATACATGAAGGATTTATACCGTGAGCTTATATTATTGTATAAGTTTAACATCAGGAATGCATCAGTTGACTCAATACAACGAACTAAAGAAATCAAAGAAGAACTCAACCAGTTGATCCTCGAGAATAATTGAGACGATAAGATGATGCGATAAATAGCCTTGATCACGAAGTAACTCCTAAAGAGTATTGGAGTAAGATCAGATGTCTCAAAGGATCGATGGAGAAGAGGCAGAAAATCGAATTACTAAAAGAAGTCAGAAACGTCGAAACAGAAGAAGAAAGAATCGAAGAGCTATTCCGAAGTTATTGGGAAAAAGTCTTCAGTATAACTGAGGAGGAAAACGAGGACTATGACCTAGAGTTCGAAAGCAACATCATAGATGAGCTTAACAACCAAATACACAAGAACCACCCTCACGATCAGGTGGATAGACAGCGCGAGGGAGACGCCGAGATTACTGAAGAAGAACTACTCGGCGCTCTCCGCCCATTCCATCAAAAAGCCCCGGGATAATCGGGTCTTACAGAGTTAAACTTTGAAAAGGCACCAGCCAATGTCATCTAAGGGATGAGAAGGATATTTAACGAATGTTTAAACACAGGATATTTTCTCGATGTTTACAAAACGGCCAAGATGATTTTCTTGCCTAAGCGCGGAAGGAACCCAATGTTGAAGGAGAACTACCGGCCAATTTCACTTCTAGAATTTGGCGGGAAGCTCTTCGAGAAGATCCTCAACCGAAGACTGGTGTCTCACCTGGAGGAGATCCCATTCTACAACCCATATAAATTCAGGTTTAGAAGAAAGCAAAGTACGGAGATGGCGACTAACGTCATCACAGAAAAGCTAGCCCAAGCAAAATGGGACATTGTTTGTCGGGATGTATCGAAGGCGTTTGATAAGGTGTGGCAACGGGGAATGCAGTACAAGATCTTACGACTAGGACTAAGTAAAAACTTAGAAAGAACTCTATGTGACTATGTCATGAAGAGAGCGGCGTATATCAGTTCACGGTGCAAGGATGGACCAAAGTTTCCGGTCACTGAGGGCCCCCCACAGGGATGTGTGCTTGTACTCCACAATCTACTCGATTTACAACGCTGAAGTCCCAGCCTTTGTGTACCCCACTTGCCTCAACATTCAATTCGCCGATGATTTCACCCAGATAATCACTTGTCCATGGAGGAATGCACCTTGGCAGGCTCGTATGATAGCAGCAGAAATTGTGAACATTAACATCTACGAGGCCCAGTGGAAAATACGCACGAACCAAGAAAAGTTCAAAGTAGTCCCCATAGGCAGGAGACTACTATCTGATGTAAGGTTGGAGAATAGGCGATATCCCTATACCACGGAGTGCAATGTACTCAGAATGAAGATTAATTCAACTGAGTAGAGGAAGCACGTCGCAGAAAGAATCTCCAAGGTCACAGATGCAGTCAGAACTCTACACACGTTCCGAAATATCCGTTTAAGCAATAAGAAAATTTCTAAAATGCACTTGTGAGACCCACGCTGCTATACCCCGATTCCGATCTCTTGTGTGTTAGGAAACTACAAGTGGTGCAGAACAAATTCGTGTACCTGATTACAGGTTCGTTCAGGCGAGAAAGAAGACACCAGGAAGAGCTGCACTGGGGAGCGGGGTTAAGTCTCATTAACGTTATCATAGAAGAACGGACAAGGAATATGCAGGAACTAGTTAATCGAGAATTGAATAATGATATCATTCAAATGATTAACCAGAACGGAAGAGGTATAAGTCGCGCCAGGTTTCCGAGCTCCGCTGGGTTATTAATTGGCGGAGCCGAAGTGCCGTTCTACGCATGAGAATAATAATTTTTTTTGCCTAAACTATTGACAAAACCAAAACCGATCAATAAAAGAAAACCTAATCATGAAAACTCAGCAAATTCTACAAGAACTCACCAAATATCGAGAGCAAATTTACCGATGAAGACTCATTTCTAACGAAGAAGACACCGAAGAATAAACAAAAGACACGATTTACACTCACTACAAAATATACAAGAAAACAAAGACACTAAGCACAATATTAAAGTAATTGAAGTAATTTATTACTACAACAACAAATGCGCATAACACATCCAAGAACATTAATTTTATAAAAGACAAATGGCTTGAACGCCATAATACTATAAACTATCTCAAAGACAACAAAGGAACCACATAACCAAGAAAATATTTAAAGCGATAGGCCTGATCACCAGGCACTTAGCCTCTCTTTTCACCCTAACTCGCTTCTTTCTCTTTCACCACTTGTCTATTTTCAGCTATCCACTTACACACCCACTTTTTGTCCACTACACACACCTACTCACTTACATCAATTTGAATTCGAAGCGGCATTGTGGTTTGTGTCTTCGTACCGTGCATTTCCTGATCTCACCTATCCTTGGTTTTTCCTCAAACACCCAATCCTTCCCTTACGTTTATATAGCTTTTCCCTTTTCTTGGGTTGGTTTTCCCTTCGTAATTTCATATTTTATTAAATGGATCCCTCTTTCCAAATATAAGGAAAATGATCCTCTGCAACCTCCTCAAATTGACACCCAAGCATTATACGAGGCCCAACCACCTGAGTTTCCCACAAACCTTTCTCTTTATCAGCCCAAGACTCAACTAAACCACCTCTCATCATCTCATCATAAATATAATCATTAGTCATTTTCACAATGCATCCCACTGGTCATCAGCCATTTTACAACAAACATCGGAGCTATCATCATGCATTTGCAATACTTCATTCCTCTTATCATCTTCCACATTCTACCAAATATCTCGCATATCACCTACAATATCCTTAAAACATCTCCCTCATCTTCTCCCGCTCCGCATCAAAAATCATCTTCATTCAGCCAATGCCTTCAAAAATCATCTCTCTAATCTGCATCATTTTCTAACCCAACATCCCTTTCATTCTCATGTATTTACTATTAAACCTAAACCGCATCTTTACTACCTTCCCATGGAATATCACTCCATCATCACCAATTTCTCATCAAGCATCTCCCTCATCATCTCAAATTTCAATTAAACAAACCTCTCAATATTTCAACCTTCTCACCAAATATCCCAATCATCATCGCCCATTTCCCATCTAATCATTCCAAATTTTCCACACCGACATCCGACTCATCATTACACTTTCACAAAAACATCACTCCTTAATTTTTTTCATTTCGGTTTTGTCCACATTCACAACTTTCCTTTCAGATCTCCCCTTAACGAATTCTGACCCGCAAGAGGATTGTGTAGCTGAGGGTAACACCTCTGCTGCATTTGTAGCCCGGATGGCAGGGACGCCCAACTCCTTCCACTGCCGAGTTGTGGCAAGAATAGGGGATTACCCATTCTACTCTGTGATCCCACCTATCCCTAATTCTCTTCATTGCATTTCTTAGTCTAGTCCTTCCCTACATTTCCTTTTACTACCCATGAATGTTCTGCTGGTTAAGTGCACTTTCGGCCACTTATCAGAACGTGGATTGGTATCAGGATACACCATGAGGTCCTTGACTACAGCGAAGGACAGAAATCCGATGGTTAGATAAGAGATTAGGTGCCGGATGTGCTGGGATGCCGATTCACTTCACCCCCTTCCAGTGCACATATGGATACGCTTGCCTCACCCTTTATTGGTGAAAGCACAAGTAGAGTGTCGCCACACACTCCGGGTAGATTTGTCAGGCCCATCCTACCACAAACCAACATGCAAAAAGCATACAGCAAACCAACAGCATGCAAAGGGAGAGCCGCCTTCAAGCAAAACCTCGTCCCTCTAGGTCACAGGGATGACGAGATGAATCTAGATAACTCACAACCAGTTGAATAGTTTCCCTCCTACCATTCCCAATCGGTAAAGGTGGTTTCCCCTTTAACATATTCTGAGCCCCACTCAACCAGGTCTACCTCTATAAAGGAGGCACCCCCCTTATGCTTTATCAGCTTCTTCCTCTTTTCTCCTACCGAAGCAGGAACTTTTCCCTCTCCTATGCTATGAGCCTTCCCCCATACCCCTTTCCTTGAGTCACTCTCTGATACTACATTTGTACCAGCGAAGGATACCCATTATCTCTATGGGGGCCCACAAAGATCAAGAAAATCTAAAAGAAGACCTCCCGATGTAAGCACCTTGATAGGACGAACGCTCTTAGAGGTGCAAAGAGTTGGAAAATCCATTAGACCAGGGATGGCGAACCACTGACCAACGCTGTCGCCAAAGGGTAAAACGCATAAACTCCAAAATCCTTGTATTGAGAAAATCGATATTTAAGATTTCAGTGGAGTTAAGATTTCAGTGGAATTAATGCAACTTACCATTTGAAGTCTCAGTATGATGACAAGGCAGACGTAAACCGCCGTAATAGGCATGTTCGTCTCATTTTACTGATTCCATAGATATCAAATTTGAAAAAAATCGCATTATTTTAGTTAATGCGTTCTGTGTTTTGGCAGCAGAGCTGGTCACGAACTAACCCACTGCTAATTTACTAATGACCCACCAACGTGTTTTTTTATATTAAAATATTACAGTAATTTTCAATGTTTCCTTAAGTTTTTCAATTTTCAAAATATTTTTCTGCACCGTTAAATAATTATTTAATTTTGATGCCAAAATAAAGAACTGATAGTCGTGTCTTTCTTACTAGAGTTGCCATGAAGGAAGTTTTGGCATAATTGCAAATTACTCGTCAGTAGCTTGAATTTTGAGGTCTTATAACGACGTTTGGTTCAGCCGCAAACTGACATTTGGTTATATATATATATATATATATATATATATATAATAAGTCTGTTTAATTTGAATAATGAAGGAAGAATTTCGAAACGAAAATTTGGAAATGCAATTCGCACATTCGTAATTTTACTAATTTTTAAATAAATCTTTTGTCTTTAAAAATCAACATTTTATTTGCATTCTTATAAAAAACTATTGAAATAATTGGATGTTCCTTTTCAAGAATAATATTAAATAATCTTAAAAAATTCACCCACTTTTAACTGATTTGATAACAATTGTGTATCAATATGTTTCTCTTCTCTCACAGCCAAAGCAGTGTAAGTTATCTTTCACTGTTGATTCGCATTGTGTTAAATCGCATACATGCAGCACATGAGTGCTGAATGTATGTAACTGAGGATAACAAAATATGAACCGCAAATTAAAACATTAGCAGCTAAAATGCAGCAACAAGTCTCTCATTAAAAAATAATTCGGTCAGTAAATAGTGACCCACTTATGTTTTTTAGTTATAAAGTAATAAAAATGACCCATAATTTAAATAGGTTCGCCATCCCTGCACTAGACCATGCTCCAACATTTCTACCCTCAAGTCTCATTGCCTTGTTGGGGGCCAGTGTGTTTGCTGGCGGTTATTGTGTTTGCTGGCGGCCGGTGCGTTTGCTGGGGGCCTGTGCGCTTGCTCCACATCTTTTTCCGATATAAGAGTTTTTTCTTCCCCACAACGTATTTTAAACAAGTAATCGACAAGTTTAGTTAGTCACTGGTAGAGATCACCTAGACCTTGCAGTAGGATGGCCAAATAGAGGCTCCTCAAGGGTTGGACATGGAACCGAAGGGGCCCCCTTTCCTAGTGGCATGGTTTCCCCTGAGCGCGAACAATGAGGGACACCGCAGAGCCTAAATTTGAATCAGAGCAAGATCCTCCCGAGGCAACACGGGCCCCCGATCACTCAAGAAAACAAGAGGGATCTCATCGCTTGGATGGGTACCTCCCCTCAGACAACGAGTCCTTCTCGTCTCGCTCTGGGCTCCTACTGAGGGGGAAATATGAGAGTGAATTCCTCCTGCCCTGAAACTAAAATCCGGAATAAGAGATGTAAAAAGACTAAAGGTTATTCTTCTTGAAAAGGGAGAGCAAGACCAGGACACTGATAGCAACCTTGTCCTCGATACGTTCTCGGGACGATGGTACGTTTCTAACAGGCAAAACAAAAGAGTATGGTGAGCCGAGCCACGATGACGTCGGGAGCTTACCCGTTTTCGAGCCAGTCGGCTTCAAACGATTCCACGTAATTTTCTCTACTGCTAACAACATGTTGCCCAAAGGACACGTTTCTTTTTGTCAGCGCCATATATTTGCAAGGATTCCCAGTAGAGAACCAAGGATCTCAAGTTTTTCGCACAGGACCCTTAGAGTGAACGAGTTTGTCCCTGCCCATGTGCTCATTGCAAGTTTCCTTAGGACACACTATTGCTCGCATGTACAGGTGTACCGCACTCTAACATGAACATCATCAAGGGAGTAGTCTATGAGAGAGAACTTGTTGAGTACTCATTGGAAGATATCAAATAAGAGCTGGCCGAATAGGGAGATTATTAGTTCTAACATGCAATGAAAAAAAGAAGGGGTCTCGAAAATCAACTTTACACTCTTCTTCTCATCGCATTCAATTTTGACAGGCTCCCTGAGTCAGTGCATGCTGGCTGGTACCGTTACCACATTAGAATCTAAGTGCCGTTGGAACGGAAGTGCTACCACTGCCACCACTTCAGCCAACCAAATTATAGTTATAGTCATCCCAATTCGGGTCAACCCGAAATCTTTGCAAACTTCTCTAAAACCTCATATTAGTGATCTGTTTTGGCTAAGGCTAAGTATGTAAATCGCGGCACCTTTTTAGGAAAGTGGTCCTGACCGTTCAGCCTGCGGTCCGAATATCTTTCAGAGAGGCAGAGATATTGTTGCTTTCCCGCATTGTAAGACCTGGAAATTCTTTTCCTCTCAAGTGAGGAAATTAACCTCTGTTTCTAATGTTTCCAGGGCACTGCCGTAGTAAAAATGGATGCTCTATGAGCTAGCCCCCCAACTCTCCCTTAACACATGGGACTAGCGTTATCGACCCTACACGTTGCGGTCTAGGAAAGATAACTTGCGTGAAGATCACCAGGATTTGAACATTCAACAATAATATGCATAACAGACTGGGAGACAGAGCAGTCATCGCTGTGATGTAAATGGGGGGGGGGGCTCAGAAGAAGACAGAAAATAAGCTTAAGCCGCTCAGGTATTGTGGAGTAGATCCAAGGGAAGAGTTTGCTGGGATAGTTCGCAAATTTAGGTTTCTCTTGGCCTTCTTACATCTTCTTTTTCAAGCACCCCGGAAAGCTGACTTGATTCCTGTCATGCAATCGGTGTGAGGAAGAGCGAAACGCTGGTCTGGTCACCCAGTTCTCGCAAGCCTTTTAGTGCCCTAGTCGGCGCGCTCATTCTTCCCGATTCCCACATGTCGAGAAACCCAACAGAAGATAATCTGACATACAGCCGGCTCAAGGTTATCGTGGCGTCACGGATACTGCTGGCCAGGGGGTGTGGAAATTCTAATACTCCAAAAGCACTCGCGGTGCTCTATGAGTCGCTAAAGATCACACTCCAGTCTTCATATATGGCACGATCGTACGGTGGAGCCATCCATATAAACTGGTACTGATCTTTCGTCACACGAAGTGTGTTACAAAAAGACCGAATGCAATCACTTAAGCTCTGTAGAGGCTTTTGGAGCAAAAGCGTGGCGACAAAGAGTCTGAGGTAGTACACTCAATGGTGGCGTCATGGGCATAATCAAAGGCACCACTGGCTTCAGCCTCTGCCCCCCTAGCTCTCGAATGATTCAGTGAAAGCCGTTGGCAACCACGGAGAGGGGCCACGCTCAAGCGTACAGTGCATATTGTACTGTGTGTTTTGCAAAACGAATGGCATCTCCCCATCATCGACAAGTAGGCTCTCAATGAGGGACACTCGAAAGCACAGCTCACCAGGTGACGACCGGTCTGGTAAATCAATTCCATCTTCTGCAATGCACAAACAGCCACGGATGCATGAAACTCACATCCGTAGTCAAGCTTCAAACAAAAAAAATATCGGTATAAAATTAAGACAGTAACCTTATCAGCACCCAAGTGCTGAACATCACAGAATGATGAATGTTCATAGCGCGAGTACAAGAGACCCTAAGGCTACGAATATAAGCCTCCCAGTTGAGGCGTTGGTCTCAAACAAAACCCCGCTTAGGAATTAGTCCGGATCGGAGTGGAGACGTGATAGGCGACAAAAGTGAACCATTTTAGTCTTGACCAAGGAAAACCGACATAGGAAATATCAAGAGATGCGATTCATTACCTGTTGTAATCGACGTTTAAAAGTTACCTTCTGGGGCGCACCAAAATAGATCGAAAGGTCGTCTAGGTAGATCGTAGCGAGAAAATCTTCTGACAGCATCAAAGTGACACCGTCGATGCTCAGGGCAAAGAGTGTGACTGTCGTAGAATAGGGTTTAGACGATATACCATATATAACTATTCGTTGAGGGAATTAGTCTAATATTTCGAGTGCGCGGTAATCTGATTGACCGAGGTTATTCCAAAAGCGGGAGGAGGCCTGGAGAGGCTTATTTATCTTCAATATGCTTAAGAAGGGGAACGAAGCACAAGGATAAATAATATGGCTACTATTAATAAAATAGAGTTTTATTAATTAAACTATCAACAACACACAAAAAAAATGTTTACATAAACGGGGAATGAAAAGGGTCGTGGGAATATCTGACTAATCTGAGGATTAAGATTTAGAGAGATTTAAAAGGGTAAACACATAAAAATAAAAGGGGGAATGGTTCGCTAAACCATTTAAAGCACAGGGTTGAAAAAAGGTTAAATGATTAAAGGTAATGCTCAGCTTACGTAATTACAAAGTTGTTGTGCAGAGGGAGACGATGCGAAGGAATCTTCGGTCTACTGGCGAATTCCAGCAGAAGGGGTCTTCGGGGGGTTGTCCTTAACGAGGGGGAAGGACTGTCTTCGAGGAGTGATAGTGAAATTGGGCTCGGGAGTACGAGCAATCCTTGTGACAGCAAATCGGGGATGTTCTAGATGAAAAATGGAGGTTATTGTGGAAACCAAGCGTTCTCTTGAAGAACGTTAAAAAGGGGGGAATTAAATTATCCAGACGTGATGTCTTGGGAATGAGAACCGTTTCTTGACAAACGGGCTTGAAGAACAATGGCTGTTCTAACGTTGTTCTCTTTCTGAAGAACATGGAGGAGGTTGAGAACAGTTTCTTGTCAACGTGCTCAAAGAACAATGGCTGTTCTAACGTTGTTCTCTTTCTGAACAACAGGTGGGCCTTGTTGACTTGGCGTCTCGAAGGCACGAACCTTGGCACTCAAGGGATATTGTTCTCTTCTGGACAATAAGTGGGTTATCGAGGTAGAGAGTTCCTAGGTGCACAAGGGAGACCGGATCGGCGTGATGCCTCGCGAAGATAATCGGGATCTGCTTCAATAGGCAAAAGCTATGGTATAAATACCCGGAGCCATCTTCATGGCGTAGGGGATAATTGAGTGGGGGACTTCGGGGGAATGTCCAGGGGCGCCTGAGAAAATAACTTATCTGCCCATAAGCCTAATTTAATCTGGCGAGATCGACGTATGGAGGCGAAACGGGAGAGTGAACCTCCTTGATTAAACATTGGCTATGATGAGAGATAACGCGCTTCTGCTTCCTCTCGCAGGCAGGATGCGCGTGGGTAAGCATGTGGGTAAGCATGGTTAACATGTGATAGAGGCTGAATTAAAACGGCCTCAGACCGTTCTATCACAGTGACACTAAGTACAATTCCCTGCTAGACACCCTCTTCATGCTCCATTGGGCAGGAGATTAGTTCGCCACCCGTACTCGTAATTGACATGCTTGCAGTAACTCAGGAATACAGATTGGGAGATGTTACTTCATTCCCATCGTGTTACGAGACTTCATGATACCGTATCGCAATGCGGTGTCATAGGCCTTCTTCAGAACGAAAAAACACCAAGTCTAGCCTTGAGTGGGAGCGTAGGAGCTAAGGGTCCTTTGGTTCTGTTTTAAATCCTTGGGCAGCATTATCAACCCTAGAAAACGGCCTCGCGTCAACCTTCAGTGGTGTTGCCTCCTGTGAGTCTAACGATAGTTTTGCATTAATGGAAACGCTAACATTGTTGGAGGGAAGTCCGAGTTTTAACCAAGGCTGGGTGTGAACGCATTGTGATGCCAGCTCTACCAGGGTAGCGCACAGCGTGAGTAGAACGCACAGAAGAGTTCCGAATGGGCGCGTAATTGGCCCTGCTCGTACGCCTGGAAGGGCCAGGAGCAGAAGGTTCCTTTTAAAATCAACGCATAATACGTCCCAAGAAGCGCTAGAGGCAGCACGACAAAGTCCTTACTCTTGCATACATAATGCGAAACGATCCACAATCTGAACGGAAAAGATTTCCTAATCCTAGTGATATGAACCACATTGCTTTGAAAAAGCGGGGTGCGGCTCTCCCTACTTGACAAACTTGGCCATACATGTTAGAAACTTGTCGTGTGCGGCCTTGGAGTAACTTACACAGAATTCGGGAAAACCCGACTTTGTACGTCTATTCAAGCGATTCGTATGGCCGAAGAGATGGCAATAGTAGCACCTCCGCGGCAGTAGAACGAATGCCTTCACGTGGTAGCGATACCAACCGGAACGTACCGAATAGGATTGCATGTCAGGGTGGAACGTGCCGAAGAGTTTAGGTGTGGGTCTTGAGAACTCTTACTATTTTCTCATCACATGATAGACTTTGGTCGGCCAGGTTTAAAGTATTGTCTTTTATGGAGTAATTCACTAGTTCATTTGCATAAGCCACTCCTTTTCTGTATTTATGGTAGAGTGCACTATCGCAGTTACCGACGAGTTATTAGGTGTCCAAAGGGCACTAATCATGGCCGCCTCGGAGGGATTCGACGCATTTGACAGATTGCTTCAGTCTGAGAAACGGGTCACATTCGGCTCTCTACCAACCTAGCTAGCAAATGCTCTCTTTTGATAGATCATGTTGCCTTTGGCCTACATGTTTCCCTCAGTGGAGCGAATAACAAGAACGTACTTGAAACCAGTGGATTGAAATAAAGCCAGTTAGTTTCTCATTGAGGGGTCTCGACGTAAGTAAGGACCTGTTCAGCGCACTTGCCACGTTGGTCTTAGTCTAGGCTCTCCTAACTGAGGGCGCCTCTGTGTCTGTAGCAAAATGAGGTCGAAGGGCGACCACGTGCCCTTCTGTATCCAGGTGGTGCTGAGATCACCACAGGAGCTTTGTAGGCATGGCTGAGCCAGAGTAAGGGTTTAGCCTACGCCATTATCACGCCCCAGCTGTATTTGCTAAGGGACCGATTCATCATCTCCCATGGCTACCATTCAGCTGCCAACATTCTTGCTTTCCGGCATAAGATCGAAGTCCGTTGAACATTCCAAGCCAAGTTTATCACAATTCCCCCACCCCCCGAAGGAGTCGCCGACTTTTCCCCAAAATTGCACGTGTTTGTTGAGAGCTGCCAAAGCGACCAAAAGCCACCTCACCAGGCGTCTATATAATCCTTCGGCTCATTTTAGTAAGCAGCAGTAATAGACTTCCCACCTACTACAGCGAATGAGCTGACGGACTCTCGTCTCACTCCATCGGCGATTTCGATTTGATGAGGAAGGCTAAATTGACATCTGTAAACTTTTCTATAGTCATTCGGCGAGTATCTGATGAGGATTCACATCTCTGAAGGCCATCTACTACTGTTCCCTCATCTGAATGGAGAAGTAACCCAATTTCCCCCTTCGCAGTCAAGTATCTGACGAGGATTCCCATCTCCAAAGGCCATCTGCGAGTTCTCCCTCATTTAAAGCAAGAGATAAACCGATTTCCCCCTTCGCAGTCAAGTATCTGAGGAGAATTTTCATCTCTGAAGGCCATCTACGAGTTCTCCCTCAATTGAAGCGAGAGGTAACCCGACTTCCCCCTTTGCAGTCAAGTATCTGACGAGCATTCCCATCTCCGAAATCCATCTACTAGTGGTCCCTCATCTGAAGCGAGAGGAAACCTAACTTTCCCCTTCGCAGTCAAGTATCTAACGAGGATTTCCATCTCCGAAGGGCATCTACGAGCGCCTTCTCATCTGAATCGAGAGGTAACCCGACTTCCCCCTTCGCATTCACCGTTGCCGCCTGCAGATTGATCTAGAATCTGGCTTACTCAATCGATCCATTCTTTACGTGTTTGCCTCAGTTTTAAATCCTCCTTTAAATCACTGACCTGAATCCGACCTCTTTAATTCCCTATTTAACCCACCTTTATCTCGAGTAGAGATTTGACTCTGGCCGTGCGTCCATTCCCTTTAAACCCAATATTTGTGCATATTTAAATATTATTTTGTTGTTAGTAAAGATATATTTTCGTTATTGTCTTTCTTTTGCAACCCAACGCGTACCAGCTACCTGTTAATCTTTGGCCAACTTGCACTCTGAAATATTTGTTTTTAAAATGGACCCAGCAAAGTTAATAATAAACCATCCCCACTGGACTCGTAACAATTTCCCCATCCCCTAACGGTCTCCAAGCAACTTTGGCCCAAAGCGCAAAAGTACCTACGTATATATATATATATATATATATATATATATATATATATATATATATAGAGAGAGAGAGAGAGAGAGAGAGAGAGAGAGAGAGAGTGAGAGAGAGAGAGAGTCTGGTCATTTCACGACATGTACATATATATACATTTCTCTATTGTAAAATCTGGTGTCAGGTGTGGGGTCTTTAAAAGGTCTTTGGAGAGATTTTTTAAAGGCAACCCTTTAACTTTATCGTAATTTTCAAAGCTGAGTACCGTTTGAGTTGCAAAACTAAACAAAACAGGAAACAACCCTGAAAAAATTTATTTATCGCTTAGTGTTTGTGTGTTTGGACCGAGAACGTTAATAGGAAAACTTTGTCAGGAGACAGAGCTTGTCCCATCGTCACTTTAATCCGCGAAGGATTAGTAGAGTATGAGCCATTCACATCTCACAAAGACTCCATTTGTTTTTTATTTGTTTAATTGTATATTATATTGATGTGGGTATTTGAATAGCAAAGCTTCCACTTTTAAACAAGCATATTCCTCCGTGTTTCAGTAATTTGTGACCCAAGTTTTCTCCGTCCCGTGCTGACGGTCCATTAAACCCTTTCTCTCGGAAAATGTACCGAGACTAAAATATCGTCGTTTGAGAGATTTAAACTCCAAGGAGAATCCATCAGCTTAAATAGCAAAGACCTTGTCACATATATACAGGAAGAAGAGATTAATGAGATGGAGCTTTTTCTTGCAGGAGTTCCAATATAGGATAATGTATATAAAAGGGTCGGAAAATTGTATCGCCGATACCCTTATCCGTAATCCATTGGGTGACGACCCCAGCTAAATTTTACTTGTGATTGTTCCATAGCCATTTGTCTATCTTGTAATTATTATAACAGCCAGCTAAAGATTAGCTTATATTCAATTATTTCTGTTTATGTATTTATTCTTCTCGATGTGTACGTCTAGAACGCACATTGCTCTTATATATATAAAATTAGTATTTATAAAGTTGGTCCAGCTCTCCTATAGGTATATATGTACCACCGTAATCCTTCTGTCATTTGTGTAAAATGTATCATTGTATATCTATTTGGTTTCTCTTTTATTTTGCTTTTTATAGCTTAGTGTATAAATATTATTTTCATCTTTTTTAATTATGTCCCCTTTAATGCTCTTATGGTCTGCAATAATTAACTTCCTTTTCCGTTCATATGTAAACGCAGTCGGTAAAATTAGCTTGTCCACCTGCTCGACGTCAGGTCAGGAATTACCTTTTTCCGCTAACCCAATTGACCACTTGCGTGAACGACTCAGCTTCCACAATTCATTCGTCTTAGGGGATGTCACCTTTCTCCCTCAACTCTTAAAGTGCCATCTTTTGGGGTGTGAGGGATGTAGCAGAATGAGGTCGAAAGGCGACCACGTGCTCTTCTGTACCCACGTGGTCCTGAGATGACCACATAGAGCTTTGGAAGCATAGCTGAGCCAGGGCGAGGGTGAAGCCAACGCCGTTACCATGCCCCAGCTGTATTTGCTTAGGGACCGATTTCATCGTCTCCAATGGCTACCTTTCAGCCGCCAACATTCTTGCCTTCCGGCATAAGATCGAAGTCCGTTGAACATTCCAAGTCAACGTTATCACAATTTCCCCACCCCTTGAAGGAGTTGCCGACTTTTCCCAAAAATCGCACGTGTGTGGAGGGCCGCAAAAGCCACCAAAAGCCACCTCGCCAGGCGTCTATATAATCCTTCGACTCAGTTTAGTAAGTAGCACTAATAGACTTCCCACCTGCTATGGTGAACGAGCTGAATGACTCTCGTCTCCCCACATCTGCGATTTCGATTCGAGGATGAAGACTAAATCGACATCCGTAAACTCTGTCACTGTCAATCGGCGAGTATCTGACGAGCATTCCCATCTCCGAAGGACATGTATTAGTGCTACCCGATCTGAAGCGAGAGGTAACCCGACTTCCCCCTTTGCAGTCAAGTATCTGACGAGGATTCCCATCTCCGTAGGCCATCTACTAGTGCTTCCTCACCTGAAGCAAGAGGTAACCCGACTTTTCCCTTTGCAGTCAAGTATCTGACAAGAATTCCCATCTCCTAAGGCCATCTACGAGTGATCCCTCTTCTGAAGCGAGCGGTAACCCGACGTGTCCCTTCGCATTTATCTATTCCAACTGGCTTCTTTTCTGCAAGGATCATGGAAGCAATTGTAACCGTTGCCGCCTGCAGATTGATATAGAATCTAGCTTACCCAATTAATCCATTCTTTGTGTGTGTGCCCCGGTTTAAAATCCCCATTTAGATCACCGACTTGAATCTCACCTCCTCAATCCCCTAATTAACCCACCTGTATCTCGCGTAGACATTTAACTCTGTCTGTGCGGCCATTCCATTTAAACCCAATATTTGTGTATATTTAAATATTATTTTTTGTTAGTAAAGATATATTTTCACATTGTCTTTCTTTTGCAATCCCACCGCGTATAATAAACCATCCCCACTGGACTCATAATAATTTCCCCCTTCACTAACGGTCTTCAACGAACTTCGGCCCAAAGCCGCAAAAGTACCTACGTATATATATATATATATATATATATATATATATAGAGAGAGAGAGAGAGAGAGAGAGAGAGAGAGAGAGAAAGAGAGAGACGGGCGATTCCACGAAAGTGCCGAAAGTGTCAATCTTGTCCCGGTTGCTTGCCAAAACGGCAGCTAACCCGTCATTTCCCGGAGCTGCCACGAAGAAAGCGAACCCTAGTCCTCTGTATCTTTTTACTTCTTTTCTTTGAGGGAAAAGAGGGTGGGGGATTATCCTTATGCTCTCCACATCCGAAAGGAGCACCGAGGTCGGATACTGATCAAGATCCTTATCTGAGATGATGAAGGTGGCCCTACTCTCCTTATGTGTCCTCGGAGTACCGAGCCCTCTGAGTAGAAGCTTTCACAGGGGCGGACTCATGTTTTGTGTTTGACGCCTAGCCTGGGTCTGACCCCAGAGATGATTCTGCCATCTCGGCTATGTCACCTCCGGGGCAATATCCATCTCAAGTGGTGGCTTGCATTTCGACATCCCCACCCCCAAGGCCTCACAGATCCCATTCGTGGTCGCATTTTTTTGTTTCTGGCCACTGAGCTGACCTACATCAGAGGATATATGTGGGGCAGGCTCTCCTCTCTCCTGCAAACTCTAAATGTCCTAAGTAGAATAGATAAGTAGCAGTGATCCCACTCGTCTCGGTACCGGGAAAGCTACCGAGAAATGTGACGCGAAGGAAGCTTACACAGTCTGGGACAATCGACAAGACTGAGGAAGTCTTGGGGGCCAAGCAGTCCCTAAGAGTCCGGTTCAGAAGGTTGCTCGATCTAATGGTGCTACTTCCATGAGTAAGTCAGAGTTTGAGTCGACAAGAAACGACCGGAAGCCATCAAACCATTGGGTGTGATAATTAAGGGAAATGTCGCAGCACAATGGCACGCACCTTTCGATTCCCGATGGAAATTTCTCATCTTTTGTGCCATGCAGTCCAAAGTAGCCCTCATTCCTGCCATGTAGTCAGAGTAGGGAAGAGCACAACGCTGGTCCGGTCACTCAGTCTTTGCAGATTTTTTGCCGCTTTCATTTCCTGCAATTCCCACATGCCCAATGATCAGGCAGAAGACAATTTCGACATCTTCCCATCTCACAGCACCCGTGGCGTCATGGATACTGCGAACCAGAAGAGGGATGAGATTATAATGCTTCGAGGGCACTTAACGCACTATGCACGTCGCTAAATATCCCAATTTGGTCTCCGAACCGGGCGCGGGGTTTAATCTCTCGTACCGAGCGGTGTAGTGCAACTAGTTAGACCATGAAACCGACGCAGAGCTCGGAAGAGTCCTGGAAAGTATCAGGAATCTCTCGCTACTCTAGTAGACAAGGTGTTGCATTTCCACAACTGAGTACAATGTTCGATTCAAGACGAAACTGCAATAAACAACCGGAACTTGCAGTGGTATGACGTTACTCAAGCTCGGCGTTACGGCCTTTGGTGCTCCCGGGTTTCAGAGCCATTGTCATTCGAATCTCTATCTGAATATTATTAACTGGCCGTGGAACCTCATTCAAGAATTGAAATGGACAGGTGGGGGCAATCATCTAACTATGACTTCATTATATCACCAAATAAGGCTAAATACTAAAGAACTACAAGGTAACAAAGGTTCTCCCTTCGGCGCTGGAGGGTAGAGAATTGAGTTGGAATGTTTTATTTAGTAACAACGACAACAATCATTATAATTGAGACGAGAAGATATTGGGTCTCAGTAACGAATTCTCTCTCTTTTAGTTACCTAGGCTGGGTTAAGTGATCAAACGCTTCCTTAAGATAAAGGAATATATATATATATATATATATATATATATATATATATATATATATATATATATATATATATATATATATATGCAACAAAGCCCACAGAGAAATATAATACGAAGATTCCAAGTACGTTCGAACTTTATTTCGAGTTCCTTATCAAGGAATAACAGAAGTATTGAAAATTGTAATATTTATAAGAATGATACAGAGGATAGGGAACGCCCACTAAAAACCAAAAAAACATTCAATAAAATGAAATAATATGAAATGAAGCCCTTAGGAGGAGCGAAGATAAATACAAAATAAGATCATTAAAACAGGTAAATTCAAAAGACTAAAGGTTGACAAGAGGATTAAAATACCGCCTGGGCAATTAAGGAGGGAGTGAATCTTAACGAGAGATAAAACCCCACAGATCAGAATCTAAAAACCAAGGTAAAATAAGTACAAATGTTCTAAAGACTTGACTCAAGTGGAAATAAATACAGACAAAAACATAAGTCTACATTGATGCACACAACATAAAATTAAATTGTTTATTAAGATTAATATAAATATAGGGTCTCAAATTAAGATATGAAATATGAACATAAAATGAGCTGCTTTCTTCGCCACGACGGACATTATATTTATGCTGAGAAATTCGTTGTTTTAAACATTTATCTGATTGGCCAAAGTAATATTTAGAGCAATCGATACATTTTACGCAATATACATTACCAATAGGGAAAGGGGCGTTCTTGACTAATAATTTAGAGATAGTATTATTATAGTTAAACACTACGCATATGCCTAGAGATTTTAGAATAGTTATATTAGATAAACAAACATATATGATAGAATGAGTGAATTAACTAATGATGACTCTACCTATGTGCATTTAAATAAATCTATTCCGCGGATTCTAACGAAATTTGAAACGATTGTGTTGTTTTACATTCTCTTTCTAATGATATTATTACCAAAGTCCTCTCAAGGTTGAGCCGGAAAATTATTTGTCAATAACATCATATATACTCGGCTGATTCTAACGAGATTTGAAACCCTTATGTTGTTTTACATTCTGTTTTGAATAATATAATTGACAAAGTCCTCTCAAAGTTAGCCTGGGAATTATTTGGCAAGAACATCATAACTATTCGGGAGATTCTAATGAAAGTTCAAACGTTTATGTTGTTTTACATTCTCTTTTCAATGATGTGATTGCCAAGACCTCTCAAGGATAGCTTGGGAATTATTTGGCAATAACATCATAACTATTTTGCCGATTCTAGCGAAATTTGAATCGCCTATTTTCTTTTACATTCTCTTTGGAATGATATAATTTCCAAGGTCCTTTCAAGGTTAGCCGGGGAATTATTTAGCAATAACCTCATAACTATTTGGCCGATTTTAACGAAATTTGAAAGCCTTATTTTCTTTTACATTCTCTTTTGAATGATATAATTGCCAAAGTCCTTTCAAGGTTAGCCGGGGAATTATTTAGCAATAACCTCATAATTATTTGGCCGATTTTAACGAAATTTGAAAGCCTTATTTTCTTTTACATTCTCTTTTGAATGATATAATTGCCAAAGTCCTTTCAAGGTTAGCCGGGGAATTATTTAGCAATAACCTCATAATTATTTGGCCGATTTTAACGAAATTTGAAAGCCTTATTTTCTTTTACATTCTCTTTTGAATGATATAATTGTCAAAGTCCTTCTAAGGTTAGCCAGGGAATTATTTAGCAATAACCTCATAACTATTTGGCCGATTTTAACGAAATTTGAAAGCCTTATTTTCTTTTACATTCTCTTTTGAATGATATAATTGTCAAAGTCCTTCTAAGGTTAGCCAGGGAATTATTTAGCAATAACCTCATAACTATTTGGCCGATTTTAACGAAATTTGAAAGCCTTATTTTCTTTTACATTCTCTTTTGAATGATATAATTGCCAAAGTCCTTTCAAGGTTAGCCGGGGAATTATTTAGCAATAACCTCATAATTATTTGGCCGATTTTAACGAAATTTGAAAGCCTTATTTTCTTTTACATTCTCTTTTGAATGATATAATTGCCAAAGTCCTTTCAAGGTTAGCCGGGGAATTATTTAGCAATAACCTCATAATTATTTGGCCGATTTTAACGAAATTTGAAAGCCTTATTTTCTTTTACATTCTCTTTTGAATGATATAATTGCCAAAGTCCTTTCAAGGTTAGCCGGGGAATTATTTAGCAATAACCTCATAATTATTTGGCCGATTTTAACGAAATTTAAAAGCCTTATTTTCTTTTACATTCTCTTTTGAATGATATAATTGCCAAAGTCCTTTCAAGGTTAGCCGGGGAATTATTTAGCAATAACCTCATAATTATTTGGCCGATTTTAACGAAATTTGAAAGCCTTATTTTCTTTTACATTCTCTTTTGAATGATATAATTGCCAAAGTCCTTTCAAGGTTAGCCGGGGAATTATTTAGCAATAACCTCATAATTATTTGGCCGATTTTAACGAAATTTGAAAGCCTTATTTTCTTTTACATTCTCTTTTGAATGATATAATTGTCAAAGTCCTTCTAAGGTTAGCCAGGGAATTATTTAGCAATAACCTCATAACTATTTGGCCGATTTTAACGAAATTTGAAAGCCTTATTTTCTTTTACATTCTCTTTTGAATGATATAATTGCCAAAGTCCTTTCAAGGTTAGCCGGGGAATTATTTAGCAATAACCTCATAATTATTTGGCCGATTTTAACGAAATTTAAAAGCCTTATTTTCTTTTACATTCTCTTTTGAATGATATAATTGTCAAAGTCCTTCTAAGGTTAGCCAGAGAATTATTTAGCAATAACCTCATAACTATTTGGCCGATTTTAACGAAATTTGAAAGCCTTATTTTCTTTTACATTCTCTTTTGAATGATATAATTGCCAAAGTCCTTTCAAGGTTAGCCGGGGAATTATTTAGCAATAACCTCATAATTATTTGGCCGATTTTAACGAAATTCAAAAGCCTTATTTTCTTTTACACTCTCTTTTGAATGATATAATTGCCAAAGTCCTTTCAAGGTTAGCTTGGAAATTATTTTTTGGGTGCTATAACCTCATATCTCTTCCGCCGATTCTAACAAAATTTGAATCGCTTATCTACTTTTACATTCACTTTTGAAGGATATAATTGCCAAGGGCCTTCCAGGGTTAGCCTAGGTATTAATTTGTTTTAGCAATAACATCTTAACTATTCGGCCGATTCTAAAGAAATTTGAAACCCTTATGTTGTTTTACATTCTCCTTCGAATGCTGTAATTTTCAAGGTCTTCCAAGGTAAACCGGGGAATTATTTTGTTTTGCTAATAACATCAAACTATTTTGTTTTAGCAATAACATCTTAACTATTCGGCCGATTCTAAAGAAATTTTAAATCCTTATGTTGTTTTACATTTGGCAATAAGATCATAACTATTGGACCGATTCTAACGAAATTTTATACTCTTATGTTCTTTTATATCTTCCTTCGAATTATTAAATTGCCAATCTCTTCCCAACGATTTCCCGGGAATTATTTGGCAATAACTTTATAAATATTCGGCCCATTCTAACGAAATTTGAAACTCTAATGTTCCTTTACATTCTCTTTCGAATACAATAATTTTCAAAGTCCTCATAAAGTTAGTCCCGGAATTATTAAAAGTTTTGAAAGTTGTAAGGTCATAAATTTGAATAGGTGAGAGCACGCGACTTTTTGTAGCAGACATTGTTTGACACTACTCCTGTGAACCATATAAGATGTTGTACATATTTACGGAGTTTTATTTGACAATGGGAGGTGAGGAAGAGTAAAATTGTACTGTTGCTTGACAATAGTACTCCTAGCTTAACTAGTATGTTTATGTTTATACTTTTTATTGGATGTAACTCGCCATAAATTTTATGTGAAATCCTAAGACATGAAATTTAGAAACAGATCCACTCAGGCTGGCCTGAGCTTTGCTAAGTACACCACACCTCCACTCACCTAATTAGAGGTGTGTCATGTTGGGTAAGCATTTAATACATAATTTACTACCAGGGCCCTTAAAGGCAGTTTAGTTCTAGCAGGTAAATTGGAAAATATTTTAGGGAAGAGGGGGGGGCGAAGGGTAGCTTTTCTAGATTAGGGACTGACCCCGCCCCCCAAACTTTAAAAATTCTTTGATTTTCCCACTTGCGCCTGCTCTACCCACACCATTGTCCTGAGATGTTTCCTGATCATCTTTCCTAAGTGGTTCCGAGGAAGGTTATTTACGAACACAACCCCGCCCTTCAGTCGCATCTCCAGGCACGGGGTTTTTTCCTCCACGAATTTGATGATGTCCTCTTCCTCTACAGGGGACTTCCGGATCACGAATGCTCTGGGTTCCTCGCAACCCGTCTTCATGTTTGGGTGACCGATCACACCCGCATCCAGCACAGAAGTGTGGGTCTTGACCAAATTCTCGATGTTGGTGGGGGAAACCTGAAATACAACCAGCTTAATAAATCTATGGTACTGGTTTTTAGCACCAATGAGTATCCAATAAAGCCTGACTTAGTCCAGATTGAGAGATTAAAGGGAGTCATAATTAGAGAGGCGATGAATCAGTGAAGCCTCCGCTGTCTTGGCTCCACTTCGAAACGTGCCCTCAAACGATCGATCAACCATCCAGATAGTGGCATATCTTAGCTAATAGGGGGATATTACCATTAACCTGTGTCGAATGCTTTCATGGAGGGAGGAATCTCCCATGTGCTTCAACGGTGAATACCTACACGCGCAACATTTTTCCTACCAAGAGAGGTTAGTGCGCATCAGCACCATTAAGCAATGCCAAGCCCCCTCTCCCAACTCCTTATTCACTGGGTAACACTTGATACCTGACTGAGCGGCACCTACTCTTAGCCCTAGTGTCTACAGTGCTCTCAAACTAGGATAAGACTACCTATGCTTTACTCAGTGACATTTCTATTTTAACCCCTTTCTTGCAAATATTTTGACTTTTGCCCCGCTGTTAATGTCGCAGGGTACTCGCCTACCAGCTTTCGTCCATTTATCCTTCTTGTGGGGCGTGGACAAAGAGGAGATCTGTTTCGCCCCTCCTTCTTGGCTTCGGGGGTGTAAAATACGTCCATTCTTACCACCGTTTTGTCCTTATGTTGATTTCAAACTCTCTTTTTTTTTCCTTATCTCTCTTCAAACATCCATATGTGTAACCTGGGTTACCTTTATCGAGCGTAGATGGGCTTTGGCAACCCAACCCGCCTTTTAGGTGACATTGTTCTCGAGCTTTAGCTATAAAGGATGTGACAGCGTAGCCACCTTTTATGTGCACTAGAGGAAGGTGAGCCGAGTCGCGGACCCAACTCTCCCCGTACCTAATACTTCCCCTAGCCAGCGTGCTTTCGTCTCCTTGCAGCAGGTCAAGAGCTCATAAGAGAATGAATGTATGCCAGGCAACCATAATCTCTGCGGATAGAAGAGCACGTCTGGAAGAGAGTAGGAGGGTATGTAATAAAGAGAAGTGCTAGTTGATCCCAGGATATAATGCAGTCCATCAAATCGCCATGGCTTTCGGACCGAACTCTGTACAGGTGGAAAAACTCCCCCTGGTGCAAAGTGGGGGCAAATAACATTGAAGGGATAGCGCTAGTAATAAAATTATTAAAAAAACAAAAAAAAACATAAACTAATAATAAATAAAAAAATAATAAACAATAATTGAAAATACGAATACGAAAACAATAATACGGATACTAAAACAAAAAATTACGAATACTAAAACAAAAAAGATACAAATACTAAAACAAAAACAATACAAAAAACTATTACAAAAAACACATAAAACCATACAAATACAAAAACAATAAAAAATTACAAAAGCACAAAAGCAAATTTTAAAAAACAAAGCAAACAAAAACGAAACAATACAAGAACAAAACGGAACAAAAACGATACAAAACAAAAACTATACAAAAACAAAAATAATACAAAACCCAAAATGATGCAAATACAAAACCAAAAGAAAACAAAAAGCAAAACAGAGAAAAGCAAAAAATTGAACAAAAAAAATAAAAAAAGAATTGAGACTCTTCCCCAAAACAACAATAACAATAAACACAGTAAAAACAATAAAACAAAACAAACAAAAACAACACCACTAATAATAAATAACAATAATTAAAAATAATAACATAATAATAACAAAAATTACAAATAACAAAATAACAAAAAAATAATAAAAATAAAAAACAACAAAACCAATAATAATAAAAATAAAAATAATAAAATAATAATAATAAAATAATAATAATAATTAATAATAATAATAAAGACCAAAAAAAGTAAAGTATAGCTTATTGCGGGCGACAGTAATACGCACCAACAACGATCGGAGTGTTCAAATCCACCTCGTCACTAAATGGCTTCCATATCTGCACTCAGCCGGGGGGATGTACAGCTCTTCGGGGAACCAAGTGTAAAAAGCTACACAAAGGGCCCCATTGGGGCGGTGGTGCTATGGATTTACATCTTTCCACACGTCTCTCTCTCTCTTCCACTTGAGGTATCTATGCAACATCGAGTTACTGCACTTCATCGAGACCTAGTTGCGTCCTACACGATAATTGGTACCTATCCGATGATTTGAGTCCCTTCAGTATAATAGCTTGTTCCACCTTAATAAAGGGCTTCCTTTATTGGCATCATGGCATCGAGGTATCTAGCCAAGATGATTATCAGTCTATCGTCCGATGTGATCTCTTCGTAGGCAGTGCATTGAATTTTATGTAGACAGATGTCTGAGAACAACTATTCTATGAAGGTCATAAATAAATATGGGCAGGACGTAAATCGTATTATTGTCTCACCTTTTTCCCACCGACCGAAATCATGTCCTTGACACGTTCGATGACGTACACCCAACCGTCTTCAGTGACGTACCCGAGGTCACCCGATCGGTACCACTTCCCACCTGGTCCGTTCACAAAAACTTCCGCAGTTGCTTTTGGGTTCTTCAAGTATCCTTCCATTAACTGAAAAATAAGTTATGGCGATACGATTATTCAATGGAAGTTATGGCGACACGATCACTCAATAGAAGTTATAGCAACACGATCACTCAATGGAAGTTATGGCGACACGATTATCAATGGAAGTTATGGCGACACGATCACTCAATGCATGTTATGACGACACGATCACTCACTGGTAGTTATGGCGACACGATCACTCAATGCAAGTTATGGCGACACGATCACTCAATGAAACTTATGGCAAAAGGTTTACTAAATGGAGCCCTGGCTAAACATTCACTCAATAGACCACTGGCGAAACGTTCACTCAATGGATAATAGGGTGTAGTGTCGCAGCCAATTTTAAGGCACATTTCAGGTTTTGTAGAGCATACCATCAAAAATTTGGAAATGAAGACGAAATAATCTGAAAGAATCGTAACACCCCTTTTTGAGGACCAAATTTTGCTTCAAAATTATCTTTTCCTTAAGGATAGGCGGGTTGTATTTAATTATTATAGTTATCTTCTCTGAAACTGGAATTTGGTATTTTCGTACAGGAAGAAAATTTGTACTTTAACTGCTTAGGTAGGTTTAGGCAATTTTAGATTGAGGAATCCCTTCTTTATAAACTACTCGGAGGGAACTATAAATTAATCACTGTATGACGAATTTACGAGATATTTACAGAGTATTTCTTATGGAGAGATATGCCTTTACCTTTTAGAATGTATGTTATAGATTAACTCATCACGTGTATTATTTCTTTTTTATACTAACGAGTCGTTCTACTATTGATTTTCAGGGCTGAGGTGAGTAAAAGAACTAGAACACAAACAAGTCACGGAGACTTTGTATCCCCACCTTCAGAACTTTCTCATAATGAGCTGCCAACAAAACAACAGGTTGTAAAATATATTCATTATGTAAAAGACAATAAATGCAAAAGGAACGAGGATTTTATTCCTGAAAAGTCCGAGGCCCTTATTGAGATTTGTAAATAAGACAGTATTCCAGTTCTGCCGATCAAGAATGTTAAAACCAAATTGCTTCGATTGGTGTAAGAAGCGTTTGTGGCATCAAAACAAGGAATGAATACCACTAAGAGTAAGAAGTCTATCTCATCATTGGGTCATTTTTTTTTTTTAGTAGCCCATCTGGCGACTGCTTACTAGGGAAGAAGTCGCCGTACTCATATCACAGCCTACTACTAAACTATATTTGAAAAACAACAAATGACAACGATAAAAATGTAAGGCTAAAGAAACAAAAACAACAACAAAAGAAAAAATTAAACAAGAATCAAGCGTGCCCCGGCGTCGGGTGTAGGCCAGCCTCCCCGGCGCAGGACATGCGACCTACAAAAACACACAAAAAGAGTCAAATATAGTGAAAGATGCCAACCTCCTCTAAAAAGTCGTAAACTCTACAAGTGGGTGTGCACGAATTCATGCCGAGTGCCACGGACAAGCAGCTCGTCCAGGTACTGGGACAGTCTGGAGACAATGCAGTCTTCACAGTGTGTCGCAGGCGAGCGCTCCATCAGAAGGCGGTGCGTCCCGCGAGTAGGTCCAATTTGGAGACGACAGAAAGCAATCTAAATCTGTCGCGGCATTGGGAGCTAGATCCATGGGAACAGTCGCAGCGCAAGGGCACGCAACTTTAAGTTTCCCTCGACCGTCTCCCATTTTCTTTGCCAGTCAGCCCGGTGAGGTGCCAGTATTCCTACCATGTAAGCGGTGAGAGGAAGAGAAAAACACCGGTCTGGTCGCCCAGTCCTCGCGGACTCTTTGGCGCCCTCATCGGTGCGCTCATTTCCCGCAATTTCTACATGTCTAGGAACCCAGCAGAAGATAATCCAATATCCGTCCGGCTCGCCAATACCGTAGCGTCAAAGATATCGCGAACCAGGAGATGCAGAGATTCCAATGCCACGAGAGACCTCAGGGCGTTAGGTGAGTAGCTATAAATCACAATCCGGTCTCCGAACTGAGCACGTCGTGTTATCTCCCATACCAAACGCTGTATTACAACCAGCTCGGCAGCGAAGACTAACGCAGCGCCAGGCAGAGCCCCGCTAAATTTAAACAGATGGAATACGGCGTGGAAAGCGACCCCCTCTTGGGACTTGGGTCCATCCGTATACACTAGCAAGGTTACAGCGTGACACGAAATGTGCTCCAAAGAGGCCGAATACAATACTCCCGGCAGTGTAGAAGCTTTGGGAGCAGAGGCGTGGCGACAAATAGTCAGAGGAAGTACCCTCCAGGGTGGCGTCCTAGGCAGAACAAGGGGGCAGAACCAGGTGCGCCACCGGCCCGAGAGCTATACGTAGCTCTCGAAGGAGTTTTCTAGCCCTAAGCCAAAGGGCTTAGAGTATGACTGGCGTCTCTATGCAGCATGGGCACCGGTGAGATCAACTGAGAATACAGTGGGAGCTGTTGGCGACTATGGAGGCGCCGGGCTCGCGCGTACAGGTGAATTATGCACTGTGCACAGCGCAGAGCGAGTGGTATCTCTCCAGCATCGACAACTAGGCTCTCAATGGGGGAAGTTCAGAAGGCACCGGTCGCCAGGCGAAGACCGGTGTGGTGGATCGAGTCAACCCGTCATAATACATGCTCCGCTGCAAGTACATAAAACCTGCATCCATAGTCGAGCTTCGCACGAATAAAGGATCAATAAAAAGTACGAGAATAGCCCTATCAACGCCCCAGGCGCTGAACGTCATGGAGCAAGTAAAAGAGATCCTAAGACTACGAATATGGGCCTCCTAGGGAAGCTGTCGGCCAAATACAAGTCCAAGGAAACGGTGCGAGTCTACCACTTCCAGGCGACCCCCATTTAGAAACAACTCTGTGTCAGGGTAGAGCAGCGATTGGTGGCAGAAGTGCACCACTTTAGTCTAAGCCAAGTAAAACCGAAGCCTGTGCGCTTAAGCTTAGCGAGAGACAGGGTTCAAAGTCTGTTAGAGACTACCTCGAAAGATCGTCCACGTAGAGCGTAGCGAGAGCATCTTCCGGCAGCACCGAGGTGAACTATTAATGCTCAGGGAAAAGAGTGTGACACTGTCATTTCCCTGCCGGACACCTTTTCCCTGTTTCACTGGTTTGGAGAGGGCTTCCCCACCCGTACGCTGAATGGATGATCTCACAAAAAATCATATATAAGATTGGGAGGCACCCACCTCGCGCCCATCGGGTGGAGAGACTCCATAATGGCATATCGCCATGCGATATCATAGGCCCTTGCCAGGTCGAAAAATGCCGTGGCGTAGTGGTGTCGCTAAAAGGTGTCACAGACGGCATATTCCAATCGGAAAAGAGCATCCAACGTGGAGTGCAACTTGCGGAAGCCGCGCTGTGTAGTAGACAGATGGCCTCTGCTGTACAGAAATAAGGCTAATCCAACATTTACCAATTTCTCCATCAGCTTACACACGCAAGAGATTAGAGAGATTGGGCGGAAACCAGCCGGGGTAGAGTCATCTCTCCGCCGTTTGCGAAAAGCGAGCACAGTAGCGAATCTCTAGGAATCTTGGAAGATACTCTTTACCCAGATCCTGTGTAAAGGCCATACCTTGCTCAGCCAGATGTCGAAGCATGGTATATGGGACATCGTCTGAGCCAAAAGGCAGTGTACATGCACGGAGCGAAAGCGGAACGAAATTCACTTAATGTAAACATGTTGAAGGGTTCTCCACCTCGGGAAAAAAATGTACAGTCGGCAGCCTTCAGCGATATCTGGACGTGCAATGAATGCTGGCGGAACAGCACCTTGGCTAGAGAATGCAGTGAAAGCGATCGCAAAGGAGTTCGCCATGGACGTTGGCTCCAATATTGCGGTCCCATTCTCCTTGAGAACGGGAAGGGAGTTCTGCGAGTACTTGCCCCGAATTATTTTTACTCACTTTCACACCTCTGCTATAGGACTCTTCCCGTTAAGTGAAGACACCCGAATGCCCACCAGGACGAGCGGTGGGCGGTCTTCGAAATATAACAGAACCTAGCCAGAATAAATTCACTGATGCTGAAGTCGTTCTGGCGGCGCTTATAGCGCATGTAGGAATAACGCTGACCACCACGGGAATGGTTGGCGTGCAAAAGTGCCAGACGTTCTAGGAATATTAGTTAGGCCCACCTCGATGAGGTTGCCGGAGAAGAACTCAACGGCCTCATCTACTGACCTAAACTCTTCGACTGAGATAGAAATCAGTCATTTCCTGAAATGCAGGCCACAGTGCCCACGCCAAGCACAAGCGGGGCGGGCTTTCGGGTGGTAGCGGCCAAAAAGATAAGATTTATATGTGAAAATGATCACCACCATGGGGGTCATCGATTACCCCCTACCCAATATCAGGCTGTGCATCCGGAGAGCACAAAAAGTAGATCGAGGCAGGAAAATGAAGCGGTTCTCGGGCAGTGATGAATGAACTTATCCATATTCAGGACAGTTATCTCCAGCTCGTCGATCAGGTCGGCAAGGACTTAACCCCGGGGATTAATCGAGTAGTCTCCCGGGGTGTCTACCGATCAGATCTCCGAGCAATAGAAAGGGCATCGGCAATCGTGCCACGACGCGGCGGAAGTCACCCGCGTCAAAGTTGGCTGACGGTGGCATGTCCGTGGAAATAACAGTATACCTCCTATCCAAGTGCAGCTGCACAGCTACTGCCTGAACTAAAGTATCTAAAGCGAAGAGAAGGGAGATATCATGACGAATGTAAATCCCGCATCCTCCTATACGGGCTCATCCCGTGGTGGTGGGGTCGTAAAACCTTCATACCCCGGGAGGGTGGGCAGGGGGCATGCGCCCAGCATGGTCTGCCTTCAAAAAGATGGGTAACGTGGAGCGGGTCTAGACGAGCCTCAGCATGTCCTCCCAGGTGCCTCAGAATCCACGGCAATTCGATTTAAGGAATATGTCCTCCGGGCCTAGCTCGGAGGAGATGCAGAGGCCGTCTTTGAAGAGAACCCCCTCAAGGAAATGGCCGTACGCTTCCCATGGTCTGCCAGCTCTAAGGTGATATCATCTATGGAGTATTCCACGAGTTTCATTCCATAAACTACCTTCACGAAGTTCATCGTAGAGTGCGGCGTCACACTCACAGGCGTGTCATCAAGGGTCCGCAGGGCACTAATCATTGCTACTGCTACCTCATTGGGATTCGACGCATTCGCTAAAAGGCTCTCGTCCGAGAAACGAGGCAACTTAGGCTCTCTACCAATCACGCTAGCTAAAGCTCTCCTGTAATGGATCATGTTGGCTACTAGTGTGCTAATCTCTTGAATTGCAAGTGTGAAAAGAACTGGATGTACCATGAAAATTGAAAGACTGGATGTAAAAACAAGTCAAATGATTAAAAAAAAAAGTAAAATCAGAGAAGATTAAATTTATGAAAGAAGAAAAGATGAGTCACAAAAAGAGAAGAGGGAAGAGAAACCTAAAATTTCAGAAGAAGCCTTGGATAAAGAAACCTCATCTGACATTTGTGATGATGAATGGGAGAAAGTATTTGCGAGAACAGAAACAACATCCTACCAATAACAACAATCGCCATGGAAGCAGATCGGTATTCTGTGTCAAATAGTGTTGCTGCTATTACTAGTGCAGCACTATTCGCTTATGGTATTATAAATTCAGAAGACCGCTCCCATGTAATTGACCATCACAAAGTCTGAAGGGCACGACAGAAGTTGAGGGGATACCACATTTTTCCATTAGTCACTTTTAAAATTCTTTTGTTCAAAATTCGCATTTTTTGGTTTTGTATTTCATTTTATTGCAAATTGTATCCACTTTTTCATGGTATAATTATTTCTTTAGCAACATTCCTATAACATAGTGAAAATTAAGATAATGAAAAATTGTATACATTCGTGGAAAATCTTTCTTAGATATTTAAAGTTAATTTGTGAAAAAACAAACAAACTACACCAATGATTTTTATATCATATTATTGCAAATTTTATGCACTCTTTTATAATATATATTTTGTTTAACAACATGAATAAAACATAGTGAAAAGGTATGATAATGCAAATTTTATACATTCGTGGAAATTCTCCCAAGATTTTTGAAGTTTATTTGAGAACAAAACGCAAAACTATACCATGCAATTTTAAATATTTGCTAAAAAAAATGGCGCCTAAGAACTGGTTTATATTTTTAGCATCATTCGAATATATGCAGATTGAACTAAATTCCAGGACATTCAGAACACCCCTACTATTCACCTAACACCCCGCCTACCCCTCCAACTAATAACAAAGCTTATAGTTGACCTTGTCCAAAAAATAGATGTTTAGTCCACCATTAACATAAATTTTAATGGTCTAAAGAAAACTGATTTCAAATGATAAATAAATCATATGTACATCTTTTGGTCGTAAATTGAGTTCGAATGCTTAAATTTATTAATTTTATAGCCATTTATATGGTATCAGGTTTCACAGGGGAACGGTCTGAAAAAAAAACCTTGTAAACGGCGCCGTAGGTTATTATGATTTTGGTACGAATCAAATGGCTTTTAATAAGCTTTAATTTAATATATGATAATCAAACGTATTACTCGTATAAAGTTACAAAAATGAATGTGGTATCCCCTTAAGGAGGAATTTCACTGAATCTGAATGTTTGGAAGATAAGAAAAATGCTGCTTTGTTTTCCGATGGGAAGAGAGACAACACTAACTAAAAGGAAGAAAGGGATCAAAAGGTACTCTCTATTTAGATCATCTAACTATTGGACGAGGAACAGGTTCAGGTATTGCAGACGGACTAATGAAATGGATTGTTGAAAATGATATTAAAGATGATGTAATGGCAGTGGAAGCTGAGAGCACGGCAACTAATAGTGGGTTCAAGCAGGGAGACATAAGAGGACTGGAATGTCAATTACATCGTTCTTTACAGTAGATCATCTGTAGCTTGCATCTAAATGAGCTTTCTTTGAAGCACCTGTGCAGGAATTATATTGGTCCAATAGAAATTAGAACTCAATTGAAAGGACCACTTGGTAAAGCAGTAACCACCAGTGAAACTCTACCAGTATCAACAAATGGCTTTCAATGTATTGCTAAAGGAGCTCTTCTTCCAAATGTAGATGTAAATGAGCTTAGTCGGGACCAAGCTTACATTTACAGAATTATCATTGCTAATAGAAGTGGTTTAATTGACGATGATCTCCTCCATATGAAACAAGGGCCAATATCTCATGCAAGATGGCTCACCACTGACAGCACATTATGTCGACTTTATGTGTCAACAGAAAAACCTAAAACGACTTGTATGTCCTCAAAATGTTTTTCTTGTGTCATTTTGCGCCCATCTGGCTTGGCATCATATTCTCTCCGAAATGCACGGAGGGATCTAAACATATCCTGGAATACATCAAAATTCTGCAAATATTCCAAACTACCAGTGAAGCCATAGTATGGCAAACGACCCAAAGCAATTCCTACTGGGCCCATCCTGAAAACTTTCTTTTGGCATTTCTGGTAGATGTGGAACAGAATCAGAAGAGCCGACAAGTTATTGTGTATGAGGACGAGATAAGTGATTTCAGGACACTAAAAATAGATAAGACTGCTAAGAGCCTAACAGATCTACTTCCCCCTGAAAAGTGCAGTTTTGAGCCACCATTTACAATGCATCTATCTAATGCGGACCTGCAAAACATTGTTGACGAGCTACTCTCTATTGACATTCCGTGCCACTCTGAAGGTGTAGAGTGGTGTGTGAGAATGGTGTCGGAAGCTTTTGGCGAAGCTTATAGAAAAGAAGCAAGAGATGGCTACATTCTGGCGATACTAAAATCCAGTGACCCTGCCATCCTTTGAGACAAGCATGATTTTAATGTATTAGTTGACAAATAAACTGTGTAGCACGCTTTATTACAGGTCAGATTTCTGGCTGCTGATATTTTGAATATTAAACTGTACAAACGTGAAACTTGGTTCACTGAAATATCCTAGCTAGGTATGTACGTAGTTAACATTTCAATCCTATTAATAAGATACATACAAATTTATGTTGAGTTACCTTTTTCCACCTTCGGAATATGTGTAATCAAGTGTACAAAACCTGAAATGTGCAGGTTGATTTGCGGAAATTTGTTTAGCGATGCTACGGCCTAATGGATAACTGGCAAAACTTTCACTCAATGGATCTCGGGCTAAATCTTCATTCAATGGATGACTGGTGAAACGTTCGCTCGATGGATGATTGGCAAAACGTTCACTGAATGAATGACTGGAAGAACGTTCACTCAATGGATGACTGGCGAAACGTTCACTGAATGAATGACTGGAAGAACGTTCACTCAATGGATGACTGGCGAAACGTTCACTGAATGAATGACTGGAAGAACGTTCACTCAATGGATGACTGGCGAAACGCTCACTCAATGGATGACTGGCGAAACGGTCACTCGATGGATGGATGGCGGAATTCTCACTCAATGAAGAAAGAATGAAATGATTAAAGAAGTAACGAGCAGAAGATGCTAAGGAGATGAAAATTGAAATAAGTTTAGATGACAAGAGCCGACTTATTCTTCTCAACTAAGTATCTCTTTCTTTAATGCTACTGACTTCACCCTTATAAATTACCCCCAAAAGATGAACTAAGTACTGGAAAGGGGTAAACTTTCCTATTCCTTGAACCCAGGGTACTCCTCCGTTAGCTAAGCTGAGTAAATACGGCCATACAACTTCACTTTCCCTAAATTCACCCCTTTCCCCAAAAATTATCTTCAAGGACTTTCTGGTATTTATGCCCTCCTCAGCTTTTCCTTTCTCCAAATACTAGTAGAAACAAAAACTGATTCAACACGATCTATTGAAAAGTGAAATCGTATATCCTCACCCATGGGTTCTGGAACCAAAGTTCACCCTGTTTTCCCCGTTCTAAGATGGGCTCTTGGGTGTTAAGGTCAACCACACGTAATCGAGTGTGTCCTAGAAGCTTTCCCGTCAGTCCTGGCTTGTATTCGCATCCTATGGGGTTGGTCAGCGCTATTCCAATCTCCGAAGTTCCGTAAACTTGGCATGAAACAGAGGATGGAAAGTATAATTCTTCACATTTATTTGAACTTTCTTCCTAAAATTTCTCACTGAAATATTTTTTCTTCCTGTTTTCTTCATCCCCATAAACATCCTTCCCACAAATGCTTGGATGGGTCAATGTCAACATAATGCTGACATAAATGTATTCCTACTCTCGACCATGAATTAATTTAATTCAATTTAAAGATGAAACAGAATTTTTAAAAAATAAAAAAACGAACCTTCCTGGAGAAATAGTTTCTTCGTAGTTTTTTCATTGAGAGTCGAGAAAGTTTCGGGGTTGTGTGAAGAGCCTCCAGTCTCTATAACCCGCACATTATCGAACGCAGTCCCAAAATGCGTCAAATGGCTCAATTGGTCAATTATATACGGGTTGACATTCATAACGCCAGGCTGGAAGAAACAAAAATTGTGATTTGCATTGGATAGAGACGGTGGATTAAAGGATGTCAAACTTAATTTCTAACCATTTACTTAAGATTGTAAATCACAAAAGAGATGAGAAATGTGCAAGAAAAATATCAAGACAATGGAGCAAAAAATAAATATTTCAGAAGCGGAATGCATACCGAATATACACACAAACACACACACATACGAGGGGCGGTCAATAAGTTTTGCAATTCGGATATAAGGAAACGAGATATGAGGAAAAGTGGTTTATTATTTTTCAATATAACTACCCTCGACTTTAATGCACTTGCGCCACGTGTCCCTGAGGCTTTGAATTCCCGACAACCAGAAATCTCCCGACTGCTGTTTAATCCACTCCTGGACGGTGAGCTGGACATCTTCATCGTCCCCAAACCAGCCTCCACGCAGTGCAGCCTTGAGCTGGTGAAATAAAATGTATTCGCTAGGGGACAGATCTGGACTGTAGGGGGGATAGTTGAGCTCCTCACATCCGCACTCGTGCAGGGCAGCTTGTGCAACTCTGGCCTTGTGGGCTTTGACGACGTTGAAGTCGATCATGGGGCGTGAGGTTTTTAGGGACCCAACGGGCAGAGACCTTGGTAATGGCCAAATTGTCGTGCATGATATTGATGACACTTGCATGTGATATTCCAAGTTCTCGGTCGATTTCTTCGACCTGCACCAGTCGACTTTCGAGGATTATCCTCTCGACACGGGTCACATTGTCCTCGTTGGTCACGTCTGACGGGCGTCCTGGACAGGGGTCATCTTCAAGGGACTCACGACCATGGCGGAACTCCCTATTCCAGCGAGGAATGGTTGCATATGAAGGGACGGCGTCGGTGTACACTGCAACCATGCGTTCATGGATCTCTTTTGCATTCTTGCCTTCCTTGGTCAAAAATTTGATCACTGCGCGGTGCTAAACCTTCTCCATTGTTGAAAAATTTGTAACTCACGATCTCCGCTCAGCTACTGCTTCTTAAATAGACGAGGCAGAAGCGTACGGCTGCAGATCCTGACTTGTCCTAACTTGTCCTACCGATTCGCAAAACTTATTGCCCGCCCCTCGTGTATATATATATATATATATATATATATATATATATATATATATATATATATATATATATATATATATATATATATATATATATATATATATATATATATATATATATATACATACATATATATATATATATATATTTATATTTATATATATATATATATATATATATATATATATATATATATATATATTTATATATATATATATATATATATTTATATATATATATATATATATATATATGTATATATATCCATACTGGTTATTGCAAAAGTCATGTTACACTCCTTACGACTGACTATCTCAACAAACGACACAATGATAGTTTTTATGCTGTTAGACACGATATTATTGTTTAAAAATATAAATATGTTTAAATTGTAATATTAATCAATGTAGTCACCCACGACGGTGATCACCCGCTCCAGGCGACACCTGAATGCCACGCACACTTGGCGGACGAAGTCCTTCCTCATGTTGGCACACACGCGGTTGACGGAGGACTTCAGCTCGTCGACGTTGCTTTTGCAGCCCTTGCAGGCTTTGCCCTCGACATGCGCCCACACGTTGTATTTAATGGGATTTAGGTCGGGCGACTGCGGCAGGCCACGAGTGCTTCGAGCCAAAGTTTATGTTCGATTCCAACAACTTTTGCACGGTCTTGGCCCTGTGGACCGGGTTACTGTCCTACTGAAAGACGGACTCAGCCTTTGATATGATTTTTTCTCACCCAGGGCAGGAATTTTGTAGCCAAGATGTCCTTGTAGTTGGCTATGGTACGCCCCTAACCGACCTCGAACTACACCAGCGGTATCTTCTGGCCATTCGAATCCACGACGCCGAGCATCATCACGGAAGCCGGCTGCTTAGTTTTGGACACGTAGCGGACCTCGTAGAGGTCTTAGCTGAAGTTTAACACGCGTTAGTTTGCTTTTTGATGACCGGATCCAACTTTATTTTTTTTAATCAGAAAAATGAGAATTTAATTGCCATGAATCTTCAGTTCATAGAAAATGCGATGACAGCTCTCCTGTTGTTGTTCTCGTATACGGTCGGTGAGTAGAGGCTTTTCCACGCCCCTCACACTATTGGCGCCCTCCGTCTTGACGGTCCTGGACACAGTAGCCACCGAAATGTTGTGGTATGCGCGAGCGCAGTCATTTTGAGCTTCGGAGCACTTCCGTGGGCCTTTCTTAGAGCCAAGCGAGTTCAAGGAAGGATTCCCGTTCTTGATCAGCTTTTTGTGGTCGATTGGTTGATGTCATCTTTCTGCCGCCTTAACTACGATATTTGCAGCACCATATGATAACCTAAAGAATCCATCTCGGTCACTAGTTGACCTGTTGAAAATAATATAAGCTACTTCAGGTCACTGTGCACGAACTTGTCCCGAACACATTAGGCAAGCAGTAGCGACTCCGCAAGTCGCTTTCCTAAGAAAGGTATAGTGGTGTAGATCCCGTAAATAGGGACATTTAACACGAATTTGCCGGAGAGACTGAGGGACACAGCATTCATTACTGTAAAATAAAGGGGAGAGATCTATTAAATGACGGAACATCCCACGAGTTTGGTCAATCAGAAGACAGAATCGTCCTGAAGCCACTGAGGTTTTGGGAGGAGGGGGGGGGCCAAGGGAACATTCCGGCAGGATGGTACGCAAATTTAACTTCCATCGGCCGTATCCTTTCTTCTTTGCCAGACAGACAGGCTGAGGGCTGACCTGAATCATGCCATGTAGTCAGTATGAAAGACTTTTAGGTGCCCTCGTCAGCACGCTCATTGTCTGCAACTCGTACTTATACACCAACAGGGAGAACATAATTTCAACAATAGTCCACCTCACCTCAACCTTAGCATAGCAGATATATCGAACCATAAGCTACGGATATCCCCTGCCGTGCGAGCATTGAGGCCTCTTAAAGAGTCGCTATATATCACGATCTGCTCTCAGCACCGTATCCAACGCGTTATATAGCCTATTGAGTGGGATAAACAACCCAACTGAATTAAAAAAAGATGAGATAAGAGGAAAAAATGACCACCTTTTCGGATTTTGAGCCATTTGAGTACAATAGCACGGATAAAGCGTGAAACGTAGTATGATCCATAAAAGTCGAACAAAATGCGATGTGTTGGTTGCAGAGGAGTGGTCAAAAAGGGTCTAAAATAGTACCAATAAGAGTGTCCTGGGCAGATCAAAAAGCGCCACAAGCTCCAGAGGTGCACTGAGCTTTGGATGGTGTTTCCTATCCCTAAATCAGAAGGAGTTAGGAAATAAGTTAAGTTTCTTGGTGCATATGAAGCTTCAAGATCGCCGAGGATGCAGTGAAGGCCATTCACAATTGATGGATACCCAGGGGCCGCACGTAGAAGAGCATAATTTTCCGTGTACGGCGCAGAGCGAAGGACATTTCCATGCTTCGACAGCTAGGCTCTTAATGAGAAACGTGATGAAGACACTGGTCGTGAGGCGGAGACCGGTGTGGTGGATCGAGTCCACCACTTGCATACACACTCGGATGCAGATTCATAAAACTTGCAGTCAAGCTTCGAACGAACAAAGGATCGATAGAAAGGCAAGGCAATAGCCCTATCAGCAGCCAAGTTAATGAACATCACGGAAGAATGAATGACCTTGGCGCATGTAAAAGACCCTAATGCTGCGAATAAAAGCCACTCCCCTTTCCCCAGGTGAGGCGTCGGCAGAAAACAGAACAAAGAAAAGGGTGCGAATCAACAAATTCCAGGAGAACCACGTTAAAGAACAAGTCCTGTGCGATTCGGCATGAAGAGAGATGCGATTCAATGCCTGCTTGAGTCGACGCACAGAAGTTGGCCTCTGGGTCGCACCAAGAGAGAGATTGAAAGGTTGTCCATGTAGAGCCTAGTAAATACATCTTTCGGTTTATCCGAGGTCATAACATTGATGTTCAGAGCAAAGGGTGATATTGAGGACAATTACCTACGGGATACTTTTTTCCAGTTCCATTTTGCCGGAAGGGGCAGCACCTACCCTTACGTGGAATCGACCATTTCGCAGAAACTCAGTAGGAAGATTGGAAGATCTCAACTCACCCCTATCGTGTGGAGAATCTCCACGATAGAATAATGCCATGCGTTATCATAAGCCGCATAATATTAATCTATAAACACCGTGGCGTAGTGCTGTCTACGAAAGAAGCTCTTGCACATGGCACTTTTCTGTCGAAGTAGAACATCCCGACGTGAATTGAAACTTACGAAAGCTGAACTGTGCAGAAGAAATGTTGCCTTTGCTGTCCAACTAAAATATGTCTAACATTTCCAATTTCTAAATCAACTTGCACATGCAAGAGATTCGAGAGATTGGGCGGAAACTGACTGGGGTAGAGTAAACTCTCCCTTGTTCACGAGAAGCGTGCACAGTAACCATTCGCCAGACAATAATTCTGTGAGGATATCCTCTGCTCAGTTCCTGTTAAAGAAATCTAACAGAAATGGCATGCCTTTCTCACCAAGGTATTGAAGCATGCCATACGGGACATGCTATAGATCAGGGGCGGTGTTCCACTCGCGAAGGGAGAGCGGACGCAACTCACACAATGCACACATGTGGTTGAAGTGTTCTCCGCCTCTGTGAAGTTCAGTCGGTGGCCTTCCGCGATATCAGAACGCAGATTAAATGTTGGCCTAGAAGTATGACGGCTATATAATGCAGAGAAAGCGGTCGCGAAGAACTCAGCCACGGAGGCGAGGTCAAAGATTGCGGTCCCATTATTCTGGAGAACGGGAGGGGGGGGGGGATCTTGCGAGAGCTTATCCCGAATCCTTTTGATTCGTTTCCACACCTCTGCTATAGGGGACTTCCCGTTCAGTGAAGACACGTATGCCCGCCAAGCTGGGCGGCGGGCGTGCTTCAAAACATATCGGAACCTAGCCTTAGCAAGACAAACTTTACTGACAGTGAAATTGTTCGGTCGGCGCTTATAGCACATGTAGTCATAACGCTTCTGTTTGTGGACCCTTTCACACTCTAATGAACACCACGTAAGCGATCGGCGTGCAAAATTGCAAGACGTTCCAGGAATAGTAGTTAAGCTCACGGCAATGAGGTTGCCGGAGAATAACTCAACGGCCTCATCCACCGACCTAAACTCATCGCCTGAGAGAAAAATCAGTTATTTGCTGAAATGTCGACCACTTCGCTCGCACCCAGCACCCCCGAGTGGGCTCTCAGGCGGCTACGGTGCATAAAATTATATTTGTCTCGGAAATTCATCACTACCATGGAGGTCATCAACTATCCCACACCCAAAATCAGGCTGTGCATCTAGAGAGCAAAAAGATAGATTAAGACAAAAAAATGCAATGGTCCTCGAGAAGTGATGGGGAAATTAATCTATAATAAGGCCCCAATATCTCTAGCTCGGCGATCAGATTGGCAAGGACCTGATCCCTAGGATTGATCAAGTAGTTTCCCTAGAATGGGTGTTTACAGTTCAAATTCCTGAGCAAGAGAAAGTGATACGGCAACTGTGCCACGACTCAGCGGAAGTCCCACGCATCAATGTCGTGCCCAGCATGAGGTCCTGCAAAAAGATAGCAAAGTTAAAACGGAATAAGACGAGCCTCTGCAGCTCCTCTCAGTTTGCTCGGAGTCTGCTGTAATTCCATTGAAGTAGTATACCCTCAAGGCCTAGGTCGGAAGAGATGCGATGGCCCTCTTCGAAGAGAAGACCCTGAGGAGAGTAGCCGTACGCTTCCCGAAGGCAGAACTCCGGACGCGGTTGGCCAAACATCGCGCTGGAGGCTTTTCATCTTTGAGGACTTATCGAGAGAGCTTGCCTCGCTATGTAGGTCTTTTCCTTTATCGGCCTCAAAGACTGGAGGGGCCAGGAGCAGAGGGTGTTATTTAGCATTAAGGAATAAGACGTCCCAGGCAGCACCGCGCGCGCCAGGACCAAGTCCTTGGCTTTGCAAAATGGGCTACGGTCCTGGGCCTGAAGCCAGGATTTTCATCTCAAAGAGATACGCACCACATTTCTTCAAAGAAGCTGGGTGCGGCTCTCCAAAAATGACAAACTTGGCCATGCAGGATTTGGAATAATCGTGTGCAACCTGGAGAAACTTACACAGACTTCGAGTAACCACGACTTTGCACGTATACAGGAGCGATTCGTATGGCAGAATCTATAAGAGTAGTAGCACCTATGTTGCTGATGCACGAATGTCTTCACCCTGTACTGATATTAACCGGCACGCAGTGACTCGGGGAGCCTGTTACGGTCGAACGTGACGAAGAGTGTAGGAGGGGGTTCGACCTTGAACGCCCCTTGGTCGGCCAACTCTAATGTGATGTCATCTATATTGTCCACGAGTTCCCTTGCATAAAATACTCCTTTCACGAAGTTCATAGTAGAGTGCGGTGTCACACATCGGCATGCATCGAGTGTCCCAAGAGCAGTAATCATGGCCGCCTCAGAGTGATCCGACGCATTCGCCAGGAGGTGTTCGTTCAAGAAACAAGTCACCTTCGGATTTATACCGATAAGGTTAGTTTGGTGCTCTTTTCTGATGGAACATGTTGCCATGACAAACATTAGGATAACCAGAAAGCGTTTAACCCGGCAGGCTCGGAAATGCCAGGTAGTCTCAGAATAAGGGCACCTACGTAATCGAGGCTCCGCTCTGCGCACTTGCGACTTTGTTTTCCGTCTGGAACTCGCCACCCGGGATAGCCCGGGACCGGACGTACCGATTTCTACTTTTTCACTTACCGAAACAGCAATGGACCCGTCCGTCTTCGGGACTCCTGGGGAGGGAAAGAAGCCCGAGTCATTTTAGTCTTTTTCCTGTTTCTTTTCTTTTTAGGGTAAGAGGGCGTAAAAATGAACCAGCTTCTCTTTTAAGCTGGAACAAGCCCTTAGGGCCAGATGGACCGCCCTCAGCAAGATCCTTCTCTGAAATCGAGAAGGAGGTCCCTCCTCTCCTTGTGACTCCCCAGGGGCCTGAGTCATCAGTAGGGAAGCTTGCGCAGGTGTGTTTTCAGGTTAGGTGCTGGGCATCGAGCACGATTTCGACCCTATGCAAGATCCTGTCGTCTGGGACTAGATCACCTCCATGACCAGGGCCATTTGCAGAGGAGGCCTCCATGTGGCCTCTATTCAAGATTCTTTATGTCTCGTTTAATGCCGGCGAGCCAGCATCCGTATGGGAAGTGAGGGAAGCAGGTACGCTGACTTCCTGTAAACTGGAGATGCATGAGACCAGAACATTAGGAGGTACGAGCCGACGGGCCCTGTTATCTTTTGCCCCCCTACGGAGGTTGGCCTTATCGAACTGCTCCTACCAGGAGCGCTCAATTTTTGGCGGCCTGCCTGCTCTCTTTGTATTCCACTATGAAAGCAAATGGAAGACTACCGCTGTAGAAGAGATGGAGTCTCCAGAGAAGTAAGTAAGAGGGAATCCACCGCACCCGTTGGCCTATGAGAGGACTAAGCCTCCTCTCCGGTAAAAAAAGGTTTGGAGAGGCCCTTGAGAAAGCACAGGGGCGACACCTCCTTTTCTACTGGGGAACTGCCCGAGAGCGGTTCCAACGATGGTAAAGGGGAGTCTAAAGAATCTTCAAATAGGCATGAGTACCCTATTATTACCACGGGATGCAAGCGCTAATCACCCCAGGGGATCGAAGCCAACCCCCATCATTAGAGCCCACTCCTCCCACCCAGTGGCCAGGTAGCCCATCAGCATGGCGGCTCTACCTTAGGCTGGGCGGAAAATAAATAGACCGTGCAAAGAGAGAGAAAGAGTATGTGAGGAAGGGGATGGTGGAGTTGAGATAGGTTGTTAAAAACCACCATCTCAAAGCTCAGGGGGGGAGAGTTTTCCCCTCCCCCGGCCCCGATCTGTTATGGCTGAGTGAGAGGACACAGGTCCACGTCTACCCTGTGAATTTAGAGGCTGACCGAAGAAAGTTGTGGGAGAGGTTGTAGGGAAAGTGAGAAAGTAGGGTAAGAAAAAAGGGCGTCAGAAAGAAGTTGAAGAGGCTAAGTTGTACCCAGAAGGAATGCTGAGGCCTGTCAGGACGGCGGCCAGAGAATCAAATCACCGTGGTGCTAACGGGGGAACGGCATGCACCAATTCAGGGAGAATGTTACGTTTGAACGTGACTAAGAGTGTAGGGGTGGGTATCGATGCCCCTACCTGATTTCTCATCACACGTTTGACCTTGATCGGTCCATGGTCGGCCAGCTCTAAGGTGATGTAATCTATGGAAAACTCCACTAATTTACTCACAAAGGCCGCTACTCTCACGTTGTTCATGGTATAGTGCGGCGTCACACTCTCCGCGCGCCATTAATATTCCGAAGGGCTCTAATCATAACCACTTCGGAGGGCTCTGATTCATTCTTCAGAAGGTTCCCGGCCGAGAAACGGGCCACCTTTGTCTCCCTCCCAATCAAGCTAGTTAATGTTCTCTGCTGGATGGTGTTTCTCTTGGCCAACATACTACCAGAAGGGGATCCAATAACCAGAAAGCGTTTCGAGCCATCGGGCTCGAAAACGCCAGGTAGTATCTCAATGAGGGGCACCGAGGTAACCGAGGCTCTGCTCAGCGCACTTGCTACTTTAGTCTAGGTCTGGGATATCCTACCCGTGCGCTCCTGGAGGGCGGACGTGCCGATCTGGGCCTGCTCGATGGTCGAAACAGCAGTGGACCCGTTCTTTCACGGAGCCTCCGCGGAGTGAAAGGGAGCTTTATTCCTCATCCTGTTTCTTTTCTTTTTAGGAGAGGAGGGTGGGAAGTCACCTAGCTTCTGTCCACCCCCGGATGGACCGGCCCCAGCGAGATCTTTCCTGAGACGGAGATGGTCATTACTGTCAGAGGGGCATATTCAGATGAGGGTATCTCTCATCTCCTTGTGAGTACTCGTAGGCCCGAGCCGTGTAAGGAGAACCTTGTTCAGGGGCGGACTCGGGTTCGGTGCCAAACAACGGACAAGGCTTTGACCCCTTGTAAGATATTGCCTTCTGGGCCTGCGTCACCTCGGGAACCATGTCCATCTCATGGAAGAGGAGGGGGCTCCGTAAAACCATCCCACCCAAGGCAACAGATCCTATTCAAGCTACTCTCCGTCACAGTCAAGTCATTGGTCAAGGGGGTGCTTCGATTTCCCTCATCTTTCCCAACACCTATGGAGGTGGAGGCTGAGGCCACGCTTGGCGGCGGATCTCTATATGCCTGCAGTCGCCCGCCATTGCTTTCAGTTGTCACCACGCTCAAAGAATACAGGAGGCCTCATGGAAAGTAGGATCAGAAATTCAATAGTATGATCATTTACACATAAAATCGGTCCTGGTCCGACATTGATGGGATGTGCCAACCCTGGGCCCCATTTGGGCAAAATTGTCTTGGATCTCTGACTATAACGGATGGTGCTGGTGTAGCCACCTTATATGTGTACTGGAGGAAGGTGAGCAGAGTTGACCCCCCATCACACTCCGTACCCAACACTTTCCCTAGCCTTCGGCTCTCGCACTGCCGCTCGAATAAGCACCCATAAGAGGAGGAAAGTGCGTCGTGCATCCAGAGCTTCTGTGGAAAGGAGAACAAGTATGGAATAGGGTGGGGTAGGCAGGTATGCAATTAAGATAAGTGGAGATAAGTGGGTTCACTAACGAGTAGACTGGGTGATCACCTATTATTATCATCATACCCTGGTGCTAGTTGATCCCAAGATGGCATGTAGTCCACTAAAGCACCAAGGCTACCGGACTGAACTTTGTCTAGATGGGAATACTCCTCCTGGTACAAAGTGCGGGCAGAGAAGTTTGAGGGAATAGCCGTAATGATAATATTATTAAGTAATAATAATAACTAAAAATAGTAGTTAATACTAATAACTGTATTTAATTCTACTACTAATACATAATTTGAATACATAATCATTATAATGCTAAATAATATAATATATAAAAATATACTAAATTCTGCTAACGTTATTACTACTAATATCTGTATAATAAGAATGAAGTCTGTGTGCGTGTGTGTGTGTGTGTCCATTCATAGGAATTGAAAAATCATGTTCTAACTCTCGCCCCCCCATTCCTCCATTCCTCCTCATATCCCCCATTCTCGCCCACCCTTCTCCTCCATTTCTTCCCGCATTCCATCACCATTCTTTCCACCATTCTGGCCCCATTCTCTCCCCCATTCTCTCTCCACATCCTCTCTTACCATTCTTTCTCCCCATTCTCTTCCCATTCCCTCCCCATTCAATCCCCATTATCTCTCCCATACCTCCCCCATCCTCTACCCTCATTCTTTCCCCCATTTTCTCCCAACCCCATTATCTCATCCCATTCCCCCATTCTACCCCCATCGGCCATTCTCCCCCTTCATTGTCTCCTTTCCATTCTCTTCCCAGTTTCTCCCCACCCCACATTCTCTCACCCATTCTATCCCCATTCGCTCCATTCTACCCCATCCCCACATTCTCTCTCCTCCTCCCCTCATTTCCCTCCCCATCTCCCCCTCTATCTTTCTTTACTTCCCCCTATTCCCCTTGCCTCCTCTATCCCTACAGGCCCCTCTACCTCTCAATTGCCCTCTATTCCTACCCACTCTCTTCCTCTCCGCTCTCCCTCTCAAACCTCGCCCCCTATCTCTTCCTCTCTCCCCCTCCCTTCTCTTCCTCTCTCCCCCTCCCCTCTCTTCCTCTCTCAGACTCACCTATTTCCATCCCCCTCCCCCATCCCCCCCATCTCACCTCTCCCTTCTCTTCCTTCCTTCTCCTCTCTCTCCCCCTATATCCTCCTCACTCTCCCCACCTTCTCCCTCTTTTCCCTATATCTCCCCTGTACCTCTCCCCTTTTCCCCCTATATATCTACCCTCCACTATATACCCCCTCACCCCCCCTTCTTCCCCCTTTACAAAAGGATATCCCAAACAAGAGAAAAATTATCTCTTCCCCTCCCCTCCCCCGCCTTCCCCAATCTATTCCCTCTCTCTCACCCTCTCCCTAATAGAAGGCCATCCAAATCAAGAAAAATAATCTTAAAATATAGAGTTATAGGAGAAGAAGAAGAAGAAGAAGAAGAAGAAGAAGAAGAAGAAGAAGAAGAAGAAGAAGAAGAAGAAGAAGATAAGACGCTCGATCTGTTTCTGGGGCCACAACGTCGTTCGCTCATAACTAACGGTCAGTCATGCGGGAGCGTAAACTGTCGAGCACGTGCGGTGAAACGTTTACTCATTATAAGTATATTATATCATAGGGAAAGTGCGCACCTCTCCTGAATCTGTCTTCAACTTATAAATAATAATAATCAGAAATTAAAGATATTTCTGTGCCACAATATAGGAATTTTAAACAATGGTCATCTGTATTTATTTGCGACAGGACTTTTTATCCCGGGCAACGCCCTGGATAAAGATTCTTACTTTATTTCCGAACTCATATTTTATCCGGACAAGACGGGTATGTCTGCTAGCTATTACTAATACTGATACTAATATTACTAATTATAATAAAAATATAAAAATAAATACTAATCATAAAAATGATTACAATAATAATACTACTAATAATAATAAAAGGTAAAGTAGTGCTGAAAAGACTGAAGGGAAAGCGCACCAAACAACTTTCCCAGGCCCAATCTGAGAGTTCAAGTCAGGCCAGTGACGAGTACTCCCTAAATTTTATTCAGGCTGGGAGGATGTGCAGCAACACCAGGTACTAAGTGTAACATGCTACACAAGGTATGCCCTGTGGCGACCCAAACCCGGAAAAGAGAAAGCTACTCGTAAGATCATGACCCCGTGTAAGACCCACCATACCTTATACTTTTCCATTGTATGGATGAGGTTGGAGGTATCGAAAGGGTCGGAGACTATGACTCGGCTTCCCTTGGTCGCTGCCGAGAGGACGATGACGATGAGTCCGTAAGAATGAGCCAAAGGAAGGGTGATAAGCAAAGTATCTTGGAACGAGCCTGTGATAATGACAGTGGTAAAATAATAAGGGAGAAACTTCATTCATTATCATGTCTACACTTCTTTCCACTCCACTTTATCAGTTCCCTTAAGTGGGGTGACGGGTTGACTTTTTAATTATACGTTCTCGTGTGCCGAAAGCCAGCCAGAGCAGAGCTGCCGAAATTACAATGAAGCCTATTTTTCATGTTAACCCAAACATGTTAAATAATAAAAACAACCAAACAAAAAATACAACAATAAATAATAAATCCATAAAAGGCACAACCAGTTACATGCGGAAAGCTTGCCTTCTCCAGAATACCAATCATCTCGCAGTTCGGTTTGCAGCAGTTCTTTTAAAGCCTCGGGTACAGATGGTAGCGACTCTCCTTCTCAAGATACTGGGATAGACACAAAAGCTCTCCCAGATAAGGATATACAACCAAAAGGTCTCTGAATCTGACCATCTGTTGGACTCACCAATATCGTCAGGTTCAGGAGAGCGCTCCATCAAATGAAGATGCTTATCGTGAATATCCGATTCGTGGGGGAAAAAGATGAAATGATATTATAAAGGTATTAGGTTAGGTCCGCAGGAAAAGTTTCGAGGCAGTGGCATGCAAATTTAAATTACCGTTCTCCATCTCCCGCCTTCTTTGCCATGTAGCCAAAAGGGCTGACCAGATTCCCACATGTACTCGGGGTGGGGAAGAAAAAAAAAACGCCAATCCGCTAGCGCAATCTGTGGAGACAGCCTAACCTCATCAGTGCTCTCATTTTGAGCTAACGCTACATGTCTAGGAACGCAAAAGAAGACAATCTTGCAGCTATGCGTTACGGATACTGCGACCTAGTAGATGCGGAGGTTCTAACGTCTCGAGGGAACTTACTGCACTCTGTTCGTCGCTATAAATAACATCGTCTCAGAAACAAGCAGGGCGGATAATCCCCGTACCAAGTGATGTATCGCAACCAGCTCAGTCCAGTAAATTGACGCGGGGCTGGGAAGAGCTTTGCAGGCTTCAAAGGGGAGATAACATGTAAGCCAACCCTTTCTTCGGACTTGGGACTATTTGTGTACACCAACACGATATCTTCTCCAGGAAATACGAATGCAATACTCCCGATTCCATAGAACCATGGCAGCAGAAGCGTATTGACAAGCATTCAACGATTGTATGTTGCAGTGACGTCTTGTGTAGAACCATCGTCACTTCTAGCTCGAGAGTTAGACCTAGCTCTTGCAGTTTCCTTTAGCTGAATCCGAAATGCTTGGAGTATGATTAGCATCTAACATCGGCATAGGCACCTTCGATTTTAGCCGCGGACAATATGAGAGCCATCGGCAATTGCGGAAATTGCTGACCTCGCGCATGCAGGCACATACGACACTGCGCATGACAAAGTAGGTGGCATCTTTTCTGAATCTACAAAGAGGCTCATAATAAGGACAGTGATCTTGCAGTAGAATTTTGGGTGGCGATGAATAAAGCTCGAATCCGTTGTCTAGATAAGAACGAATAAAAGAGCAAGAAAACATAAAAAGTTAGCAATCTCAACAACACATGTTCTCAGCTTCAGAACATTAAGAATATCCATGGCGTTAGTACAAAAAGCATTAAGGGTGCAAATAGGCGCCTCCAAGGTGAGGGGTCGATCGAAATCAAGACCAAGGAAACAATGAGACTCTTCCTTAATAGGGATTCCCTGGACGTTGTAGAGTTCCTTCTCCAGATGGAGCCGTGGAGTGTGGCAGAAGTTCATCACTTTAGGCTCCTTCAAAAGAAAATAGAAACCAGTGCGCTTCGCCCTAAAGAGAAACGTGATTTAGAACCTGTTTGAGTCTATGCTCGAAGGTAGGCATCTGAGCCCAGCCATAAGTGATGGAAAAGTTGTTTACTCAGAGTATTGCTAAACTATTTTACTGCAGTATCGAAGTGATACCAATAATGTCCATTGCAAAGTTTGTTCCTGAAGACACTTACTTGGGAAAAGTGGAGAGAGTACACCCTCCCCCGCCCGTACGCGGATTAGACAATTTCATAAGAATTCAAGAAAATCAAGAAGCTTTATGGGGGAGGGGGGCATATCCTTATTATAATCTTATTTATTTATTAATATTTTTGTTCATCTTGATTTTCACTATGCAGATAGTCTAGTCTTCCTCAACTTTTCTGCTTTTCTTTTTTTCGTTAAGTCGGCACTTCAAACATTTTTCTCCACCTTTTCTTGACTTCGTATATTTCCTAGCTAGGTTGGTCCTTAATCTTCGTTTTCCTTTCATTATGCATATTCATTTTTCTTCCATTTATCTTCTGGTGCCGATTTCTGTGTGCTTCTTTATTCTTGTTGAGTTGGTTCTTCAAGCCTTTCTTCCGTTTTCTTTCTTCTTGGCTGGGTTGGTCCTTAATCTTCGTTTTTCTTTTTCTCGATGCATTTTCATTTTTTCCATTTATCTTGAGTTGCTGATTTCTCTTGATGCATCTTCATTTTTCTTCCATTTATCTTGAGTTGCTGATTTCTTCTTGATTCTTGCTGAGTTAGTCCTTCAAGCGTTTTCTTCCGTTTTCTTTCTTGAGAGATCTTCATAAAAGTTTTTAGACTGGTGATTTTTGAACGCGGTACCGTTGGATTTGAACGCCAATACTCTAGCCTTGCGACTGGCTTTAGTCCGTCTTTGGTTGGTAAGTTTTATCGGCTACTTATATTATCGAGTTGGAAGGAATTTCTCTCATACATTTTCGCACCCCTACACAGGTACCTTTCTAGAAAGTGGAGCGAATTTGAGGATTGGAGAGAGACTAGTCTTGGATTTCTTAATCGAGAAGTAGTAGCTCTATCTCCTATGACCTCTGAGTCTGCGGGATAAGTGGAGATAATTTAGTGGGCTTGAGTAGAGCGAACGAAGTCTTGTCTCTAATCAATGAGTAATGGCTTCTCCTTCCCGGGTCTCCGATTCCCAGCAGCACTTTTTCTTAAATCTCTAGTAGGAGAGCAGTTTCAGTTGTAACGAAGATCAGAAGATTGTTTGGCCTTTAAGGGTCACCAGTTATGGGGGAGGGCAGATCCTTCTTATTTCCATTTATTTTATTTATCTATATTATTCTTGTTCATCTTGGTTTCCTAGATGCAGGTTGTCTTCCTTAAATCCATTTTCTTATTCTTGACTATTTCTTCCTTATTTGTTTAAGTTGGCCCTTCAAACGCTTGTCTTGAATTTTTCTTGACTTCCGTATGCTTCTTGGCTGGGTTGTTCGTTAATCTTTGTTTTTATTTCTTGATGCATCTTCATTTTCTTCCATTTTATCTTGATTTCTTCTTGATTCTTGTTGAGTTAGTCCTTCAAGCGTTTTTCTCCATTTTCTTTCTTGAGAGATCTTCATAAAAGTTTTTGGACTGTTGAGTTTCGAACGCGGTACCGTTGGATTTGAACGCCGATACTCTAGCCTCACGACCGGATTTAGTCCGTCTTTGGTTGGTAAGTTTTATCGGCTATTTATATTATCGAGCTGGAAGGAATTTTTCTCATACATTTTCGCACCCCTACACTATCCCCGCACCTCTAAAGTAACGATAACCTCCACGGCGTCAGATCAAAAAACACCTTTGTTAAATTCTGCTTACGAAGGAATGACTAACAAATTGCACTTTCCCACAAGAAAAATATACTAAACAGGTATCAGGTGACCCTCATTGTTCATAAATTAAAATTCCCTAGCCTTTAACATTTTCCCATCAAATTGCACACACCAGAGGTTCGAAAATTTGAATGAAAACAATCATTTACTTTGCTTGCAAATAGCCAGCAGAGTAGTCATAGGCCATCATTCTGGAAAGTCTCCCTCCATCCAGTCTATATTAAACAGAGCTAACAAAAAAATATGCCCGCTCAACCAGCGGTGAAAGCATGGCGTATGGGATATCGATCGAAGCATATGTGATTTCCGTGCAGGATTAGAGAGGCAGGAAGGCAGCTCACCAAGCGAAAACAGGTCGTTGAAAAGTTTTACGCCCTCGAGGTGGATCACATCTTGCGGCCCTCAACGACCGAGTGAGGTCTTTTAAATGCTGGTGAAATAGAATCTCAGCTAGAGAAGCGGATGCAAAGGACTACACTACTGACGCTGGGTATGAGAAAGTCGTCCTATCGTCCTGAAGGACGTTAGTCGGGTCCGTTGAGAGCATGCCCCGAATTATTTTTAAAAGCTTTAAAACCTCTGAATGAAGGTTCCTCCCATTTAATGAAGACTATTATAGCCGGAAAAAGGAGCGGCGAGAGTGCTTTGAAACCAAATGAAACAGAACCTGTCCATCTCCCATCAAGGAGTTAATAGGCGTACAAAACGACCAAACGTCCGAGGAATATAAGTTAGGCCCCAGCAATGAAGGTGCAAGAGAAGAAAACATACTCATATTTGAGCTAAACTGATCGTTTGAGATCAGAAAGTCAGTCATGTCCTTGAATACTGGTCACTGTACCCGATCAAGGGACTCCCAAGATCGCTTTTCAGGTGAGAGGAGCCAGGCAAAAGATATTTAAAAAGAAAAGTGATCGCTATCATGAAGCTCTTCAACCACCTAGTCCCCTTATCTTGAGTTCGCATCTGGTTAACAGAGGGACTGGTCATAGCAGGAAAATGAAGCGGTTCTTGGACAGTGATGTATGTGTATACGCATCCACGTTAAAGATACCAATTTTTAGCTATTCCAATATTACTACTATCACCTGCCCCTAGAGGGTTACCTGTCACTAAAGACCTAGAGGGAAAGAAAAGGCCTTGTCCCTCGTGCTAGGACGCGACGAAAATCCACCTAATCTGGGTATGGTGACAGATGAATATAGAGGCTACAGGCTACATAGTACTTTCCGTCATGTTGTGGCTGCCTTGCCTATGGCTAAGGCATTTCATGTCAAAGAGAACGGAGATATGACTTCGAGTGTAAATTACACAAACAACAGCCTCAATCTCACCTCTTGGTGGACGCACCCAACATGGACCCTTAAAGACATCTAAAAGGAAAAGGGAGGGACGAACCTTCATAGCAGCTCCCAATTAGCCCTGAGTCTGTGGTAATTTTACTGGAGAAAACTCTCGGACTCACCTGTTCACTTTTCGAGTCGCTAATGGTTCCGCAATGCTTCATAGTTACCCAAAAGGAAATGACCCTCCAATCTTTTCTTCTTGTGGGCGGGGAGGTTACAGTCTTTTATCTCCCACTCTCTTAAGAATTCCGAGGCCGGAAGGGCCTGCCTCATCCTTAGTTCGTCTCCGAGACGGAGAATGACCCAACCGCATGTAGAGGCCCTCCAGGAAGGAGGAAAGTCCCAACCTTTAACTTCTCGTGGGCCTGTATAAACTTAGGAAGACCTTGCCCCGGATCGGAGTTTGGCTTGAGGGTATTTTCCGCCGTGCCATTGTCCTTTCACGGGAAAACTTTACCGTCTGGATCATGGCAACATTAGGTTTCCGCTGGCCTATGAAAGGAGCTCTTTTTGGCCATCCCACAAAAACGTCGGAGACTCTGAACGGGGATCAATAGGCCCTTGTACTATTATTACTGGTGGGCAAGCCTGGGTTGCCAATTTACCATCCTCTAACGAAGTTCCTAGGAACCTGGCATTCCGACCCTCAAGAAGGTAACAATCCTTCGGTTAAAGAATGGAACCAGAGGCCTATTGGGTCTGATGCCCTCTGTGGTTTTTTTTTTAAAAAAAAAGACCTCGTTCCGTACAAGGGCGGCAGATCATATTCTTGCCGTTATGCTGTTTTAACGGGGGGCTAATAAAGTAGAAGAGAAAAGCACCGTTTCACAACATAGGGAGTCCCAATGAGGTGGGGGACTCCTTAGAAGCTAGTAAAGAGAAAGCCCCTTTATTCGTTTCTTTAGGGAGGAACGGAAAATCCCTCACGTTCTTTTAGGAATGGCAGACAAGAGATCCATTTGCCTGTAAATGCGAGACTGCGTTTAGAGTTGCACTTCTCAGCGTTGTAATATAACTATTGGATATGGCCATAATAAGATCTTAAATATAGAAAAGACGCATTGAATAAGGATATTATGACATTGTTATGAATTGGGAGATATATGAAAAGTCTCTTGGGAACAGAAACATATAAAATACGATAGTTTACACACCCGGCCTCGGTTGTGTGCTAAGATGGACCATGACAACTCGAAGTTGCTCTTTTACGTTATTCTATAAATAATAGGGCGGGCGCAGACAACTTATATGTACCCTGGAGGCAGAGAAGAGGGTAGGTAATAGAGTACACTCCTCAATAATGCGAGGTTCGGCCCTCGCACATAGTAGGAACCATTCGGTTTAACTGGCCATTGGTTAGTTTCACGTAGGTACGAGACGAAGTTCAATCAACAATCAGAACTTCTAACGCAAACTAAAAGGTTGGGAAGTATAGGTAATCACGAAGAAGGATAGGCAGACCCGCAAGAAGTAAGGTGGGTAATCACTTACCCGTTACCTTACTCCAAGGACACTGGGGTCAGAAGACAGTACCAGCTTCTCAGACCTTGACTAGAGAATTGAAAGTACACTGATCCATGGCTTCCTTGGGGGGAGTCGGGTCCAAGAGGACACGCCATTCCGCAATTAAAAGGATAGAAAAGTGCCCGGTCTTAAAAGGGAAGGTACATAAAATGATCGTGAGAATGCACCAGCTTCTTCAGGCCTGACCAGAGATTTAAGTATACCAGTGAATACAATGAGCCAGGTCTTCTTTAAGAACTTGGGCACTGGAAGGGTGTGCTATCTTTCCAAGTACCAAGTGTAATATATGGAGAGTTTCACCTTCCTGGAGAACGGAAGGGAGGTCCTGAGAGAACTAATCCTTAATCCTTCTGACACGCCTCCACACTTTAGAAAGAGGGGTCCTCCCATTTTTGTAGACACGTATGACGGCCAAGAAGAGCAGCGAGCGTCGAAACAAGTACGTAATAACAATCAAAGTCAAATCGCACTCACGACGCCACTAGCGCTTATAGGCGTAGCACAACGGAAGTGGTAGACATACCAAACAGACAAACGTTTGAAGATCGGACGGTAAGCGCGCAGCAATGAGGGTAGGGAGAAGAACATAAAGGCCTCATCTACCAAACTAAAGGACCCGATCGAGTTAGAGAAATCACTCAATTTCTAGAATACAGGCCAACGAGGGGACCAGAAGAGATTTGAATCGGAAAATGATCTATACTATTAAGGTTATATACAACACATTATGTGTGTGTACATTCCCCTATGAGTTCACGCTCATTAAACAGAAAACTAAAACAAACACCACCTAAAATCTGAGTGTTCTTTCGGAAAACACAGGGAAAGGTCATGGCTGGAAAAGGAACCGATTCTATGACAGTGATGTGCGAATCTTTACGCATTTAAAATAACAATTTACATCTTTACAATTAAGTCCATAAAAACTTGACCACTAAGAGCAAATGTGTAGTCCCACGGAGGTAGTGCCTACCGTTCATGTCCCTGAGGAAAAGAAAAAGCCTGGGCAACCGTATTTTGACGCGACAGAAATCAGACTAATCAAATTCAGCTGACAGTGAATTATAGACAGATTACCTTTTGTCTAAGTGTAAGGTGGTACTAAGCAAAAGAGAGAATGGATACATAACAACGGGTACGAATTGCACACCAACGACCATCCTGGCATGGGGGACTTCTGCCCACCGGAAGGGTGGGCAGAAGTCGCGCATATAACATTATCTCCTAAAGAAAACGACTAAAGATGGATGGGATTAGCCAGGCCTCTGCAGCTCTTCCCAATTATCCCAGAGTCTATGGTAATTCCATTTCTAGGAAGTGCTTCCAGGATCTATTTTGAAGGAGCTGTCTTGGTCCACTCGGATGTGCAGATCCTAACAAGCCAACACGAAAGAAAGACTGCACTGTCCTATACCATTTTGTACTGAATAACCAAGATTTTCTTTCCTATAAGATTTAAAGCGCAAGTTCAAATTCACACCCTCTATCTTTTGTTAGGATTTTTATTCCTTAGGCTTTCTAGAATTCCTCAGCCTTAATTTTCATCTATGAAATTGCTTCCCTTCATTATGGTTAAAAGCTAATTTTAAGGTAATTTTATGGCAGAATATAGTATGGCAACCCCATTCCTTTCTCATACTTTAGCAATTTACCTCTGTCAAGCATTAACAAAGGATTTCTTCAAAATGAATAATCTTACCTTCAACTTTTCTGACTGCAAACAAGGAAGGCTGACTGAAGCAAAAGGAGCAGTTCACCAACTTCTTTTGGGATATAATTATCGCTTTCGGCATACCGGTTGTACCACTCGAAAAAGTTATCATTCCAATGCATTCTGGATTCACCTTTAAAATGGAGTATGTGTTATTAGACAGAGTTCAAGACAGACATTTATACATAAAACAAATTACTGGGAAACGAACTTACGCAAGATAAACTATGAAAAGGCATAAATAGGGAGGACAAATTAGAGAACTCGAGATATGGACCACTAATTAGCAAAGTTTTTGTCTCAGTTTTCCTTTGACTTCAATCATACCAAGTTAGGACATTCATATAGCTATGCAGATATCCTATTTTACAGACCCTCTTGCATTTCGTTAAAAGCGGTGTGATGCTATACTGCACGGCTTCTTTAGTAATTCTATTACTAAATTTGAACCCCATTTCTAATTTCTTACGCATATGTAAACAAAATGCATTGAAACATTTTCCGGGGGTTTGAACATCTATAGTCTTTTAAAAATTCTTTTTCGCAGTTATCGGAAACGAATGTTTACCAGTCAACTTCGAATTGCGTGTTTTCATTCAATTCATTTATGAGAGTTCTCTTCAAAAAACTAATTTGTAGGAACGTTTTATATAAATAGTATATTAGTTTTATTTCATTTTTTCAAATGCATAGGCTGGGATGTCACTAACTGTGCAGTTGTACAGCTTCAAATTCATTTTGAACTTCATTAATTAATACCATAGCAAATATTTTCATGGAAGAAAACTGCATTAAAAAGGCTTAGAAGTTAGGAGGCAGTTAAGATTATGAACTTAGCACGAATAGTCAGCTTAGCTTGTGAACGTAGGACAAATATTCAGCTTAGCTTGTGAAAGTTGAAAGAATAGTCAGCTTACTCATAGCTTGTGAACGTAGCACGAATAGTCAGTTGAGCTTGTGAATGTAGCACGAATAGTCAGTTGAGCTTGTTAATATAGCACAAATAGTCAGTTTAGCTTGTGAACGTAGCACTAACAGGCACCTTAGTTTGTGAAGGTAGCACGAATAGACAGTTTAGATTGTGATATTAAAGGAGTGGTCAGTTTAGCTTGTGAACTTAGCACGAATAGTTGGCTTAGCTTGTGAACGTAGGACGAATAGTCAACTTAGCTTGTGAACGTTGAATGAATAGTCAACTTATCTTGTGAACGTCCCAGGAATAGTCAGTTGAGCTTGTGAATGTACAACGAATAGTCTGTTGAGCTTGTGAACGTTGCACGAATATAGTCAGTTTAACATGTAAATGTAACACTAATAGGCAGCTTAGATTGTGGATTTAGCAGGAGTGGTCAGTTTAGATTGTGATTTTAGCAGGAATAGTGAGCTTAGCTTGTGAACTTAGCACGAATAGTCAGCTTAGCTTGCGAGCTTAGGACAAATATTCAACTTAGCTTGTAAACGTTGAGCGAATAGTCAGCTTAGCTTGTGAACGTATCAGGAATAATTAATTGAGCTTGTGAATGTAGCACGAATAGTCAGTTTAGCTTGTGAACGTAGCACTAATAAGCATTTTAGATTGTGATTTTAGCAGGAGTGGTCAGTTTAGATTGTGATTTTAGCAGGAGCGGTCAGTTTAGCATGTGAACGTAGCTTAAATAGTAAGCTTAACTTGTGAACTTAGCACGAATAGTCAGCTTAGCTTGTGAACGTAGGACAAATACTCGACTTAGCTTGTAAACGTTGAAACAATACTCAGCTTAGCTTGTGAACGTATCAAGAATAGTCATTTGAGCTTGTGAATGTAGCACGAATAGTAATTTGAGCTTGTGAATGTAGCAGGAATAGTCAGTTGAGCTTGTGAACGTAGCACTAATAGTCATCTTAGTTTGTGAAGGTGTACGAATAGACAGTTTAAATTGTGATCTTAGTCAGTTTAACTTGTGAACAGCACGAATACTCAGCTTAGCTTGTGAACGTAGGACGAATAGTCAGCTTAGTTTGTGAACGTAGGATAAATAGTCACCTTAACTTTTGAACGAAGCACGAATAGTAAGCTTAGCTTGTGAACGTAGCATAAATAGTCAGTTTAGCTTGTGAACGTAGCACTAGTAGGCAGCCTCTTTCATGAAGATAGCACGAATAGGCAGTTTAGACTGTGATGTAGCACGAATAGGCAGCTTAGACCTTCAACGTAGTACGAATAGGTAGCTTAGTCTATCAACGTAGCACGAATAGCCAGCTTTGTTTGTGAACGTACCACGTATAGGCAACTTAGATTATGAAAGTAGCACGAATACGAGTAGAGGACCGAGACTTGACCCTTAACTAATCGCCTTGAATCACAAAGACCCCAGGAGAATTTTTTTAATCAATCTGGTAGGCCTCTAGTAACCACGCCCACAGTAGCTGCATTATTAACCGCAGTGATTATGAAGTTGATTTAAGGAAAGGAATGTTAGTTCAGCTGTATATTCGTATGCCTTTGACCTTATGGGCTCCCGCGCAGTAAACAGAAAACAAATAAACAAACAAACAAACTTTTATATTCTGCTCCCAAGCGACAAGTCGACTCGAGTCTTGGCTCTGCAAAATGGACAAAATTTGGTCCGCAAAAGCGGGCATATATTTGTCCGTTTCCAATTGGAGCGTTAATACCTGCACTGAAAGAGCTGGTTGATGCTGTCCTTTAGGGTGGTTGGTGTCAGGGGTAGACTTCGACAGCATGCTGTAGCTAACATCCGTAGGATTGCGTACCCTCCCGCCTCAATGAACGAAAGAAGATTTACGGTAAGAGATTCATCTCCCCCACATTTCACTTCCTCCATCTTACATTTCTTTTACATCAACATCATCATCACCATCATCAACATCAACACCATCAACATCAATAGCATCACCATCACCACCACCACCACCACCACCACCACCACCAAAAACAACATTTATAATAATAAATAATAATAATTTAATAATTATAATAATTGAATAATAATAAAACTAATAAATAAATTTATAATAATAATTGAATAATAATAAAACTAATAAATAAAATTATAATAATAATTAAATAAGAATAATAATAAAATAATTAAATAATAAAAAATAAACAACTGGCTAAGGAGATTACGCTCCACCCCCCCACATCTAACAATACCCACTAGCACGATTTGCGTCCTCGTAGTCAATAAACATCTCGATTTCCACACTTGGGTACTTGGGTTTGATCTCGGCGAAACGCACACAAAAAATGATGTTGTAGGGAACGCCCGTCAATCACTGCTGGTACCCGAGGCTCGCATATGCCCCGCATACGCCATCACAGCAATAGCCAACTAAAACGTGTGCGCACCACATCACTTCCTTTTCTCAGAATCATCCTATGAACGAGTGATTGTCTTTCTGATCTTTATGTTGGTTTCATTATTTGGTCCGAGTTCCCGCCCGAAAGAAAGGGATGGATAGAACTAATAAAGACCATATTTACGTGCAATTAAATACAAAAATATTCAAAAAGCGACATGTGACTATTTAATAAGATAATGTAAAGTAAAAAATATATATAAACAGGGTGTGTCAAAAGTATGTATATGAAGACATGTTCAAGGATTGAAGCACAATCGATGAGAGACGTGTCATGCGCTGCAAAGGTCTGAGCAATACGCGTAAAATGGGATGAAATAATGAAGAAAAATAACGGACAGCTATATTGATTGGCCCACCCTGTATATCAGGATTTTTCAAGAGTTCATCTGCCAACTGCTTTCTAGGGCAAAAGTCACCGTAATCAGCTTACAGCCTAATGCTATGCTAGATAAAAAAAACATGCAAAAAAACAAAAATATCAAACAAACAAATACAAAGGCAAATAATAAAAAAAAAAAAAGGAACCACGTTCTGGCATGGGGGCGGGTGGGGAGACCCGCCTCCCCCAGGCGCAAAACATGCGGCTCACACAGTCAAATAAAACGGAGGCCGACCTCCTCCAAAAAGTCAAATAGTCCACATATATGTGTACATCAACCCGTCCCCAGTACAAGGGACAAGCGGTAGTTTGTATATCAGGAGACTAGTTTGTTAGGTACACCCAAGAAAGGCTCAGATCTCACCTGCAATGCTCTCTCTTCATCCAACATTTCACCATCTGAAAACATGACGTCGGAAATATTCTTTTCATCAGGTTTAAGAGAGTTTGCCCCCACAACATATACTGCTATCTTCCTCCCCAACTTCGCTAGCACTTTACGGCAGGTTGCCAGAGCAGAAGAGTGAACAACCACAACTGACGTGCCAGTTAGCTGGAGCATATGTAGAATTATATCTGACAAAGAAGGAATCCATTTGCAATTGAACAAGAATTAGCATAAGTCAGTTTCCCAATGGTTAATTTACAAGTGTGATCAAAATACTTCCATCGCATACATATAGAGAATGGTAACATAAGATATAGGAAAGCATGATCAGGATCCATCAAAACTAAGGTGATTAGGACATTATTAAAAGAAGGCTATTCTATAAATTCAATGTTTTTCTAGATAACTCTTCCGAGGCTAGATTCATGATTGGGAACACATCGACATACAAATCATTTCTACTTTTGTAAAATTTAAAATGGCCTCATTGAGATTAGATCAACTTCACATCTCGACTACACATAAATCTACAGCTCATTGTATCTTTTAAGTCAAATATGCTTCATTCTACAGTAACATTTAATATTCAAGTCAACACATATAAGAATTAATCGTAATCCAGTGAGCACAATAAGAAATTTTGCCTTATTTAAACGTAAAATGTAATCTGATTTTATAGTATGCAGCTACTGTGCCTAATAATTCATTTTAGCAATTGTAAAAACGCCGATATCACTAGCCGTGCCAATCTTCCCAGCCTCATCTATTAAGTATATATGCTTTCTAGCCTCAAACAGGATTCTTTGGTACGACCGTTATAATGAGAAACACGGCCGTTATCATTAAGCGATTTACTGAGAGGAGAAATGGTTCGAACTTTAGTTACGAGAGAAGATATTCCATATCAATGCACGCTTTATACGTTCATTTCCGTCCCATATGTATCATTTGAGATATGTTTTGGACGCATTCCTCTGGATGGTTTAAGTGGAATATTGTAGATAATATATGATCTGACAAAATCCAATGGATGCATTTTGTAGCAAAGTTTTTAAGGATGCAGTTGAGTTTTGATAGGCCCTTGCGGTTTTTGTCATCCGTAAAATTATGATAAGCAAAAGAAAACTTTTAATCTTCATTAGATGTAATGCTATGCTCTCTTGAACTCAAGCTAGAGACGTGATTGAAATATTGACTAGTAAGCGTTGGTGAATGGGAGGCAAACAGTGTTTCACGTGGACTTGATACGATTAGACAAGTTCACTTCCACGTTTGATCAGTGGCAACGTCTACGCTTCTCATGTAAATGGCCATCAACAAGTTTTATATTAAAAGATTCATGTGAAGGTGGGGTACATACCCTCCTCGTAGTCGTGTCGAACAGGGCAGAGAGGGGCTCCAAGTAATAGGGTACCGAGATACAAGATTGGGTATTCTATCATGTTGGGCAAAATAGCCGACACAACTGGTGGATTTGAACCCAGAAACGATCTCCGAAGTTCCTCGGCCCAACGAAAAGCAGCGTCTTGCATCTGTCCGTAGGTGTAGGAAATATGTGTTCGAGCACACACCTGCAAAGGAAAGAATAGTAATCTTTTGAACCAGTAGGGTACAGCTTGTAGGCGGCAGAATGGATAACATCTTAAGAAAACGGCGTCATCAAGAAAATAAATATATCATCAACATAAAGGAAGATGGAAAGGGATCAAGTATAATATAAAATGCAAGATAATCATAGGTTAGGTAAGGATTGCAAGGACTGATGTCCCGAACGCGAGTGACTCAATGTATGAAGAAGGTTCATTCAAAATCCAAAGAAAATTTCTGTGTCGAAAATTCAAACTTTTGTCACCCCTTTAAATCTCTCTTCCACTATAATCTCCCCATAGTCCGGATGAATATATCGGGTGATAAGGCGGATAAGTATGGTGCAATTTTTCATCCTAATCAACGCTGCGTCGTCACTCCTACTGAGTTAGAGAGATGGACGCTTTCCGATTTGTCCTCCCTACACTTAGTCTTATGCATTAGGGGAAATTATCTTAACCAACGGTGAAATTCAATTTCAAGTTGAACAGTTGCCGGATATTTAACATCCCATTTTCTAATAGCAAATTTACTCAAGCCAGTTCTTTCTAACAGTTGGGTGTAGAAAACTAAATTTAGCAAAGACACATCACTATTTTGGACCTGGAAAACTATTGGCACTTGCATAGAGCAACGAGGATGTAAAGTACTAGAAACCCCATAGTTTTTCATTACCCTACTATTTTCCTCTGATTATATGTTAATCTTTCGACGTTTTTTTTCAACTACACGCTATAGAAGAAAGAAAATCAACATTTCATACGGTTGGATAGATACACTTTCCAGTTCGATGTGGTTTAATATTCAGACTGTTGTCTCTCACATACACCATCCAGTTTTAAACAAAGGCATCCTAAAAGAACTCTCCCTCAATAGGAGCAGAAATATGTAGAGCAGGAATTCCACCTCACTATTCTTGTGATGTATTTTGCTATGTCAAACTGCTTAAGTTATTAGTTCTTGGTGGTCCGGTACATAATTGCTCTCCCTAAGGGCCATTTGATTCTTATTAGAACCGAGTTAGCGTCAAAGTGTGTTCATAACTATCTACATGCACTCAATTCATACCCATCCACATTTGTATAGTATGACCTTGTAGCTCAGGATTATTTAATTAATTATTTTTACCATTTATTCATTTACTTTGTAACTCAAATTTTCTTGCATGTCCATTTTTTCCTCTTCATTAACCAATTAATGTTTTCTTCTGTTTCACTATTTCGTCTCATTCAGACCATTTATTTGGCTTTTTGTGTAGTCCGACGCATATAAATTAATATCAAAATAATTACATAAGGTGACCAACCCACATCAAATTCCTTTCACTATCGTCATAGAATAATTGACCAAATAAAGATATGACTAATAAATTTAATAGAAAATGGCGAGGCCATTGGGCAGGAGTAAAAGGGTCAGAAGAAACGAGTGAAATTAGCTGTATGGGAGGAACAAGAGAACCCGAAAGATCGAGGAGGAGAAAGACTAAGAATCACGTTGACCCGAGTCCTGGGGCTAGAGAACGCCATTTTGAGGTCCCACAAACGTGCCAGTACCCGAAAGTATGAACTTTTACCCCATTTTTGTTGACGATTTGAAAAATGAAGGACTAGGAGGGAGTCAAAATCATGAGGACAAAATTAGCGTCCATCAGCGTGGTCACGAATGAGAGAGACTTACCAGACCGGTGAGATGCGCCCATTTTTCGTAACTAGGGCGGAGGTACTTCCATACATTGACATTGGGGAGTTCCACTTGTGGCATCTCGGAATCTACGATTCCCAGGCTGCAAAATGACCCGAGACTCGATTACCGTCAATATATACGGGCATAAAATTAATAATAGCAAAGAAATAAGCCCAGGATTAAAGAATCGAGTCAGGGTAATAATGCCCAAATCCTCGACACCGAAACACACACAAATGGCCAAATGATTATTTTCATCCAGGCGTAATACCTTTTTTCATCCACGGTTGCTGCCATTGTAATATCAGTGATAATATCAGTAATAATATCAGAGTTCTAATCGATGTACGTTGAAACAGAGGAATGAAACAGAGATGAATCGACTTTTCTGGCTATCAAAGGAATTTGCACTCTTCACCAAGTGTCTTGTGATCGCTAGAGTTTTGGGAATAAAAAAAAAATCCATTATTGTTTGGTCAGAATTTCATCGCCTGACCCCCTGATTGAAGGATACCCCTAGCCTCGCCCCTCACATGGCACTGTGCTTATCCTAAGATGTCTCATTCCCTGGTCCTGAATTGTTCTCAAGGGACGAGCTTTGAGACTAAGTGACCACTTGCTTCCATAGTCAATTATCAAAGATGTCAAACCATGGGACTAACCTAATCAAAATAACCCCATTTCCTCCTTTTCCTAGAAAAAGAACTTTACGTTGGTAGAACCTCACTTGGCACTTTCAATAGGCTAAGCAGCCGTTCCTTTTTACACGATCACCTCGAGATCTCGAACTAAATACCGAAAGGAGGCGATTAACGTCGGTTCCCATTAATAATGTCGAATAAGAGCGATAAAAAACTGTTCTCCTTATCTCTTTAGATAAGGCAAAGTACTTCAAAGATTAAGTACTTCAATTCGTTTTAGCATTTTAATTTTTAAAATTACAAACAGGTATTTGAGACCTATTTAGAATTTTATGTAAAACAAGAATATTTAATTTAAAAAAGTATTTGGATAAAATTTGGTGAATTTAGAAACGTGTAATAAAACGATATTCAATAAAAGGACCTTCGACTTTTTCAGCTGCCTCAAAGAGTCTACGGAAGAGACTGTATGGCCGGATTGGGTAGTGCTTAATGATGGTTACCATAAGGTCTACAATGGAAATCTGCAACGCGTGCGCCCATCGTATTGTGGATGACGTCGGCTGGCCTGTCTGTCTTTCAGTTTTTGTCTGTCTATTTAGCTGTCTGTTTCTGTATTTTTGTCTGTCTGTTTATTTGACTGTCTGTTTGTTTCTGTATGTCTGTTTGTTTCTGCCCGTAAGTATGTCTATGTATGTGTGTATGTCTGGTTGCTTGTGTCTGTGTATGTATGTTTCTGTCTGTCTGTTTGTGTCTGTGTATGTATGTGACTGTCTGTCGGCTTGTGTCTGTGTCTGTGTCGGTCTGTCTGTCTGTCCCTCTCTATCACTGCCTCCCTCCCTCTGCCTCCGCCTCTATCCCTGCCTCCCAATCTCTCTCTCTCTCTCTCTCTCTCTCTCTCTCTCTCTCTCTCTCTCTCTCTCTCTCTCTCTCTCTCTCTCTCTCTCTATCTCCCTCTCCCTCCCTCCTTCCCTATCTCTCCATCTATCTTCCTCCTCCTCTCTCCCTCCCCCTACTTCCCTATCTCTCCATCTATCTTCCTCCTCCTCTGTCCCTCCCCCTCCTTCCCTATCTCTCCATCTATCTTTCTCCTCCTCCCTCCCTCCCTTTCCCTCTCTCCCTACCCCTCCCTCCCTTTCGCCTCACCCTCCCTCCCTCTATCCCCATCCCCTCCCTCCCTCTCTCTCCCTCCCCCTCCCTCCTTCCCCTCCCCTCACCCCGTCTCTCCCTCCCTCCCCCTCATGGCAAGTGGCAACGATCTCTACCTACGAGGAGGCAAAGTAGGCGCCAGCGGGAAGATCCTGACCACGGTTATGGGAGAAGTTGACGACTGTGGGCTAAAAACCCGCAGACGTGTCGTGGTCGGGATACTCCCAAGACGACGTCCATCCCACAATGCTCACGCGAGGAACGTCTCCATTAACCAACGCCTGGGAGATCTTTGTACGGCGGAAGGAGTCTTTTTTTGTAGACCCCTACCGCACCTTTTACGGGAGAAATGACCTGTACAAAAGGGACGGAGTGCATCTTTCCTTTAAAGGGAAAGCTGCACTCGCGAACATGATCCAGGATGTTGTGGAACGGACCCAAAGAAGTTTCAGACCTCGAGTAAAGGAGGAGGTACGCTAGTACACCCGTGTTGCTCCAGGAACGAACTTTTCTGAAGTCACAAAGAGGGGAGTGACCCCGCCACAGAGAAAGAAAGCGGGAAACGGAAGAGCGTAAGGAGTCCTACAGTCTAGGACTCCCTCAAAGTTCTTCTGTTTAATGCGAGGTCTATCAGAAACAAGTTTCTAGAACTTCGTGCCCTCGTAGCAACAGAAGAACCTGAGATGGTGGCCATAACGGAGTCGTGGATAAAAACCTCAAGCCGAGATTTTGAAGGGCAATTCACGATTCCCGGTTACCAGCTCTTCTTGAAAGATAGGCCAGACAGAGAGGGTGGCGGTGTGATGTTGTATGTCAAGGATACTCTCAACTCGACGGATTGCAACATCGTATCTGACCATGAACTACTAGGTGTTGACCTAGAGATAGGTCCTGCCAAATACAGGACCCTGGTGCTTTATAGACCTCCTGACCAACTCGTTGAAAAGGACAGAGATCTGTACCAGCTAATAAGAGAACTTGTCGAAGACAGAGTGTGTATCGTCATGGGTGATTTCAACACACAAGTTGCCTGGGAAACCAGAGAACCCTGTGGCGAGAACGCACTACTCCTGGAGTTCACGAACAACGAGTTCCTCACTCAGTGGGTGAGAGAGCCAACGAGAGGGGACAATATCCTCGACTTGGTTTTCACCTCTGAGGATGACATCGTTGAGGACCTCTCTGTTGGCGAAGAGCTCGGTGGCAGTGACCACCGACTAATTAGATTTGTAGTCAAAGTCCCCAAGGCAGAGCCTGCAACTAGTAAATCAAGGAAACTGGATTTGAGAAGAGCAGACTTTGCAGGTTTACGCGCGGGACTGACTGACGCGAGGCTAGAGGAGTGCGATGCTGTTGAAGACTCTTGGAACAGTTTTAAAACCACATTCATGAGTCTTCAATCGCGTTTTATCCCTCTGAAATGCCCCCGTCGGTCCTCTGTTCAACCAAAGTGGTTTAATCGAGAAATCGGCCAACTTCTTAGGGAGAAGAGAAATGTGTACCGGCAATCGAAGATCTCGGGTGACTTTGACGAATACCGGAGGCTAGCCAGGAGAGTGAAGTCCAGTATAAGGGCGGCTAAGCGGTCTGAGGAACTCCGAGTGGCGAGACTCTGTAAAAAGAATCCCAAGGAGTTTTTTGGATATGTGAACAGCCGTAAACCGATCCGTCGAACGATTGGCCCTTTGAGGAATGAGGAGGGGACATTAAAGCATTCAGATGCAGAAAATGCTAACCTCCTCAACGACTACTTCTCTTCAGTGTTTACTAAAGAGTGTGGTCCCATTCCCCAGCCGACGGATTCCTACTCGGGGAAAAAGCTTGAGGCAATGGACTTCACCGAAGGAGAAATAAAGAAAAAGATCGCTGTCCTAAAGACGAATAAGTCCCCTGGACCGGACGGGTTTCTACCTAAAGTGTTGAAGGAAGTGTAGGATGAAGTATCACGACATCTGTGCGCTATCTTTAACATGTCAATCCGGACCAAATGCGTTCCTAGAGACTGGCGTGAGGCGGAGGTGACTCCTATCTTCAAGAAAGGAGACCGTAACCAACCGTCAAACTACCGACCTATCAGTCTCACTTCGATAGTCGGTAAACTCATGGAAAGCATCATGGTGGACAAAGTGACGTCGTATTTAGAGTCCAACCTGCTACTGAGGAGTTCCCAGCACGGCTTCCGAAGGCAACGGTCATGCCTGACGAACCTTGTAGAATTCTTCCACTTCGTTTTCAGTGAGCACGATCGGGACAAGGCGGTGGATGTGGTCTACCTAGACTTTCAGAAAGCCTTTGATAAGGTACCACACCGCCGCCTTCTCCGGAAAGTGCGAGCGCTTGGCATAGACGGAAAGGTAGCCGGCTGGATCGAGAACTGGCTAAGTGGCAGACGGCAACGGGTGGTGGTAAATGGACAGTCTTCTGAGTGGGTGCCCGTTACTAGCAGGGTGCCTCAAGGTTCTGTCCTGGGACCACTACTATTCATCATCTACGTCAACGACATGGACGGTGACATGGTTGCCAAGATTTCCAAATTTGCCGATGATACCAAGCTTGGTATGAACGTTGCAAAAGATGGAAATACTGCCCGCCTGCAGGAAGATCTTGAAAAGATTGGGGAGTGGTCGGACACGTGGCAAATGCCTTTTAACGTGGGCAAATTCAAAGTGATGCATATCGGCCACAGAAACCCCCAATCTCAGTATATCCTTAAGGGCACTGCTCTTGAATCGAGTGACACTGAGAAGGACTTGGGTGTAACAATCACTAGTGACCTCAAGTTCTCGAAACAGTGCATTGAGGCGGAGAAAAAGGCCCAAAGGATGCTAGGCAATATTAAGCGCCAGTTTGGTTATCGGAACCAGGAGATTGTACTGTGCCTGTACAACTCACTTGTCCGACCGCACCTGGAGTATGCCGTACAATTTTGGAGTCCTTCATTGCGAAAGGACATCGCGAGATTGGAACGCGTACAAGCCAGGGAAACCAAGCTGATTCCCTCTATCCGACATAAAAGTTATGAGGATAGACTAAGGGAATTAGATCTGTTCTCGCTGGAAACCCGTAGACTGCGTGGTCAGCTCATCAAAGTTTTCAAAATACTTCGAGGGTTCAACAATGTTGACTACCGGGATATTTTCACACTGAGTGAGAACAGAACGCGCAATCACGGCTTCAAACTTGAACTGAAGCGTTACAACCGCAATCTGTGTGGAAATTTTTTCACCTACAGTATCTGCGGTAAGTGGAACGCACTTCCAGTGAAAGAATTTTTTAAAGCTGCTAATATCACAATCAATAAATTACATGATCGCGTCTTCACTTGAAGAACAAGTCAGGGTACTTCAGGAATTCGGCAATACCCAGCAAACCGCGCCTACATCTCAGGGAGTATCCCCCACCAAGCCTCGACCTGAGGAAAGTCTACTGTTAGGAGACACAAATTTCTCCCTCGTACAGCGGGATTTACGCCAACAATGTTCTGCCCGAACAATAAAAGAAGCCAAAATTGACCTTATAAATTCTTGAGTTACAGAGAAGCTCCATTGGGCGCATAAGTCTTGTATACTGTATTACAGTGTCAAGGATATATTCGATGGTTCTCAATCAAAATATATTTTTGATACACTCGGATATTATTGTTGCCAAACTCAAGCTAGTGAACGAAGAGATGAACATGTTCATGTATGAATTAGCACCAGTCCCACAAGTCCAAGAATTCGACGATAAAATTAATAACTTTAATAATCAACTTTTAGCCTGGAGGGAGAAAAATAGGGTCAAAGCTATAAAAACTAATTTGTAGTTCAGACTTGGTAAGTTGATCATATGTGCTATGATTGGAATCATGTGATTGAGGGAAAGTATTTCAGCAAGTTTGGCATCCTTATATTGTGGAATATCAATCGCCAAGCAGTGTCCATTCTTCAAGCTAAATGACGAATGGGATAAAATCATGAGTCAAACTCTGCCTACGTTCTTTAATATCTCCCAACGCTCTTCTTCATATAAAAATAAACCAGAAAATAATGTACGCGGGAACAGAAAATATGATCGTCATCACCTGGCCAACTAAACAAGACCGTATCGTAGCGGATTTGGAAACGGCAACCAAGAAAATAACGACGATGAATATCCCAGAAGGAGACCACAACCAGGCTTTGAAAGATATAACACGCAGGATTTTCGTCATCAGGGACACTAGGATCATCGTATCTCATCTGAAAATCGGGAATGGAGACAAAACTCAGAGGCGAATTATAGTAATAACCAATATGGCCGTCCATAGCGGTTCCCCCAACGTCCCCAATCTGGGGTGAATTCACACGACTCCTACCGTAGACGACCTTGCCATAACTGTGGGGAACTTAACCACGACCTCTCCAAGTGTATATTTAACTATAGATGTAAGTGCGGTAGGTGCGATGAATATGGCCATAAAACACGATTGTACTCTCTTAATTAATAGAAATCATCTACATAATATGGACCCTAATTTTTTCAAACATTTACTAAATATACAACATATAAATGCACAGTCTCTACTTGGCAATTTTGATAACATTGAATTATTAATGAGAGATCACATTCTAGATATTATGTGCATTTCTGAAACATAGCTCCTGCCAAACATGAAATCTACTTTTGTTTAAATACTAGAGTACTAATTTTATCGCTGTGATAGGGGTAGGGGATGGGGTGCAGGTATATATATAAAAATCATCTAAAGTAAATGTCTTGAAGACCCCTGAAATAGAACGACCTCCTTTACCTTGAAGATATCTGGCTAACGATACAAAATAGAAATGAAAATTTCCTTCATTTGTTTTAGGTTGTGTGTATTGGCATCTGCGTGCAGTTGGTAATAGTTTTGATTACCTTTTTGAGGTATTTCTGACGGTGAGTTTAAAAAACAAGCCACTCATCATACTAGGTGATTTTAATGACAATATTCTTATTGCAAATATTAAGATAGGAAAATGAATACAAACTCTTTATTTAAGTCACCTTGTGAATGAACGAACCTGGATTACTGGAAGTTCCTCAAGCATTATTGACCTTATAATTACCGACAAGCATAATTTTGTAGTAAGCTCTAACGTTTTACCTCGTCCAGTTGGTGATCATGAACTTTTTATAGTTTCAGTCAATATTAGGAGAGAAAAAATGACCTCCTATTGGAAAATTTGTCCGCTCTTTCGAGAACTATTCTCAAAATTATTTCTTTGACCTTCTTTTAAATGAATCTTATATTTTAGATTCTATTTTATACACCGATTGTGTAAATAACCAAGTTTCTCTTTTTACCAATGTTGTTATCAAGTGTTTGGATATGTGTGCCCCATACAATCCCATACTCCTGCCACGCCCTCCTGCCCCTTGGATTAACTCTAGAGTCAAGGAATTAATGAAAAGGAGAGATGATCTTCAAAGACAATTTAAAGGAAATAGACAAAATTCTGACATTGAAAGAGTCTAGAAGAGGGATAAAAGCCTTGTAAATGTAATGGTGTCAGAAAAGAAGAAAAATTATTTCAGGGAGGAGTTCTCTAAATGTAAGAGAAATATCAAGGCGAGCTGGAACGTTAACAATAGAATAGTTCCAAATAATAAAAAGTCTTCCGGACAACTTGACAATTTAGATGAAAACGCCCAACAGAAAGCAAATGATTTTAATAATTATTTTGATAATATAGGAAAGACTATGTATGATAAATCTCAGTACAATAATCAGGAAGATAAATGCTGTTTCTGTCGAGAGCTTATGTTGGAAACCCTGTTGCTCATCACGTAACAGGCGATTCGTTTCAAGAAAGTCAATTAGTTGAATGGCAATTAATTTCTCTACTATTTTTGAAATAATACATAAAAGTGAGACTAGCCTATAGTTTTCAACATTTTCAACATGTTCCATCACCCTGTAGCGATACCGACAGGCACTCATCGACTCAGGGAGCCTGTCACAGTCGAACGTGAGAAGAGTGTTAGGGTGGGTTTCGAAGCTCCTCTCTGTTTTCTCATCAGACGTTCGACCTTGATCGCTCCTTGATCGGCCAGCTCCAAGGTTATATGATCTATGGAGTAGTCCACGAGTTCCCTTGCGTAGACTACTTCTTTCACAAAGTTCATAGTAGAGTTCGAAGTCACACTCACCGACGTGCCACCAAGTGTCAGAAGGGCACTAATCATGGCCGCTTGGGATGGATCCGACACTTTGACCAGCAGGCTCCCATTCGAGAAACAAGTCATCTTTGGCTTTACCAATCAAGCAAGATAATTCTTTCCTATGAGGGATCATGTTACCCCTGGCCAACATGCTGCCATCACTGGAACGAATAACCAGAAAGGGTTTGAGCCAATGGGCTCGAAAACGCCAGGTAGTATCTCAATGAGCAGCCCAGACGTAATCGAGGCTCTGCTCAGCGCACTTGCGAATTTGGTCTTTGTCTAGGATCCCCAAACTAGGGTCGCCGCAGGGCCGATATGAAGATCTTGGCCTGTTTGCTCTCCGAAACGGCAGTGGTCCCGTCCGTACCCCGATCGCCCGCGGAGCGAGATGAACCTTTAGTCTTCTTCTTGCTTCTTTTCTTTTAGGAGAAGGTGTGGAATGAAACCGCTTCTGTCCACCGGCGGAAGGAGTTCTTAGACTGGATGGACCGGCCATAGCAAGATCGTTCTCCGAGATAAAGATGGTCTTAGCAATCAGAGAGGCAGCAACCGGGGAGGACGTCTCTTCTCTCCTCCTCAGTCCTCGGGGGCTTGAGCAGCTTGATGAGAAGCTTCCGCATGTGCGGAATCTGGTTCAATGTTTGGCACCGAACCCGAGTTCGACCCCATGGAAGATCCTGCTGTCTGGGGCTGGGTCACCTCCGGGACCTTTTCTATCTCAAGGGGGAGGTGCTCCGTGTGGCCAACCCCCAGGGAATAACAGTTCATATTCGATGTACTATCCGTCACAGTCAAGTTTTTGGTCAAAGGAGCGCCTTGATTTCTCTCAACCTCCTCGACATCTAGGGAGGAGGAGGCCACGCTTGGAGCTGGATCTCCATGCGTTTACCACTGATGCTTAAAGTTGTGAACATGATTAGATTAAAAAAATAAAAAGGAGGCTTCGTGGAAAGTAGATACTATAACCTCCATATAAGTAGGGAGGTTAAGAGAAAAGTCTCAATAGGATCAGAAATTCCAGATTATGATCCTTCACACATATGTTGACTAATTTAGAGTTACAATTAACAAAAATGTTTTATTTATGTGGTGATTTGGGTAAATATTTTTAGGACTTCCTATAATCTTCTGGTGGGACTTTGATTTCTTCAATTGTCCCTCCCTCCAATCGACTTTCGAAAGGTTCGTTATAGCCGCCTATAAAAGCTTATTTCCTGAAAACTTACGAGTAATTTTCACTTTGTTTAGCGTTCGCAATGCTATTTTTGGGTTGGAAGGAACTTTAGATCAAATATCATTAAACCAAAGGAACAGCGCAACATGATATTTTTCAGCTCATTTTTCGATAAACTCATGAAATTCTTTCATTTTGAGGATGGCTACATGACCAGTATATGTATCTATGCTCTCTAAAGATTCAAAACGGAACATATATCCAACCCCCAAATCCAAGTCACGATCAGACTTCTACAAATTTAACGGATTGAAGTAAGTACAGAGAGCAGCTTCAATAAAGCCACAGTCTCTGCAAGGTTCAACATAGTGGAAGTACAATTTAATATCTCCAGAATTACTCGGGAAGATACATCTTTCCCTGCTTTGGCTGCGCTGCCGCCCGAGGCTGTAGATCGATATCCACCAACGGTCATCACTTCGCAGAGCTACTCTCAATTAAGAACGGAAATCATTGTGCTCTTTGAGAGAACGAAGCCAGAATAATTTGAGAAACTGTTTTTTACATGTACACTCACAGGTCGACCTTTAACCACCATCGACCAGCTACGAAGAACCGCTAAGCAAGTAGGCGTAAGTGAAGATGTAGTCGAGCACAAGTTATCCAGTCTCTATCTATGAACATAGCACCCATCTTTCCCACTCAAAAGGAATTAACACTGTCTCAATTTAGAAAGTTAGCAGACTCACTCGTGTCATTCGTTCGAGCACAGTGCTTCAATGTTAATAACAGCAATCATAGTGCAAGTATTCCGAATGCCACTAATAGTGCTCAAAATTGTACTGTAAATTCAGTGGCTATTCAGGCTTTTAATGATGTATATAATGTGAATGATACAACTCCAGTGTCCATTTATACGTATAATAGGTTTTTTTAGATCAAATTCATTGCCGAGCAGTAATAATACCAAGAATAGTTCAATGGGCTTGCAAGTGTTCCATAGGAATCAATAACCTCTTTTATGTCGTGCACATATCTATTACGAAGCAAATGCGAGATATTGCAAACTGTGAGGCAAGTAGCCAAAGAAAGAAAAGAATTTTTAAACGCAACCATCATCCAGGCCATCCTCTCCAGTTCTTTAGGAAAACTGATTCGGTGGGTCTGTCAACCTTAGTTACATTTTTTGCTAAAGTTAATAGAAATGAGTGTGATTTTTTAATAAAAACTGGTTCAAGTGTGTCAATAGCGCCGTTAAAATTAGCTCAATTTTGTGAGATGAAGCTGTCTCCTATAAACATTTCTACTACTAATGTGAATCTATTAAAGTTCATGGTGAAGATGAGTTAGACATTGTGACTACAACTTAAGTCGTTCGTTTAGTTGTATTTTTATTGTAGATGATACGATTTTCTGATTATTTGGTGCAGACTTTTTTAGGACATTTTGAAGATTTGCTTGATTGTGCTCGTGGAGTAATAGTTGATAGAAAAACGAGTTTACTCTCAGAAATTTCCGCTAATTAAATGTGGACGCTAAGCCCTAAAATTACTTTAATTTATAGAAACATTTAATATATTTGATTTTTTTATTTTTGTACGAATTAATATAGCTTTAATTAAAGACAAACCATATACAATGAATTGACCTCCAAAACTTCTATTTGAATGTATTAAACGCTCTAAATATGAATTCATTCTGTTTATCGAACGCCTTAAATATGAATTCAATTTATCGGAGAAAATTTGAGGAGAATTATCATATTAATGACCTGTGTATTATTTAATAGCAATTTGGGGATCCTTCATTAATGTAAAGCGTTTTAAAATGAATTAATATAACTAGAATTTGGAGATTTAATCCTATTTTGAACTCATATCTAATGTATAAATATTAATTCTATTTATAATTTGTTAAATAACGCCGTGTGTGTGGCCTGTTTAATTAAAAGGGAAATTGGAAAGTGACTTAGGATGAAGATTAATATGTGGTGCACTGTGTGCACACACAAACCCATGAAGTAGTAATGTGTAAACTCAGCCAATGCAAATAAATTTATGCGTGTGAAACGAAACAAAAAGAAACTCAAATGAAACATTATAACAGGTAACAGGATATTTTATAACCATTCCCATTTTGATTTCCTGAGAAGACCAAAGTCGAGGTGAAGAGGTAAACTTGGAGTAAGACTAATTATTTTGTGGCTACGGTTTGGAAAAATAGACATTAAGAGAAAAGAAAAGTGAACCTTAAAATGGATTAGCTCGATCATACGACACTTGTTGAGCATCCAATTACAACCACAATATTATATTTTTATTTTTGTTAAGGAAGACGAAAAAAAGCGTTTGACCAAATTTCACCGTTTCAGTAAATTTTCTCACGAGAGTAAAGGATTTCAAAAGCATTGCATATATACATATATATATATATATATATATATATATATATATATATATATATATATATATGTATGTATGTTTGTGAATGTGTCCAAGTATAAAATGAGCAAATCGATGAGTGAGACTAATTATTCTGTGGTTACGGTTTGGAAAAATAAACATTAAGAAAAAAGTAAAGGGAACCCTAAAATAGGTTAGCTCGATCATAACGACACCTGTTGAGCATCCAATTACAACCACAATATTATATTTTTATTTTGTTGTTAAGAAAGACGAAAAAAGCGTTTGGCCAAATTTCACCGTTTCAGTGAATTTTCTCACGAGAGAAAAGATTTTCAAAAGTATTGTGTAAAGGAATCGATAACCCACCCTCATAATTGAGTCACTAGACTGTAATCACAATGTCCTGGCAGTGGAGGCGGGATAGCCCGATTAGTTAACCTCCTCCCCTCTCGTCCCTCGTCTCGAAGAGAAGCTGAACGGCCGCCCCAGACCACACAATGCACTAATCAGCTCAGGTCAGACCCGTGACCCTAACATAGGTTGAAACTGCAAGATTTCCCTTAAGAGTTGATATTCAATTTCACCGCATATGCGAAATTAGACGAGCGTCATCCTAAAGCCAGAAGGTCCCTTAAGGCTAGTTGAATGACGCTCTGAGAAAAACCGTTAGAGGAGGAGACTTAATGCAGCCTGTCCACGCACCCCCATCCTTTTCCTGACCCCAGGTGGGGTGGCGAAATATAAAATCAAATAACTTTGGAAAAACGAGGTAGATTACGTTAGTCAAGAAGACGACGAAGACCGGCAAGAGGCCGGCTACCAACAAAAGGGACTTAAAAGAAGCTCATCTGGATCCAGTTCCTGGTAGTCACACCGAATTTAAGAAGCTTGTCAGAGGTAGATCGTTAGACAGATCTAGACAGCGAAGAGCGGCATAAGTGCCCGGCAAACCAACGAGAGGATCTGAGAAGAAGCTCACCCTCGAGCCAGTTTCTAGGGGTCACACCGAAATTTAAGTTAACTTGATTTAAGAAGCATGTTTAACTAACTCTCGTCAGAGAAACCCCTATCCTGGTGTATCCCAAAACCTGGAGATATTCCTCGCCATTGAGGAATACCCCAAAGTGAATTCCCTCAAGCACTCCCCTGAGTCAAAGGATTCAAGCATTGGCTCATCGCTCGCCAGTGCGAATTATTCCCAGAATAACCCGAAGGGTAGAAGAAACATTCTTTCCTTGTCCCGTTGTGAGATCATTTCCTCCAGAAGGCCTGCGTCTCTCCATCTGTCTCACGTTCCGAAGTCCTCTGTGGCTTCAAAGAATTTCCTCCTTGAGAACACAGCTGTAACCGTCGATCCACGTGTCAGCCCGGAAACAACATTCTTGAGGTGACAACGATTGAGTTCAAGGTCAGACTCAAATCCGATTTTCTTTGAATCTCGTAAGGTATTTGAACCCCCGGTATCTGTTTCGTTGAGGTCAGTTGCATTTAATATTAGAGTGAGCTGTGGGTCAACCATTACTATAAATTCGACGAGGTAATTTAGAAAGCCTCACTTAAATTTGTTTAATTCATTTATCTTTATTTAGTGTATTAAATTTCATTGATTCATGTTTTTAATTAAAGTTCTAGTTTTCTTAGAAACATTTTTTTATTCAATCCTCGAAACGCTGAGCAAGGCACTAGGAACCCTCAAAGATTAAAGAAGTAATAATAATCATTATAATTAGAATATAATCAAATATAGCACTCTTAGAGAGAAAACGTAATCACGGAGTTTTGTAGTACGTAACCAACCCATAAGTACGAACAGCCATCCCCTCGATCCTTCTTATACCACGACATATTGTATATATATATATATATATGGAAAAATATCCAAGACAAATTGGTGCGGTTAAGGTAATGGCATAATTAGACAACTGCTCTGCTTCAGGTCCAGCAGGTGATCCTATCCTCCTTGAACTGGAAGACAACACTTAGGGATGACCCATCCATCAGGGATGGATGGGTCATCCCTAAGTGTTGTCTTCCAGTTCAAGGAGGATAGGATCACCTGCTGGACCTGAAGCAGAGCAGTTGTCTAATTATGCCATTACCTTAACCGCACATATATATATATATATATATATATATATATATATATATATATATATATATATATATATATATATATATATATATATTTGTAAATGTGTCCAGGTAAAAAATGAGCAAATCTAAGAGGAAAGAGGATCATTCGAGAGAAATCATTCGAGAAAGATCATTCAAGAGATTCGAGGAGCAGTTACACATATCGCTCGCGGGTCATACCAATTAAGTCATTTACTCCGCATTAGGAGATAGCATTTACGCAACTGATCTTACATCAAGACAAGTCTTATTCATTCATCGTACCAAAGCACGAACATTAGAGAGCTGTATTTAAGCATCATCAAAGATAAGCTCGTGAAATCAATAATCAATCAAATTCGAACTCCTCCTCCATTTGCTACCCAAAGTCACTGAATAAATAGAACTGCAATCTTCTTGTTTTCATCACCATTTTGCTCGAAGGAAAAATCATATCAGAATTTCTACTCATCGCCCAGCAGAAAATATTTAACCCTTTGGAGTCAGGTAATAATTTCTCGGAACGTTATCGTACTACCCAAATCCGATTTAAAGATCAACGTCTTGCAACAATCTTATAGGGAGCGCAATAGCAAAGAGGATCACAAAACGAGGTGGAATATAAATATATCTGGTGGCCAACGAAGAGATCCTTTCATCTTCCATCACCCCCACCACCCCCATAAATATTTAAGAATAATTATACATAATAAGAAATTTATATATAAAGAGAGATTCACCTGGAAACTTTCCAAGTTCCCGCCGAATAAAGAATACTGAATCCAGCTCTAAAGATTTCTTACCGTTAAGGAAATCCCTGATCACATTTACCCAGCCTGCAATCAAGTAATAAGATAACTCTACCCTTTGTAGTCAGTACCTCTCGGAAAAATCACTTCCCGAGGAATCGAACCTGTAGCCACCAAGCTGAACCAAGAAATATATCTGGCTACCTAAAAGATGGGTTTATTGCAAATGAACAAGAAGAGTTCATTTTCCAACAGTACCGGGATCCACCTCACTAGAGGTTCACTATGTGAGTGTGTATCTTCTTCTTGAGTGAATTCCCTTTTTTCTTTAAGTTGGCCCCTCAAACGTTTTCTTCCAATTTCCTTGGCTTCCGTATTCTTGTTGAGTTGGTCCTTTATCTTTGTTTTCTTCCTTGAGAGATTTTCATAAAATTTATTTGGACTCTAGAGTTTCGAACGAGGTACCTTTTGATTCCGTTTCCGATGTCTATGCCACATGACTGGCGAAGTCCGTTCTCTCGAATGGGTAAGTTTTTCTGCTATTTATATTATCGAGTTGGAAGGAATTTCTCTCATACATTTCGCACCCCTACACATGGGGAGAGACTAGTCTTGGATATCTTAATCGAGGAGTAGTTAGCTCTCCCTCCTCGGCCTCCAAAGTCTGCGGCATTAGTGGAGCTAATTTTTGAGGGATTGAAAGTCACCCACAACTCTATACTTGCCTGGGTTCTTTTTCTGCACCATGTGAATGGGTGAAGGCCATAAAGATTTCGACGGCCGAACCACACCTTCTTTTAACAGTCTCGAAAGTTGCTTTTGCAATTTGTAGTTTCTCCATTGGAAGTGGCCTTGGGCGAACGAAAGCTGGCGGGACGCTACCCGTTTCAATTGTGTGAACAACAGAATTAGCCGGTGGTGACCAAATGTCAACACACTTCGGGTTATATATAGTCTCATATTTGCGGAGAACTGTTCTGCAATTAGGTGGGATATGCGAGAGGTCATTAATGATTAACGAGATCACTGGTTCGCTCGACTGCTTCACTTTAGAATTAAGTCTAGTCTGGTTATCAATTAGGACACCACGAGCACAGTCTACTAAGTGGTTAAAATGAGCAAGAAAATCGGCTCCTAATAATGGCGACGAAATATGTGCTACTATGAACGTCCATCTAAATGAGCGTCGCAGGGTAGGGATACCTATTTCCATTTGAACTTCTCCATGTACTCTTATCTTCCATCCATTAGCCGTCTCGATGTTAACACATGATTTGCGCATCACACATAATTGCACTAAATCAAATGGAATTAAGGACACGCTCGCGCCAGTGTCTATCAGAAATTTTCACATTCTCTCATTAATTCTTTCAGCGACAGTGAGAAGAGTCAGCACGCCAGTCGTCGCATTTACAGCGGCCTGCCGTTTTCATTTTCCGAATGGGTTGGGGAAGACGGTCTAGACGATGGCTGCATTTGAAGGTCCTCACCTCGCTTTGGCCAACTGCACCACGGTTTACAGTACCTGGTACTCGACCCATAGTATAAGTGTGTACGGCATACCACTGGCTTTTGATTCCGACGGAAAGGGCGTACCTGAAACGGTACCCCTTTTGAATAATTCTTATTACTATTATAATTATTATGCACAAATCTAGCTTGATTATCTCTAGGATATACGCCGACGGGCACGGAACGCGAATTTATAAATTGCACATTATTTACCGGCGGGTTAACATTAAGAGCACCTATATCGGGGAACGCACAATTATCACTAGTTTGACTCTTATTTATATTATAGCACTGTGCCTTGTAAAACGGCAGGAGTTCCTCAGCGAGTTCCCCCAATTGGGCAAGAGTTAAGTCCTTTTTCGTGACGATGATGGCAGCGATGTTTTGAGGTAAAGAGTGGATAAGTTTTTCTGATATTTATGTTATCGAGTTGAAAGGAATTTCTCTCATACATTTCGAACCCCTAGAAGTGGAATCAACCCTATCTCTTCTCTCCCAGTTTAGACACGGGACGTTGACCGCAAAACATCCGGACCAGGCAACTTGGGTCAATCTCGTAACCACAGCCTCTCGCCACTCGTTCCTATGAAAATCAGAATGGTTTAAACTGAAAGATCTCCACTACGAGTGCATATTCAATTTCATCTCAAGTACGAAATTGGGGATGCGTTTCTCTCAAGCTCGAAGGGCCAGCTGGACCAGAGGTAAGACTTGCTGAGAAAAACCGTAATGGGAAAGACCCCTTTGCGGCCCGTCCACAAGCCAAGCCACCCCCTCCTACCCCTACCACAGTAGGGTGAGCAGGTATAAATACCAAACACTTGGGAAAAACGGGGAAGAATCCGTGAGTCAGCCAGGCTACAAAGTCCCCTGCAAGAGAGGCCGGGCTACCAATGGGACTAAGAAGCAGCTCATCCTTGAGCTAGTACCTAGCTATCAAACCGAACTTTAAGTTAACTTGTTCAAGTTCAACTTATTTTCGTCAGAGAACCCCCCCCCCCGAGTACAGTTCTCGCCCTTGAAGAAGACACCCCTCTCTAGTACGCTCCTTGTCCTTGACGAAGTCCGAAACGAAGAAGAAGAAGCTTCATCTCGAGCCCGTTCCCCGGTGGTCACACCGAACTCTAAGTTAACTTGTTTTAAGAGACAAGTTTAACTTACTCTCGTCAGAGAGACCCCTCCTATCCTGGTGCATCCTAAAGCACAAGGATAGTCCTCGCACTTGAAGAAGACCCCCCAGAGTATAGCAATGGCTCTGGGCATTCCTATAATAAAAACCTCCTGGGAAACTAAATATATATATATATATATATATATATATATATATATATATATATATATATATATATATATGAATGCAATATCCCGCAGGAAAAAAGAAAAGGTGTTTCCAAGTACTTTCGAACTTTATTAAGTTCCTTGATAAGGAACTTAATAAAGTTCGAAAATACTTGGAAACACCTTTTCATTTTTTTCTGCGGGATATTGCATTCATTTGCCACCCTCACGTGATACTTTGTGAGTTTTTCATATATATATATATATATATATATATATATATATATATATATATATATATATATATATATATATATATCAATTATTATGTAAAATTCTTATTATGCAATCCTTTAACTTGGTCAATTTAATCGTTCAATTATTTTACTTAACTTTGTCAAATTAATATTTCAATTAATTTACTTAACTTTTGTAAATTAAATCATTTTATGTACAACTTAATAATTAATTCATTCATTTATTTTACTTGTCAATTCATTTAACGTAATACTGTTCCAAACAACATCTCCTAAAATTTCACACACAAACAAACAAATACACACTTTCAGCTCGACCAAATAGCCCACTATTCCGCCCCAGTCGACTCGCAGCTCTCTTCGTATAAAGGTCGGTAATCATTCCTTCTACAATTAGTCATTTACCTCCAAACAAATCATACTTAGTTAATTCCATTTTCTCTCACAATTCTTTGCAAATGACCATACGAGAGTAGGTCCTAATTATATTTACTTCTCATTGCAGTCCCTAATTAATAGTCCATCATAGTCACTATATTATTCACCATATTATTCCACCATAATAATTTCACATACTTCAATTCTCTTAGAATCTTGTTACTGTAAATCATATGTTAAAATATCTTACATTGTATACCTAATCTACTTATCTCATTGTACATTCGTTGATTATATGAATATATTTATATTTGTTTAATTGTTTTTCTTAAAACCCAGTTCATTATTTCAAAATTTATTTCGCTGTCGCCTTAGGCCTAAAAACTATCAGGCGACAACTTCGACCAAACAAATTTATGGTTATGGTTTTCGAAACGCTATTTAGGCTGATTTATTAACAGAAAATAAATCACATGAATAACCATATACTATAAGAGTACTCTCCTCTCCCTTGAAGAAACCCCCCAACTATCCTGGTATAGCACCAAGCAGCGTGATAGCCCTCGTCCTTGAGGACTTCCGAAACGAAGAGGAAAAAGCTCCCCCTCGAGCCAGTTACCCGGTGGTCACACCGAACTCTAAGTTAACCTGGTTTAAGAACCAAGTTCAACTTACTCTCGTCAGAGAGACCCCGCCTATCCTGGTGCATCCTAAAGCACAGTGATAGACCTCGCCCTTGAAGAAGACACCCCCCCCTTCGAGTACCGTATGGACCCCCATCTGCCAAACTCGCCAAAGTCCCTTGTGACTGTCAAGTTATCCCGTCCGCCGCCAACCATCTGGTCGAGGCACGCGTCAAAGAACCCACCGGAGTCCTGAGGTGTCAGGGCTCATTGAGTTCAAGGTCAGACTCAAACCCGCCGCCAGAGCAACCAAGGTATTTAAACTCCAGAGAAACAGTTAGTATATTTTTATATTGAAGTGAGTGGTGGGTTAACCACCACTATAATGTCAAGTAGGTCAAGTTAAAAAGCCTTACTTAAAAACTTATTGAAGTCATTATTGTGTATTTAAATTCGTAGTATTTCTGTGGTTCATGTTTATTTTGTTTTTTTGTTTTAATTAAAGTTTTAGTTTGTTTTAAAATTTTGTTTATTCTTCCTCGAATCACTACGTTGGCACAGGGAACCTTTAAAGTTTAAAGAAGTTAAGACCCTAAATAATAATAATCAAAATCATATATATCACTCTTAGAGAGGTATAACGTTAGTCAAGGAATCTTCTTTTTTTTTGTAGTACGTAAACAACCTCTACGTACCCAACTCCTTCCATCACTCGGTCCTTCCTATACTACGACAGTGAACTTATCTCAAATATAATTTGTCAGAGAGAAGGATCGGGCGTGGTAGTGATAAAGACAATGTGTTATTGAAATGGCGTCCATTTTTTTCCTATTTTGCCATGTGAAGGAACTGGTGTATGTTCCCCTCTTCCTGCACACATATAATAACTCATGCAGAGAATCACTGCCGCATTAGAGACTGTTTCCAATGACATGCTGCATTGCTGCAGCGTGTTTGACAACCGCTGGACTACCGACTTGACATACACCTTGTCTCAGGCGTATATTGAAAATTTGTGAAATCGTCCATGGACTCAGCAACCTATTAATTTCTGTTTAAAATTATGTGAAATAAATATTATATTGAAACTAAGCTTGCTTAGTTTCATTTGCCTAGATCTTATAATTTATGGGATATTTGCACCTTAAATGACATAATCTTTTTTCAAAAACGCCCTGTATTATAGCATATCGTCCTTTATACAAGTTGTTAGCAAATTTGGAGCAATCTCTATGCCAACTAAAACACAACTGTGTAAACGAACTACGTTGAAGATTAGGCTTCGTACTCAGATATATACCGGACATCTAGTGATGATCGGTGATTACAATCAAAGAAATAAAGAAAAAAATTATAATTACCTACACATTATATCATTTTAGTGAAAATATATTTGTCACCCATAGAAAGTTTTCTTTAACAATTTATTCAAAGAATCTATTTTTTAATAGTAACTAAACAAACTTCTTACTTATTTATATTAGTTGTACATAATAGAGGTATTAGTAGTGTGACTATAACAAGAACAGGTTCATTCTCCAGATTAATGACTCCAACGTTATCGAAGGCGTTGTGTTAAAAATATTTGTTTTTTCGGTAATTTGAATAAGAGTGGTGCAGGCGTTTTAGGCAATTAAAGTCTGTAATACCTCTTAGTATCGTTGCAATACTGTCCTAGGAGTAATATTTCGATGGCGGAGAGGGTCTATCACACTATATAAAGTCACAATAGGATAATATTTCAACCAAATTCTGCACCTCAAGAATTCTTCCCTGACGCCATCTTGAAATGCCACAAGACGGCCTAATTTACGTTCGCTCGTTTTGTGTGAGGATAAATCAAAGTTTATCAACTTCCTTTTTGAACATAAAATTATTCTAATCCTGCTCAAATATCGTAATATCCATAAACTTATACACCGTTGCTCGGAAAATAATAAGTAACTAATATTAAGATTAAAAATAGTTAATGTTTTTACGTTCTGAGCAACAATTTATAAGGTTAAGGGAGCACTTATCTTTATCGCGAATTTCCTATTTAATATTTAATTATGAACTTAGTCACTAGGAACAATTTGAACAAGAAATTGCGAGAAGAATAATTAAATAAAAGGTAAATAAAAGGTTTAGGGGCGGACGATAGGGGGCGCTGTTTCTGGGCTACAATCTAGGCCTTATGAGGTCAGACGGTAGCTTCAAAGGAGGCCAATCACGGCGTTGTATTTGTTTTGTTATTTTGTTTTTTTCCTTTCTTCTTTATTATTTAGTAAATGCCTGCACTTCTTCATTATATTATTTAGTAATGCATTGATTTTTTTTTATAATTACTAATGTATTAAACTTTGTATGTTTCGTTTAACTATTTTTGTGAAACTAAACCATTAATTTCACACACTGGCAACCCTTAATTCAACCCTATTTCAAACATTGGCAACCCTGAAACCGAGCATTTAAAAGAGCGCGATTCCTGTGAATACTTTGTTCGACTTCAATACGACTTGTGTAAATTCCTCGGTCAATTTAATAGACTTTTCTATAGATCTTGGTCTCATTTAAAAGAAGTGCGGCTCAATTATAATAGTGAAAGGTGAAGATAGGGTAAACCTGAAGATCAGCGCCACGCGCTCGCCTCCGCTGTACCCCGGTCCTGGCCGCATAATATTTCGTCCATGTTCCAATATGTTTCACCTTTCTTGAGTAAATTCAAGGTGACTGCTCGTGGTGAAGATATGACTGGGGAGGAACCTCCCTACGATGATCCTGAATTTCAATCAATTTGGGGGTCTGAGGGACATGGGCCCCAGTATATACTCATATATTAAAAAAAAATTAATTTTTTGGCGGCAATAGCCTAAATTAGGTGGCGCTATTGTCATTGTTATTTTGATAAACGTGCAATCGGCTCTGCACGTTTATCGTAATAAAGACCATAGCGCCGCCTACTTTAGGCTATTGCCGCCAAAAATTATAATTTTTAGTTACTTTCGAAATGAGGGGCTTCGCCTTATGACGTATGACGCCTAAATTATAGCCCCAAAACAGCGCCCCCTATCGTGCGCCCCTAAACTGAAGTATTACCAAATTAAATTTTAAATGAAAAATAATGGTTGTAATATAAACTTAGTAAAAGAATAAAAATCTCCACTTACTTGCTCTAATATAAGGTGGTTATTAAATATCTTATGCACAGTGTCTAAGTATAATATGCCAAAGGATCCAAATAGGTAGCTATTATTAATAAATGACAGCTAAATATATACTTAACCTGTGAAATGGTGATTACTTTTGATCTTGGAGCGAGATAATGGCTTATTTATCCATTAATATTTATGAAACTTAATTAAAATAGCTAAATTATTATCATACGGCTTTGCACGTCATTATGAACCAAAACTTGACAACTCGCGGAATTTTTAGTAGATATTTAACGGGATCTGTTTTTACGTCTTGACACTGACTCGTAGTATCCGAAAAGAAAAAAACTACTCGGTACACCCGGAGCTGTTCTAGGTGGCAACTCGAAACAATACACTTTCGCAAAACGCAACGAGGACCACTTATTAAAAGTTAATTAACCCAAGTCATTATTACTACTACTCCTAACTTACTTTAATATAACAAGGAAACTAAATTAAAAGGAATGTCTATTTCCAATTCCCACGTTCGTTTCCGGGAGTAAAAAATTACAACAATGTTAGCATCTTTAGTTTTGGTAATTCTACAGATTAACACCAACAAATAGTGTTGCGTGAATATTTTTTTCTACGTCCAGAGTAGCGATGTAGATGGTTAGGGATGACAGGTTATTCAAACAGGTTTTGTTTGTGTCATTCTACAGATTAGCGCAACAAAGTCGTTAATAGATCGTGTTAATAAATATGCTTGAATACCCTATTATCCCTAAGCTTCTAAATTATTGTTCGTAAAATAAAAAGTAACATTAAAAACAAACACGCGAGCGCAAAATAGGCCGTGTATGGCTTTCAAGATGACGTCAAGAAGAATTTTCAGTTGCAGAATCCGGTTGAAATATTAACTTTTTGTGACTCTATAAACGGTGATAAACCCCCTCCGCCATGGAAATATTACTTCAAGGAGACTAGTGCAACGATACAAAGAAATATTACAGGTTTTAATAGCCTAAAACGCCTTCGCCACTCTTATTCAAAATTACCTATTTGTTTGTTGAAAAAATAAGACGCGAAAATTTATACTTTTGCAGCTATAAAGAAAAACAAATTGACAGACATCTTATCAATGATAGTTTGTTTTAAACCAAAATATAATGCTAGGTTAATTATGGTAGTTAGTTTTTTTGTTTGTGTTTATACGAGGTTAGGTTTTGTGGGTTTGTTTTAAGTAAGTTATGTAAGGTTTTAGGGGTCGTTTATCCAGCTGAAAAAAACAAAACAAACAAGCGGAACGTAATATTCCAATTCGTATTTCCGGATGAAACTCCTGAGTTCACCTGGGCTAGAACTGTGACTGACTGGCATGATGAACATTCAGAAGCAATCACACATCTGGAATGTTCCGCAAAATCACCGCATCTGAATCTCATCGAAAATCTATGGGACTAGCTCAGACAACGGGACAAACGTCGCGGACGGCATCAAAGAAATCTTTTATGCAAGAGTAGCTGAACATTGATATCTCCTACATCCAGAAGCTTATTTAGACCATGACGTGTCAAATCGCAGCTGGTTTTCAGATTAGTTGTGGTATTACACGCTATTAGGTACGTTCCTGTCCAAAGTAACTATTTTTTGGCCGGCAATGTTATATACATATATAATAGAGAGAGTGGGCGGTGGGTAATTTGTCGCCATTGGTAGCTCTGAATTTCGCTGATGCGTGTTGTTCGGCGGTGTTGGTTATCTCTTATTCACATCATAGTACACTCAGTTATGCATTGTGTGTGAAGGAAACAATACCATGGCCTAATTCAATTCCCCCAAACTTTGAAAAAGGCAAGTTATTATCCTTGGGGTTCACGCAGGAAGTTCCAATGCGAAGATCTCCGGGTGCTTGGATGTCAATCTAAGGACGGTGCAGAAATTCAGGAACGAGGTGGATCAGTCAGAGTGTGATTAGGATGGTATGGCATCTTGTAAACCACACTGTAGACCTTCTGGTATGAGAAGAAGACTGAAGAATCCCAGTTAGTCATTGAGGTCCATAACAAAAGACAAGGGAGTGTCAGAACATGAAGACATCCGCTACTACTGATATAAGATGGAAAATGGCCAGATTTTTTTTCTAGAAGATGAAGGACAGGCCAAAGGAATGCGCTTTGAAGCTGCTGAACAAACTTAACCATTTCCTCACTGAAGACAGATGAAAATAATTTCTGCCAAGATTAAATGGTAAACTCAGAAAACAACCGCTGTCTTTCTGTGTCCCTCAAACATGTTCCGAGAGCTATGAAGATCAAATTCCCAGTCCATATCATGGTGTTTGTGGTGGTCAGTAGCGAAGGCCACATTATGGCCCCGTCAATTTCCTGAAGGGATACATCAAATGCCCGGAGGAGTTGGTATTTCCTTAGCTCTAAAAGGTTGCCGTTCTAAAGTCCGACGTGTGGCAGCAGGACTCTGCACTATGCAAGATAAGCAGGAAGACCCAGTCTTGGCTGTATGTTAATTTCTTTGATCACACCACTGCTAACCTCTGGCCTCGTAACTGCCCACACTGTAACCTCTTGGAGTATTATGTGTGGGACGTGGTTGGGAGGGAGATCAACAAATCGCATTGCGCTACCAAAGTCGAGCTTAGGTCAAGCAGAAAGTATTCACCCAGTTAATCAGGATGACCGTCGCGAAGGCCTGCAACAAGTTCCGACCCTGCTTTGGGTCAAAGGTCCAAAGAGGCCTTAACAGAAGGCGTGTCCTGCTCCATCACGATAATTCCCGTCCTCACACAGTTTAAAAGACCAAAGATCTCTTGGAGGGACTTGATTGGGAAATATCGCTTCATTCTCCATATTCTCTTGACCTTCCTCCTTCTGATTATCACTTGTTTAGGGGATTACAGAACCATTTGGATCGTTTTAGGTTAACATCAAGGCGAGTTGGATTCATATTTTGCATCAAAACCTAAAGAATTTTACAAACGTGGCATTTATAAGATAATTGACAGATGGAATCAGTTTCTAGAAAACAATGGAGGTCATGTTTATGATTAAATAGTTCTATAGCGCTAAGTTTTTTCATTTTTAATATTTACCCTAAATTCGGACATTACTCGTACCTTCCTTCCAATGTTCTATTTAATTTTGTTGCTTTTGGAAGAAAATCGGACACATTGCAAAAGCGAAGTGAATTTTAATTTGTTCCACAGGGAAACTTGATTTATTGTATTTTAGTATTATTTGTATAAATCCTAGCAGTTTTGTTTTATCTTTAAGTATTGCATTGTAGTGTAGTGCAAGTGGATTTTAAAAACTGGATTTCCCCCGTACTCAAGCTGTCACTTAGAAATTAGTGCCAGTAATTTCTTTCATCACCTAAAAATAGAAATTTTAAAGAAAAAAAGAAATTTAGATTTTTGAAAAATCGATACTTGAATTTTATCCTTAGGCATGCTCAGAAGTTGTAAATTAGATGTAAAAATGCCCAAATCTTTCTATGCCTATTTAGATATGATGACACCTTATGAAGGTGTTTATTAGTTATACCTAGATACCGTAAGTCCAGACACTCAAAAACATTCAAATAAGCATAATAAACCATATACAATAGGCAAAAAGGGATTTACTTTTAGATTAAAATAATATGCTGAAAAAAAAAATATATATATATATATATATATATATATATATATATATATATATATATAATTAAAAAATAAAACAAATCATTACATTGCAGTGTTACATTTAAAACTAGCATTTTTTTCCAAAATTTTCAATACTAATTATGCTTTCGATCAGTTCGCATGTGTTTAATATAAAATGATCTCACGACAACTAATGGTGTAATATGAGCATATTTAAAAACAGGCTATTTATTATTTCTGGGTAAAGATTTGAAGTCTTTTTAGCACAATTTCCTTTAATGACTCTTAGAATTTTATTTATTTGAGCTAAGTCTGTATTCCCTCCAATTACTTTTCTGCACTTTGGCTGGAGCCTTTTTTTTTCTTTATCACCAGGCACTTGTTTTATTCCCTGCTCCGCAGTGTTAATAAACTTCAACGTATATATTGATGGTTCGTTTCTTTCTTCCGATGAAGAAATTGCCAACGGAAAATTCGAAAATTAGCATTAACGAATGCAAGATAATTTTGGAATGAATTCTGAATGAGAGATTTCATAATCTTAATAGAAGATGCATCTTTTTCAAGGTCTTCGACATTTATCCATGTACCCCATCCTTTTAGAACTGGCTGAGGTGGTAATCCTAACTCCAGAGCCTGTTTCACACAAAAAAGATACTCCAAGAGGCTTTAAGAAATATCCTTTTTCCCATTTAAACTCATCAAGTCAACATCAAAAGATATTTCTGAGAGGCTAAAAGAAAGCGTCCCTAAATTACCCAAGTAAAGTTGCGCAAAACAACGACCAAACCTAAAGCTTTTTTTTCAAAGAAACTGATTATGTTAAAGAATTTGAGAACAGTGTTCACTACTGATGGCTCTTCATTATTCTGCAAAGCATGTAAATAAGTTCTAAATTCAGATCAGAGATACTTTGTGATTTAATATATTGACAATAGTAAACATAAGTATGCCTTTCCAGACAGAAGCATTAGAGGACATGCAACTCTGTCTACTAATTTTCTTCCTGTCTGATTTCTCAATGGATTTAGACAGAAAATTTTAAAGCAGAATTTCCTTATGATAACTGGAAAATTAATCTCTGTCAAACTTCTTCGATAAGTATACCATCGAACAAATTCCTAGCGAGTCAGAATGAAGAAAAAACTATGTAGAAGATATTTACCAATGGGCCTCAGTGGATTAAGCAACATATTCTGTTCGTTAGCATGTAACTAGTGTAACTGTTGGAACTATGGAGATTGATTAATGGTCATTTTTTTGTAGTAGTAGAGGAACTTCCTCAAATAAATAGTTCAACTATTGCTAGGAGACTTTTACAAAATAACTTTATTATGGACTAAAAGAATAAAACACATTAATCTTCTTTTCCTCTTAACTGATGCAGATACATATATGATAGAGGTAGTTGATGGTTGAAGTTTCCTATTCCTTCTGACTTGATTATATCGTGCACTCCTCAGACTTTCTAAAAGAAATACGAGAAATATCGGATCAGTTGAAGAAAAACGTCCCCAACAACTTTGGGGACGCATATCTTAACCAGGAATTTTATGGGGACACTTTTCTTAACCTTGAACATTTGGGGGACGCTTTTCTTCTTAACCTTGAAGATTTGGGAGAGGCTAATGTTTATCTTGATAAAATGGAAGGAGCTTAGTTTTTATACATTCGGAATAAACTCCAATCGAGAGATACTAATGAGATTAGGATTTGAGACGAACATTATAAAATGTTCTGTAAGCAGACCCATGTATTTCAGTAACTAACCTAACCGACTTTGGGGACGCGTATCTTCACTTGGAATTTTATAGGGACGCTTTTCTTAGCCTTGAAGGTTTGAGGGACGCTCAATTGTACTTGTGTACTCTGGAGATGCTTTGTTTTTCCTGCCCCCAATTTTTAAATTAGTGTTGCCAGTTATTCCTTCAAATTGTTAAATCTGCTAGTTTAACAAAACAACACCCTATTTCGAAAATAAGCAAATAGGTGTTTAGAGCAAATAGGCATTTTTTTAAATAAATCGTAAAATAGGTAATTAATAGCTTATATGTCATTTTGTCTGAAGTTCCGATCTCTAATTATAATACAGCTTTTTTTTAAAAAAACGCCATGAAAATAAATACAAAATCATACTTTATCTCAACTTCTTGTAGAATCAAATTGCAATCTCCCAGCCTTCGGGAAACGTTATTGCCAAGTTGTCAAGTAATATTTTCTCTTTGCTCATGTTTGAAACAAGCGAAAAGGAAATATAACAAATTCGAACAAGAAAAGTTTTACGTAACCCCAAAAGAATCATAAATTGACCAAGACGATAAGAACTATGATCTATTCTCTCATTTATTATCTTAAAGGAAAGGACGTTGATACATGTCTTGTCAGCATGTTTTTAAGAATATAGGAGGCCAAATAACAAATAAGAGCAGTGCATATGCCCATTCAGATGTTAACCAGACCTATTAGATAGTAAATACAATCGATGACCCATAAGACCTATAATCTATTTGTTATAAAATAGGTATAACTCAGCTATTCACTTACCCCCCCCCCCACTTTTTCGTTAGAATGCAATTGTATTTATGTCTTCATGGTTCTAACCCAATTTCGAGATTAATAACAAAGTTGGGGTAAATTGAGGGGTATAGAAAAAGGAGCGATGAAAAATAAACAACTAAAATAGGCTGAGGCGATTTGTCCACAGTTTCCTCCGTCGCTAGACAACTGTTGGCGAGCGACGTATCGATTGTGCCATCCCGAGTCTAAAAAAAACCCTCATTCAACGAAGCATTTAAAAAAACACATGCTTGTACTTTTTGGCACGCTACAGCCGAAAGATTTTGGATTGGTGGTGTACTTTAATGCTGAAGGAATGAAGACTATAATAGCCTGAAGTCTTGAATAAAATTATATACCCTACACTACAATTCTTCTACATTATCCTCCAACTACACCCTATTTTAAATTGGCAACAGAGACCATCCCAGCATCAGCAGCATTTAAGTCACAAATTAAACTAGCATATCACCTGGAAGAACAAGGGACAGACAAGGCTACCAAGTATCTCCACACGATTGTGATTTTTGAAGGAATTGGCTCTCTTTAATCTAATTTGGCACTTATATTCAAACTTTATCATGGTATATAATTTTTATGGGCCTTTATTTTTTATAGAATCTCTGAGTTTGAAGCATTTTTAATTTTTAAGACACTTTTAAATTATATAGGACCTTTAATTTTTCTGGAAAATTTCATTTTTTGATGGTGTATTTAATAATAAGGGGAACTTTAATTTTGACGGTGATCTTTAATTTTGAAGAAGACGTTTATTTTTTTAGGTTTCTTTGATTTTAATGAGAGCTTTAAGTTTTACGGTAACTTAAAATTTTAGGCGATTAATTAAAGGATACATTTAATTTTGAAGGGAACTCTAATTTAGAGGGGCTTAATCTTGAGAGGAACTTTAATTTGGGTAATCTTCTATTCCGGGGTACTCTTCAATTGGGAAAATCTGTAATTTAGAGATAACACTTAATTTTAAAATCATCTTTAATTTTGAAAAGACCATTAAAGCTTCGAGTAGGACTTTTAATTTTAAGAAGACCTGATTTGTAATTTAAGGGTAGATAAGATTTAAAGTGTGCGTCTCAAAATCGGCCAAGCCCTTAAAACAAAAATTCACAAATTTAATTATTCTTTATCAACTACATTTATTCGAATCCATCCATAAATATTATTAGTTTGAATTATCAGATAACTTTCTCTGCCACACTTATGATGACGTCAAATTGAAGAAGTATTTTTACCCAAAAATATTATAGTGACGTCACATTGTAGAAATATTACCAACCGAGATTTTTCGTCAAATTTCTTTCATTTTTATTTTGGTTTTGACAGCTTTTGGTGATGACTTTTTTGCGAGTAAAATGTCTTTTACATTTCTAGTAATCGTTTGTCCTGTTCTATTGTATAATCCCAAGTTTCGCGAGAGTAAATAAAAACAAAAGAGCACTGAGCAGATACAAACCTTTCAAGGGACCATGCTTAGGTTAGGTTATTTCTTATTGCGATATTTTAGGTTATTTGCCCATATGGGTGTATCCTTTTTGGCTGTCAGAAGTAAAAGTGTGCCAAAATTAAGGAGGAATACGAGTTTAACGGAATCTGATTCAAACTCTTTTGACGCATTTTGTATTCTGAGCACTAAAATAAAGAGAACAGAATTGGACAAAGCGAACAGAATGATACAAGAAGAAGTAATATTGTATAAAAACCATGTTATGTACCCTACATTTTTATATGTTTGCAGCACTGCCTACATTTGAATGCTGCGGTGTTCATTTGTTTCGAAGGTGACTTTCTATCCTGTATTTTGTATTTCAGCGTACACCACGTTATTGCCAGTGATGGCCACAGCTGGAAGAACGGAATAATACGTCACCTTTCAGACTTCCAAGAAAGAAAATCGTTGGAACTAGATTATCGAGAGCGTTTGTAAGTGGAACAGCTGAACCTTTCAATGTCTCACGAGCAAGTAACTGTCCATGGTTATGACACTATACACAAAACAGGGTAAGATGCCATCTTCAAAAAACAGCAGTGGTCGAAAGCCGAACTCAACTGACAGGTGTTGTCAAACACTAACAAGTGTTTTGACCAAATTATACAAAACTAATGCAGCAAAGTTGAGAGCAGAATTAAATAGCCATCTTAAAAAGATTGTTTCGATAAACATTTTGCGCCTGGAACTTCACAAAGCAAACATTCATCGAAGGGCAGAAATGGGTCCGCACGAACTGTGTTGCTTGATGTGAGTCATTCCTTTCACGACACCTTAAGGCACCGCGTTTTGGACAGGCTTGTTACTGGTGATGAGAAGTGGATCCTTTATCATAACTGTAAACACTGCAGCTGGAGGATCCGTTGAGAAAGCAGAATTTCTTAACATCCGGGAGAAAGTCTTCATTCATAAAATATTATGTTGAGTGTATGGTTGGGTATTAAATGAATTGTCCATTACAAACTGTTAGACAACAATCAAACAATTAATGGTAATATCTACTGCATTCAACCTCGTTGTTTCAAAGCCTCATTGGGCCAAAGACGCCCCTTTTTAGTTAACAGAGGGAATGCCATCCTCAATCACGCTAATGGCCGTCTTCACACAGCTCGAATGACCAAAGATCTCTTGGAGGAGCTCAATTGTGAAATTTTGCTTCATTCTAACCTTGCTCCTTTTAATTATCACTTGTTTAGGGGAATACAGAACCATTTGGATGGTTTTAGGTTGACATCAAGAGAAGAGGTTAAAAACGAGATGGATTCATATTTAGCATCAAAACCTAAACAATCTTACAAGCGTGTTATTTATAAGCTTGTTGATAGATGGAATTAGGTTTTAATGGGGAAACCAAACGGGTTCCTTCTATAGAGCTTTAATTTACGTTGAAGGATAACATAAAATATGATGTAGGAGACGTTCATACTAGAGAAATACAGTAAACTTACAAATGACTAAGGGATACTGCATGCAGATATAAAAAACAAACAGGTAGAACGAATCAAACATACGGATAAATTATAAAACCTCACTTCTATGATAGTAAAATCTACAATAGAGCCACAATTATAAAAACAAAGGTCTTGGAACATAAATTGGTGAAATCTTTAGTCCCTCTTCTATCTCCCGTTGGAACTAATCAATTTACTCTCCTAATATAATTTTTTGTTAAAGATTCATTTTACCATAACCTCTTTTCACCTTGTTTTATGACCAGGTTTGATGTCTCATCTTTATTAAAAATATCCCAGCTAACCAGAAAATTGATATAATAATTGGATAATCCTTTTCTTTTCCCAACTCCCGCTTTTATGGCATGTGATATGAGACAACTTAATTACCTTTAATAATGAGATTTATGGCCCTACTGATGGCGCATGGAGGGAAATCCATTAGGCACCGGATGTGCTGTATTTTTTAGGAAAGTCACAAGAGAAATGTTCCTTAAAACTCAGACGATTATTCTAAGAGCTCATAGGGTGGCCTAATGGATTTAAAGAAAAATAATACCATGTGAGTTTAATAGGCTATATCAATATGATTTTAAATTTAAAACCAAGTCCTAGTCTAAGTACGATGGTCCAATTTTTAATTGTATTGTTTAATTTTAGGCATGTTAAAGGTAGAATGCTGTTAGATTTTGATTACTTCTTAGACTTAAAGGTAATTCTTTCGTCTTAGCCACAAGAAAAATATAAGCACGTATTAAAATACGAGAAAATGAGATTAATTCGCACGATGAACGCCACAAGGCATAACACGTTCTCGAACGTTTTTAACTGAGAAGACATGTTTAAAACTTGGTTCACGCCTTCAGAGTGACAAACATTTTTAGGGTACGTTTAGGTAGTTTCATGTAGCATCAGTCTCATATAATGTGGAGAATTTAATTTATCGTAAAAGAAAAGTTAATACTCAGATAAAAATAAAATTAGCTGTTACCAACTTAAATTTTACCTTTTTTTAGCCAAATTGGACTTTAAAATTGGTTTAAAACAGCCGCGGCAATTTCTTTCAAAAAGGTTGTCTCTTTTCCTGTTCAAAGTCGAGGCAAAGTCGCGGAAAATTGGCGGTGCGACTTTGCTTAGTCCGACTTTCTCAAAACGTTTGCGACTTTCGACTTTGCGACTTCGAAGTTCATAGTTCGGCAAAGTTGCAAAGTCGCAACTCGTTGCCGCAACGCCCAGCTCTGAATTTATTACACACATTTATTACCGTCGCTATGTGGACGATACATTCCTTATTTCTGATTATGATTCTTCTCATGATAACCTTTTGATTTTCGCTAATAATATTCACCCCCACCTTGAATTTATGGTGGAAGAGGATCATAACAATTCTATTACTTTTTCTGGACATTAATTTTCCCCATTCTTCAAAAGGTTTGAAAGTAAAATTTTTCTAAACCTACTTTTACGGGTCAAGGTTTGAACTCTTCTAGCTTTTGTGACTTTTTATATAAATTGTGTTCTGTCAAAGTATTTATATTCTCTGAATACAATCTTTGCTCCTCCTACCCCAAATTCCATAAAGAAATCCGTTTTCTCTGTATATTTCTTTAATAAAAATGCTTTCCCCGTGACCCTTGTTGAGGAAACGTTGGGGAAATTCATGAATAATATCTATCACTACAAAATTAAAATTACCACTGTTCATTAACTCATAGGAAATAAGGAAAGTGATACACAAGCGATTTCGTATTTTTATAAGACCAAACCAGGATCATTCATAGATTAAGAAAGCAGAAGAGAGAGATAGCAAACGGAATAAAATGTAAACTCTTTTACGCGTTAAAGAAAATGAGATAATTGGTGCGATTTGAAATTATGCTATCGACCCTATGCTTTAAGGGATCTTATAAGCAGAGCAGTGTAAGTCTCTCCACTTATAAGGTCATTTAAAGCATCTTTTTTGCGCGCGATGTGGATGATGCTCGAGTAGTTAGTTTATTGGCCGGAGAAGCGAAAAGCGCTCAATGACAGGGTCGAACCGCACCTATTATTTAACTTTCTTCAACGGGTAAAAGAGTTTATATTATTTTATTCCGTTTGTTATCTTTCTCTTCTTTCTAAATCTATCTCTGATCCTTGTTTGGCTTTATAAAAAGACGAAATCGCTTGTATATCATCTTTCTGTATTTCCTCTGGGTTAATGGGCTTCTAATGTGTTCAGTGTTATTGTGATTTATCTTTCATTCGATATATATTTTATTTCCTGGTATAGGATTTTTTATTAACAAACCCTGTTAAGGTATTTATTTGAATTATAAGGGCAGGGTTCCTCTTGAAGCTAGATTCTCCGTGGTTTATGAATTTAATTGCCCTGGATGTAATCTAGGAAAGTAACCTGGGAGTACGGTGCGCTCGCTGAAGGCGAGATTCTGTTTTGATATGGGTCTTAACTTGAGAACTGGAGGAATGTTTGGAAGAAATAGTTTTACTCTGTTGTTCACACTGTATAAAGTATAAAACCGATATATCTATCAATAATTTTCAAATTTGTAAAACCTTTCATGGCCCAGTATTCTTAGGCATTTATAAATCGTTGTTTTTTTTAAGTCTTTCTCCCTCTCTTAACTTTGACGTCGCAACCTATTAATTACTTCTACATTGAGGATAATTGTTCTCAACCAACCAACTTCCTTTTCTTCCTGTGTTCTCTCTGAATTCCTTCAGTCTTCTGTCTGTTCTTCGAGAAGGAGAAATGTAAGAGTGTTTGGAGGCAACTACATTTATTTTAAATTACATTGTCTTGATCCTCTCATTTTTATCCCCCTTTTAAACTACATAATTGCTAAATGACCCTTGTTCCTAATTTTAATATATTGTTCTAAATGTCATGGTTCTATTCATCAAGTGATCATTAATGAATTGCAGTTTGTTTCAAGATCTTTCCTTTAATCTGTTATTTTAGTGTATCTATGTATGTATGTTCTAAGACTTTTGTTTTTACAATAGGACACTCGTGTGGATTTTACTGTCAGAATAGTAAGGTTTTATTATTTATTCACCTGTACGTTCAAAACCTTTTACCTGTTTTAGAACTGCATTCCATGATCTTTAGTAATTTGTATGGTTATTTCCCGAGTACCTGACTATGGGCTATTATCCAAAACCTCGGAGGTTATATGAAGGATGGAAGTCTCCTACTTCGTATTTTTCCTTTACTTCTCTATATTTGCGAGATCTTCTTGTTTGTGATGCCGAATTGTAAACTATAAAAAGATAGGATTAAAATTACAATATTCACTTCATGTTTAGCTGATGCTTGTATATCAGCTATAAAAACTTTCTACTGAAAGGTTAAAGCAATGTTTACACAATGAAAAACATTAAGTCTGACTTACAATGACTAGCTTTCTTCTGTGCCTAAATTACTGAAATATATCAATGTTAATGTTATCTTTACAAAAAGATTTCTCCTTCGAAAATTATTAATTAAAAATTGAACTCTTAATCATTCCTCTTGCATCTATAATATCCTTTGTAAATCTTGCTCATGTTTTTATATAGGACAAATGACCAAAGTATTGGACAGGGTAAACTTCTAATGCCCTCTTTATTCATATGTTTACTATCGACCATGAAATAAATTGTCCAAATGCTAAAGTTCTTGTTTTTATACCTAGTATCTTTGGGTGTTTTTTAATCTGTATTAATTTATTTCCAAGAAGTAATCTTAAATCGAAATGAAGATTTATTTATATTAGATAAATTTAGTATTTCTAAAATTTGTCAACAGTATAAATTTAATTTGTCTACTAATTATTACCACCCAATTTTTTTCTGATTTATGTTCTTTAGTAAATTTGTTTAGTTTAAACTGTGTGTCCGCATGTTTGTTTGAAGTCGTAGTCTCTGCTATTTTTTTCTTACTTTCTTTTCTGTTCATTTTCTTTTGTGCCTCTAAATAAGACACCTCGAAATCGATTGGTTTATCTATTGTTTTATTTTACTTTTGGCCTCTTCAAGCATTTTAGATCAAGCGTTACTTTGGGATTATTTTCTTAATATATACATAGGTACTCGTACGTGTGTTGTACTCTCATTAGCCCGAATTTTTTTGCATTTGCTTTGAGTACTTATCTAAATCTCGACTTTGATTAAATAAAAAAATAAGCATATTTTTGTATTGTTAACTAGATGCCTCCCCCGATTTTGTGGTGGACACATCAGCCCCTCCCCCCTCCCAAAGCTTAGAATAGCACTGTGACCTTCATATATTTTCGATTGTGGTCATTTTCAAACTAAACATTCCGTTTTTTACCCAAAATTGCATCTCTCAAATTTTAAGTTGTGTTGAGTGTCAAACATTTACGTGGGAGGTCGTTGACCCCTAATATGCATGCTACACAGTGTTATAAGTTCTCAAGTTCAATTTTTATAGTGTCGACAAACACACAACTGAAATCGATACTAGTTTTTGACGTTGGTAATAAAATGATTAAACTTATAAACAACCCCAAATTAAAGAGAAAAAAGGTAAATATCTATACATGCTATCTTATCAGGTCCAGATAACACTTCATAATTATTAATAACGATAATAAATTTCATATAGCTTTAATAATAACTTCATTTTCTGATACGAATATGTCCAATAACAGGGTTCATTAACTCATCATACGTTTAGATTGGCGCAACTTTTATATTTTGCTAAAATTTTAGTTTGAACCCTTATATAACTGCACTTCGCTTTTCCTTACCGGTTACTTCTTTACAAAACATACGAAAAAATAACAAGGAATGAGATACATATGACGTAAACGACGTAGCAACTGAACGCATCGTTGTAACTACGTTACTATACACAGTATAATGAGCCCACATGGCAAATAGGCCTTTGTGTAATTTTTTATTTTGTATCTAGTCCCAATATTCGCTTTTTCAAGGGTTATTGTTGATAGCGGTTAGCAAGTTTTGAAAAGAAGTTAAACAGAGCAAATAGCATCAATATAGCGGCATTATAATCCGGGAGATGGCTTGAATAGTTAGTTTTATTTCATCACTTTTTTATTATCACTCTCTTGTGTTTATTTCTTTATTGTTCTTAATTAAATTACATTTAATTAAGGTGAAACCCAAAACTTAGTGATGAACGTTGACTTAATTTTTTAATGGTGAGCTTGAGTTTCGCGTGGTCATAAAGTTGTATGCGTGCCATTTATGGCACGCGAGCTCTAAGTTCCTCTGCCATGGTCGAAATTGTCTTTAATTTTAAGAGAACCTTTAATTTTTTTAGAACTTTAAGAATTAGACCTTTAATTATGAAGGGACCTTATATTTTAAGGGAACTTTAGCTTAAATGGGGATCTATGGTTGTTATGAGCCCTTTAAGTATGAGGTTATTACTCCACCCCCAATACCACCAACCTCGCCCGCCCCCTGCAAGAACAATTCTGTTTAGCATCGAAAAAACTGTGCGTTCAACACAGTCTAACATCACATTTTCTCCCAAAATATTCTAAACACACGACTACACCAAAACGATAAAAAGTTCCGGATCAACATCCTCTCCAACATACCATCACTACCCATCATACATTCTCAAAATACACATAACGGTGAGCGTTAATAGGCAATCCTGTCACTTACACACCCAACTAATTTCATCTATGACCACACCATTGCAATCCAACCATACGCAGCCGATATTATCATACCTTCGATGCACAGCGACATACACACAGCCACCAGGTACATGCAAACCTACCACCCTAATTTAGATAAGTGGCTAAGCATTAAAAGAATGACAACCTTACTTCCAAAATCCCCCTTAACTTTGTTCATCTCTCACAAACAAGAATTTAATAGTTATTCATCCAAACATCCAACTAAACAACGACCACATACCACTTAAGCCCTTCAATTCTCTGCGTCACTCTCGAAACATCACTTCGACACATCTATCTCTCGGCCAGTGCAGAGCCCCTGACTGGATGATGAAATCAATATAAAAACCAGAACGAAAATCCCTATTGTTCTAGTAGTCGAGGGGAACCCGTTCTTCATCAGGGTCTGGATTTCTTGAAACTGAGAAGAGTGTGTGTGTGCTCTCTTGTGAATGTGGAAAGGGAAAACAGCGGTGTTGTAATTGGATATGTGTATGGTTACCTGAGTAAGATCTACTTACCCTCGAGTGAGTTACCACAGCGCCTCTACTAATTGGTGCCCAGACCTCTCTCGCTTGGATTGAACCCAACACCTCGACGATCGAAAATAACAGTGCCATATACAATGGGGATAGCGGGAGATTTTATCACAGCACATAACCCACACCTGCGGCACAACATAAAAAACACTAAAGGTACTATGATCACTTCTTCGGACAACAAAAGAAACATCGCACTATACAAACAATTCGTCTCCACCCCACTCAACTACCCCTCCCCACCCTGAAATCCAACAGTAGCCATTTCTAATGTCAACAAACTCCGACTCACATACACCCATGCCACGGTTTCAGAACCCCTCCCGCTTCTATCCTTCCAGCATCCATGCCAGCCCAACCTAGGGATATCGCATACACTGACTCACTTTTCAGCACATCTTCACAATCTCTCAAACAACTCATAATACGATCTCGCCCAACTCACATACAAAGATGGAGACCGTTTACCCAGACACACCAGTCGCCTTATTCAAGGCCAGATATGGCGACTACCAATCCATGTATTCCTCCAAACACCTAACAAACCATTCGAACTAGAAACACTGTCCAAAATGCAATCACAACACTTGATAGAATACTCCCCAAACTTCAGCCTATCCTAAGAACATAACAACACGAGCCACCTGATCCAGGGTCAAATATGGCGAACACCAATCCATACTGAACCACAAACACTCAACAAAACATTTCAACTACAAAAACTGTCCAAGATGCAACCGCAACACCTGATAGAATACTCACTAAACTTCGGCTTCCCAAAGAAACAACGTTTCGAAATCACAGACTTGTGGGACAAACAGTTGGTCTAGCCCACTGAGGTGAAAGATTTTCTGAAGGAGTTGAGGGGTCCATGCTACCAGCAGCCCTGGGGGATTAAAAGTAGAGAAATGAACTTGAATTTTGAGGTGGATCTTTAATTTTAATCAAACATTCAAATTTGCCGAGACCTTTAATTATGAGGGTACCTTTAATTCTAAGGGGACCTTTAATTTTAAAGTAACCTTAAATTAGAGGGCTCATTTACATTTAAGGGAGCCGTTAATTTTAAGGTAATTTTAGTTTTGACAGGACCATTAATTATAAGGGGACATTTATATTTCCATTGGGGGGGGCGGCAAATTCCCTCCCTTAGTGCCTTTAATCGTACCTTGAAGAGCCGACTCTTCTGTTTAGGTTTCCTTATTGATAAAGGGGCGCACCTGTGTTGGGTCATGGCTATACAGATTACGATATAAAAATCATCATTATTATTATTATTACTATTATTATTATTATTATTATTATTATTATTATTATTAAGGGGATGTTTAAATTCGAGGGAACTTTTAATTTTGATGTGACCTTTAATTTTGAGGGCCCTTTTAATTATGAGGGCGCGTTTAATTCTAAGCGGTCTTATAATTTTGATTGGAACTTTAATTATAAGAGAGGCCTTAATTTAGAGTGGCCTTTAATGTTGAGGGGACTTTTAATTTTGAGGGTACCTGTAGGGTAATCGTCACTCGCCCGTTCTCTCTCAGTGGAGACACGGGACGGTAACCGCAAAAACATCCGGCCCCGGCACCGTAGGGTCAAACTCGTAACCAGAGCGCCTCGCCACTCGTCTCTATAAAAAGCCGAAAGGTTTTAAACTACAAGATCTCTCCTACGAGAGTATATTCAATTTCACCTCAAGTAAGAAATTGGAGGCGCGTTTCTCTCAAGCTCGAAGGCTAACGGGAGCCGAGGTAAGACTTGGTGAGAAAAACCGTTGGAATAAGAACCCTCCTGGGCCCGTCCACAAGCCCCCTCCCTCTCCTATCCCTACTCCACTGGGGTGACGAGGTATAAATACCAAAGACTTAGGAAAAACGAGGTAGAATACGTCAGTCTCCAGGCTACGAAGTCCCCGGATTGAGGCCGGGCTACCGAGACTGGATAGGTAGAATACGTGAGTCGCCAGACTACGAAGTCCCCTGCAAGAGAGGCAGGGCTACCTAGACGGCTAAGAAGCAGCTCATCCTCGAGCTAGTTCCTGGTTATCAAACCGAACGTTAAGTTAACTTGTTCAAGTTCAACTTACTCTCGTCAGAGAGACTCCTCCTATCTTGGTGTATCGTAAAAGCCAGAGAAATTCCTCGCCCTTGAGGAATTACGAAAAGAAGAGGAAAAAGGCTCCACCTCGAGCCCGTTACCCGGTGGCCACACCAAACTCATAATTTAACTTGGTTGAGGAACCAAGTTCAACTTATTCTCGTCAGAGAAACCCCCCTCCGTTATCCTCGCCCTTAAGGAAGACTGGAACTAAGAAGAAGCTCATCCTTGAGCTAGTTCCTGGTTGCCAAACCGATCTTTAAGTTAACTTGTTCAAGTTCAACTTATTCTCGTCAGAGAAACCCTCCTTCCTTGATCCTCGCCCTTGAATATGACCCCCCCCCCCCGAGTACAGTCCTCGCTCATGAATAATTACGTAACGAAGGCGAAAAAGCTCCCCCTTAGGCCCGTTACCCGGTGGTCACACCGAACTCTAAGTTAACTTGGTTTAAGAACCAAGTTCGACTTACTCTCACCAGAGAGGCCCCGCCTACCTTGGTGCCTCCTAAAGCACCGTGATTGTTCTCGTCCTTGAAGACCCCCCCTTTGAATACCGTGTGGACCCTCATCTGCTACACTCGCCAAAGTACCTCGTGATCTCGACCACTTCTAACAATCTGGTCGAAGCACGCGTCAAAGGACCTACCAGATTCCTGTGGTGTCTGGGGCTCATTGAGTTCAAGGTCAAACTCAAACCAGCCGCCAGAGCAACTAAGGTATTTAAACTCCAGTAGAGACAATTAGTCTAATTCTTGTATATTGAAGTGCGTATCGAATTCAGCCAATTTTAGAGGGTCAAGTTAATTGAAGTCATTATTGTGTATTTTAATATTCGGAGTATTTCTGTGGTTCATGTTTAGTTTTTGTGTAGTAAATTGTTAAATTTAAAATATAAGTTTATTTTTGGAATTCCTGTGCGTTTCTCTATATCCTTACGTGTTGAAGTGGCTCTTCTTTAAAACAACAAAATTAGCACTCTTAGAACAAAGCCTACTTCATCAAAGAAGTATATCACGACCACAAAGAATACCACGACAAAAGTGATGTCAGGTGTGGGCTGATCAAAAGGTGCATTCTCCTACAGTACCTTTAACTACAAGGAAGACTTTAATTATGAAGGTGCCTTTAATTCTAATTTGGAGGGAACCTTTAATTCTATGAGGGTCCTTAATATAGATGGGACCTTTAATTCTAAGGGGACCTTTGACTCTATGGTAGACTATACTCTAGAATGACCTTTAATTATGAGAGCACCTTGAAATTCTAAGTGGCCCTTTAGCTTTGAGGGAACCTTTAATTCTAAGATAAGCCTTAATTTAGATGGGCTTTTAATCTTGAGGGGACCTTTAATTCTAAAGATACCTTTAACTCTAAGGGAGGTCTTAGTTTTGAGGGAACCTTTAATTATGAGGGCGCCTTTAATTCCAAGGGGTCATTTAATTTGGAATAAAACTTTAATTCTAAGAGGGGCCTTAATTTAGATGGGACCTTTAATTATAAAGGCGCCTTTAATTCTAAGGGAACATTTAATTTTGAAGACACCTTTAATATGAGGGAAGCCAAATTTTGAGGCGATCTTTAGTTATGAGGATACCCTTTAACTCTAAAGGAGACTATAATCGGTAGCGGATGTTTAATTAAGATTGCGCCTTTAATTATATGGGATCCTTTAATTTTGAAGGAACCTTTAATTCTAAGAGGGGCCTCAATTTAGATGGGACCTTTAATTATAAAGACGCCTTTAATTCTAAGGGAACATTTAATTTTGAAGACACCTTTAATTATGACGGGCCTTTGACTTTACAGGAGGTCTTAATATTGAGCGAACCTTTAATCTTAAGGAAAGCCTTGATTCTAAAGGTGATCTTTATTTCGAGGGAAGCTTTAATGCTAAGAGGGTCCTTAATTTAGAGGGGAACTTTAATTATGAAAGCTCCTCTAATCTTAAGGGGGGTCTTTAGTTTTGAGGGCATCTTTAATTATGAAGGGCCTTTAATTTTGACGGGACCTGTAATTAAGAGGGTACCTTTGAGCCTAAAGGAGACTTTAATTTAGAGGAGGCCTTAAATTATGAGGGCACCTTTAATTCTAGGGGGTCCTTCAATTTTGAGGGAAACTTTAATTCTAAGAGGGGCCTTAATTTAGAAGGGATCTTTACTTATGAATCTGCTTTTAATTCTAAGGGGTCCTTTTATTCTCAGGGAAACTTTAATTCTAAGAGGAGCCTTAATTTAGAGAGATCCTTTGATTTTGAGGGCACCTTTAATTCTACGGGGAGGGGGGCCTTATTTATGATTACAACAAATTGTACTTACGATGATACGACGAAGGTATGTATGACCTGAGCGTAAATGGCACGTGGGTTTCAAGCTGATATTTCGTTCTAGCATTTTTCCAATTTTCCTTTCAGAACATTGACACTTTGATGAGGTTTGGTACAGTCTTTCTGCTCAAGCATCGACTACACTCAAAAGTCCATGGGGTTAACATCTTTCTAAATGGAAAGACAAAGTTCTTTTAACTAATACTCCTTAAAATTTGCCTGAACAAGTCGTGAAATATTTGGGCTATGTGTGAGTTTACCCAATCTAGTTGATGGGTTATACTGGCATTTGTTATGGTGACATACACACCGGGATGACTTTATCCTTCAATATATTCAAATAAACATGGGGATTGGTCTTTACCTCCTCTTTAATGAAGATGAAGTGTTTTTCTTGGCCCGCTGAGGTTACGCTCACCCACACCATCACTGAAGCTGGTTTCTGTCTCCGAAAGATGCCCGCTATTCAACCGGAATCCCATTTTTATTTTGAGCCCAAACACGATCCTTGTTTGTTTTTTTGGGTGGACTGGATAGTTAAAAGCTTATCATCCTTCCATAACACTGGAGGATACTGGTCATCAAAGAGTCATTGGAAGAAAAGCTTCGCTCTTTCGACTATCTTCTTTGTGGTTGAGTTGGAAATGAGATATCTTTTAGCTATCTTAAATGGACGAGGTTTCAGATGATCTTTCAGCAATTTTTGCATGGTCATATGCCAAGCTTGGGCCTGCAAAGTAAGGTGTCTGGCACTCCTCCTTGGACTTCGCCTGATCTTTTATATCATGTTCTTGAGGAAGATTGTGGTTGATTCTCACTAATCGGAACAGGGTTGTCTTCACTCTTTTAAGACAACCGTTCTTTTCTTTAATCCGTAGCTCTTCTCACAATTGGGTTCAAAATTTTGAAAATATAGCCCGCTGTCTTCCCGCTTCTATACAAGTAGTTGATTGCTTCACATTTTTCAATCCTAATTTTAAACCGGTGTTGTTTTTAAGTTGTGTGCACCCGACTCTATAAGTTATTAGGTCGGTTCGTAGGTCGGTCGGTCGGATGGTAACCACTTTACTTTTCAATGAGTTTTTTGGTAATAACATCCTAACTATTCGGCCGATTCTAACTAAATTTGAAACCCTTATGTTGTTTTACATTTACTTTATAATTATAAAATTGCCAAGGTCTTCCCAGGGTTAGTCCGGGAATCATTGAAAATTTTGAAGGTCATAAGGCCATGAGTCAGAATAATTGAAAGCACGTGACTCAGGTCTATTGACCTTGTCATGTATTTACACTTTTAGGCCACATTTCAATATATCCTGAAAGAACTTACAAGAAAGTAATCAATTAATTGTATTGTCTACATATTATAAATTATTTGTAAATAACAGTCTTCAGTTCGTGTTTCCACCCTATACATTTACTCCTACTAGAGAGGCTTCTTGGCTACCGCATTTTCTCTGGAGGCCCTCGCGAAGCGGTTCCCTCTCTAATGCGGAGGTAGCCCCCCCCCCCCTTTAAGCATTCTCAGGAGCTCCTTTCAAAAAGGAGTAATAGATTTTTTAGAGCAAATACGGATCCCCTGCGATGGACAATCAGCAACAAACCCCTTGTGGCTTGACCCAATTTATAGACCCCAAGGTAGCAAGCTTCGTGGGAGCATGCTTGCCGTTTACTCGGTCTTTCCATTCCAGCGGCGCTGTTCCGGTGTACCGGCACCCTTAATGCTTCTACCCATACATAGTGGTGTATGAACGCTGAATTCCTTCCCTGGGCAGCCATGGGACTCGCCTGGACGAGGGGGACACTCCAGGATTCCTTGGTCTTAAATTCGAACGATGCTTCAACTGTGAGTAGCACATTCGCAGCCTCGGGGTCTCTTGCACCACAACCTTTAGTATATTGCGAATGGTTGGCTCGATCCATCAAACGGGTCACCTGTTTGCAACCGGTGCCTTCCGCCAGTCACCATATAGAGAGCCTTCACGTTGACGCAGGGGAGATTCTACTTGCTTTACGTCCTGCCCGGGGCTTGATTCGGTTGTACGCACTGGCTCAGCGTCTTCCAAAATCATCCATGAACGATCGCGACGGAGCCTATATCGCTAAGGTATTCCAATTCTACCCTATAACTTCAGGTGTTCGATACAAGGAAGCTCCGCCGAGAATTTGTTGTAATACTCGTACCAATGTTAGCGATAGTTCTTCCCAAGAAACACCCTTAAAGAATACCACTTTTGAATTTTAGTCATCACGGCTGTCCTCTCGAAGCTTCTACAGAAACGGGACAATTTCCTACGCATTTCTTAGATCATTCATCTTGTCACAGACTTGGACACAGATGGGTCAGAGTCCGAAGCTTGAGCTTCCATACTACCTGTACCTTGTTTAAAGCCAGCGGGCTCTTCCTGGCTATGCGTCTCCCTTCCAGGGCAAAAGTGGTCGCGATATACAGCTCGGTACGGGAGATTACGCATTGTGCCCGGGTTCCAGACCGTTTTGTCATGCATAGGGACTCACAGAAAGCACAGGGAGATCCCGCTTGTTCCTGTTGTGCAAAGTTGGTTCCTGCGCACCAGATATTATTGTAATAGATCGTTTAGAGTAGGCCTCCCCCATGTTAGGTGTCTCACTTTGGTCTCTTATGGAGGCAGTCCTCCCAAAGTGCCTTAGCACCTATTTTTGTTATTATTTTATTTATTCCTATTTTAGCTGTTGTTTTTTATTGCTCACGATATTCTTTTTTGTTGCTCCGTTTTATTTTATTTTTAATGAGCCTGAAAATGGAACCTTTTGGCGCTTTCAGTGGCTATGTCCTTGTTAATGACTGTCAGGTGAGCTATATATTTTATATTAACCATCGGAATTGACGTATCTCGAAGAATTCATGAAATTAAAAAAAAAGCCTATATAATCTAACGAGCATGCTTACGTAATCCAACAAGGCAACTAAACTAATAAAACTATGCGAAGAACCGAAGAAGAATGAAGTAAATAAAATACAGAACGATTAAGATCATAATGGTGCTGCCAAAAGTAAAACAGTTAAATTAGATACACTAAGAAAAATCAACCCCAAAGAGAAACCTGTCGAGAGTGACAGTGGCGAATACAAATCTGGAGAGACCAAGTCTCGCGCATCCTCCTACACCGCTCCAAATTTCAATCGCCGGTTTTTTTTTGTATGTTTACAGTTGGAGGCCGCGACAGAGAATGACGTCACACGATAACATAATGACCTCAGAGCTTCGATTCGACGCATCATAATTTCTGGCAACAGAAAGCCTGGGGCCCATTCGCGTCGATCCCGTTTATAGTCTTTCTCTTTTTTTCCCCTTTGTTTGCATAGTTGTGGGACATAAAAATACGAATGCACATGAACATATCTACAGACAAGAATGCACATGAACGTATGTACAGACACGAATACACATGAACATATCTACAGACACGAATGTATATGAACATATCTACAGACACGAATGCACATGAACAAATTTACATACACGACTGCACATGAACATATCTACAGACACAAATGCACATGAACATATCTAAAGACACGAATGCACATGAACATATCTACAGACATGAATGCACATGAACATATCTACAGAAACGAATGCATATGAACATATCTACAGACACGAATGCACATGAACATATCTACAGACACGATTGCACATGAACATATCTACAGACACGATTGCACATGAACATATCTACAGACACGAATGCACATGAACATATCTAGACACGAAGGTGCGCGAATTGTAGATACAGTCGACCCTCGGCTATTCGTGGTTCTTCAACCGCACCTTCAACTATTCGTGGAAAATTTAGGGGGGCCTTAAAATTCAAATTTGCGCTATTTCCAGACATCCGCGGAAACCTACTTACATAGTCGTAAAACGTAAGTGTTGGTTGGCTGAGACGGGACGATTCCAGTCAATCAGCGTTCAGATCTCACTCGCTCGACTACAGTATGTACAGTATATGTACCGATTTCCCGCGCTCCATTCAGTACGCGTGTGTCCTACGTGTGTGAGCGGTGATTTGTGTATTTGTCGTAATTTTTTATGTTTTATTTCTCGTTTTTCAATCGTTTTACACACTGAATAATCCTTGCTTTTTGCACTTTAATATGTATGAACATGACAAAACATAACTTCTTGAATTAATATGGGGAGCGTATTACGATGTTTGGGAAGGGTTGGGGGTGTTTTGAGGGTAGCGTCAACTATCCGCGGTTTTTTAATATTCGCGGGAGTTCGTGGTCCCTATCCCCCGCAAATATGGGGGGTCGACTGTATACGCAAACGCAAGCACGCTTAAACCGAATTTAATGTGTACGAAACAGAGCGTGTATGTGTAGGGGTGTAGGTGTGTATGGGTGTAGGGGACTCTCTCTCTCTCTCTTCTCTCTCTCTCTCTCTCTCTCTCTCTCTCTCTCTCTCTCTCTCTCTCTCTCTCTCTCTCTCTCTCTCTCGTTGGAAATGGGGCAAGACCGACTATTACTCCTTTGTTCATTTCATTCTTTTTTATATATTCTTTTTTCCTCCTCTTTCTCTTCTACTTCTTCTTCCCTTCTATTTTTTATTCTTTTGCTTCTACTACTTCTCTTCCCTCTCTTTCTTCTCCTTTTTCTTATCTATTATTTTCATTGCAAACTTTATCATATTTCTATTTCCTTTGCTTATTTATCTGTTTATTCTACTTCTTCCTCTTCTTCCCCTTTTTTATTCTTCTAATATGATTCCTTATTAATTTCATTCTACTTCATCTTCCTCATTTTCCTATGCTTTATCTCATTATCCTTCTTTATCTTTTTCTCTTCTTCCTCTTCTTATTTTGATTTTTTTAATATTCTGTTCATCCCCTTCCTCTCCCACTTCTTTCCTTTCTTCTTTATTCAATAAGTTGTTTAGTATGAATGCAGGTGTGCATGTCCAGTATGCAGATCCGCCCCTATTGCAGGGGTATAGTAGGATCAAGCCCCCTACATAAAGTAGTCTCCTCCTTAAACTACTCGAGTTAAGTACTTTTCACATGTATCTCCCTAACCATTTTTGTTTCCAGCGTCTTCGAAACAGTGCTGCGGAGATGCCCACGGTTAATTTTACCTAGGGAAGTAAGTTAGTGGGTATGTAGGTAGGTAGGTTAGTGGGTAGGTGGGCAGGTGGGTAAATATGTAGATAGGTAGTTAGGTAGGTTGATTGGTAGGTAGGTATTTAGATGCGTAGATTGGTAGGTAGGTAGGTATTTATATAGTTAGATTGGTAGATAGGTAGGTCGGTAGATAGCTATGTAGATAGATAGGTAGAGAGATATCTAGATCGATAGATGAGTAGATAGATAGATAGACATATTTTTATTTCGTATTTAAATTGTATTTAAATTGATTATAGAATTTTACATTTATAGCCCCAAAAACTGGAATCCATTCAATCGTTTTACAGATTTCAGATTTAGAAACATATTCATCACCAGAGTTGAGAAGGTTTTCTTCCTTTGCTTGAACGATTTAAACATATATATATATATATATATATATATATATATATATATATATATATATATATATATATATATATATATATATACAAAGAACTTATATATATATATAAGTTCTTTGTATCTTTGCTCGCAAATTCCTCTACAAGTTTACCATTCCTAATTTCTACCTCACTTGCTCTACATATATCAAGTTTGGGTTTAGATTTTGCTCTACTCTCTTTCATATCTTCATACAGGCCACCTAGCCTCGGTTTGCCAGCCTGTCTCCAACGTAGGAAACATACTCCGGCTTTAGAGTGAATATCTCTGCGGAGATCATTCCATCCAGGAACGATCTTTGGCGATCTCTTCTTACTGACCTTAAATTCCTCAGAGGATTTAAGAAAGGCTCTAATTAAGGAATTATAAGCATTATCTAACAGTAATTTGTGATTTTCGAAGTTACAGTATCGTGATTTACAGTCAAGTACTTCGTTTTCATAGTTCAGCAAAAGTGAGTTAAGTTTATCTGAGTAGGCCAGTTCACAAACTGATTCGGGTCAATGGTGTTCTTCATATCATTACAAACATGAGTTGGACTTTTTATAGGCATGGTAAATAATACAGGAAAGTGGTCACACACTGAGTATCCATAACCTACAGAAAGGGCACCAATCAAATTGGGCCGCGACACGATAACGTGATCTACCCACCTGGTAGAGTTGTGGACCGGACTCAGATAAATGAATGTATCCAACGGCAAGATGGCATCGTCCAGATGAAGTTGGAAATCATTCACAAATTCTTGGAGTTCCCTCCAAAATCTCCGTTTGCTGGGATCAGCATTAAAATCACCGCCCAATATTAAATTATTGGCCCCTTCCTTCGTGATTATTTCACTCAGGGTGGCCAGGAAATCCCTATAAGATGCAAATGACGTACACAACCCATCATCATGAGAGAAATAAACATTTATTAAAAAAGTAATGGAAACTCCATCGTTAACTGTTATACCTACAACATTTCCATTTACATAAAGGGGCCTAATTATGTTTCCCAAAGTTTTCTTAAAAAGAATAGCCAATCCTCCTTTGGGGCGACCCCCGTGTGTGGTTGATATATCACAAGTACTTGGGGTTACCACAACTCAAAGTCTCCGTCTATTTGATCCAGAATATAGGAGTCTTCTTGCGGTAATAATAATTCCTGCAGCAGAACTATATCACAACTTGATAGTAATTCTCTGACTACGTCAATGTACTCCCGCCTCGAGTTTCAGTTGAAAGTAGCTAACTTAAGATGCTCCATTGATATTTAATTTAAATAAAAAAGTCCCTCTCACTTTTATGAGCTCCTAACATTTTAGGTGTTTAAGTTTTCAGTACGAGCGCGATGGGAGAAGAATTTCCTAATAAAAATATCTTCAGGCCAAAGTTCTCCGTGCAATATCTTATCCCTATCAGCTTTTGGTAGGGTGAGTTTGAAAGATTTCTTATAATTAAGTTTTGATTTTAATTCCGTACACTTTATAGCCATAACATTAAGAACGTTCGTACAGTATTCTTTCATAGTATCGGCAGATAGATAGATGCGTGCACGTGTGAAGGCAGATAATGTAGTTGCCCATCGACCACCTTCAAGTCTGTCAAACTAATACGGTGCCTCTATAGATGAAGTTCGGCCGTGTGATGAGAGAATTCGTTTTGTAATTCAGTGTGGTGGCGGCGAAGCCTTGTGCTGGAAGTGTCGTTCGGCGGGTCACGGCCGCCCTGTTCCATGGCAGCGTCAAGCAGAATGGCCCTCAAATAGCAATTATATATTCGCACATACAACCATCGTTTAACCCATAGTATGACTTTGGACTTCCTCTATTTGTGTTGTATTGTACATGTTAGAAAGTAAACAGAATGAGTTGTGTGAAGGTATTGTTTCACTGTATTCCTTGTATATGTATTTTCACCCTTATTTCTGCTTTGTGTATGGTATTTTACATGTTTATTTCATTCTTTGCTTTTTCTGTAATGGGTGAGCTTTAGGGGCACGTTTTTCGTCTTCTCAACACTTCAATTTTGCCATAACCACCACCCTCCCAGTGCTGGCGCAAGAACAGCCTTTGCACTATCTCCTTTGCATGACAATATACTTTGGAATTAATTCATGTCACATTACCATCTCACATTCTTGTCACTTCATTTCCAGCACATTTAGTCTTTTGGGTTGACCTGTGCGAAAGATGCGTATCTTAGAAGGTTTCTTAGTTTGGCATTGTGCTGTTCTGCCTCCTACGAGCTGAAATCGCCGTGTGTGTGGCAGAGGGCTGTGTTGAGAGATTATTGATCTTTGTGCATGAGCGGGAATCTCTGGGAGACGTGTATTTAAGGGGCTGCTTATTCAAGTATGGATGTGTAAGTTTAAAAGTATGTAAATAAGTATAAGTACAAATGTGAGTTTATTAGTTAGGGTATACGTAGTGTATGTATCGTATGAGTAAAATCGTTAGGTTGCTCAGCATGTGTAACGCATATTTGTTTGGGTGTGCACTGTGCGTATTACATGCTTATATTTTTTAAAGGGGGTCACGTTATTATGAGTGAGTGATGGTAAGGTGAAGTATGGGTGTAAATGTATGCGCGTGTATATAAGTTATAAATATTTTACCATATATATGAATAATTGCAAGAAAAAATAGATTGAAATCCTTTTATATTTTTGTTGCATGTTCATTATTTTCTTCTATATTGTCTTGCTAAATTTCAGCAGCTGTCGTCGAGTACACATCTCAGTGGGATGTATATCTTAACGGACTCATGGGTCACCATATCTACCCTACTATTAACCACACTCGATGTAGTTTAAGTAGTCTATTACTAGAAATCATTGTTTATAGGTAGTTCTGGAAGAATAGAATAATAAGGAATTAGCAAAACCTGCATTGACTTACTCTTCTATATATAGAGATCGGCAACATTGTCATTTAGAGTAGATATTATGAGTAATAAAATACAAATGAAAAGAGATGATCTCATCTCCCTCAAATCGTTTCCAGCTGTGCTTGAGATTATTTTCATGGAATTTATGAAGGGACAATAAAAGGAATCCAAAATTAATAGATATTTAAGGAACTTTCGCTTTGTTAGTAACATTTTTAGTCACGTGCGAGTCTAGTCGAGAGCGACTCTACATCTCACTATGTCGTCGGTCGGTCGGTCCCCGTTTTGCTTTTTTTTTGTAATAACTTAATAACTATTTGGCCTATTCTAACAAAATTTGAAAAGCCTATGTTATTTTACATTCTCTTTCGAATGTTATAATTCTCAAAGTCCTCCCAAGGTTAGCCCGAGAATTATTTTGTTTTGGCAATAACATCATAACTATTCGGCCGATACTCTGCTAGATTAGATTAGGCTATAATATGCTATATTGTGCTAGGCAAGCCTAAAATAGGCTATTATAGGATAGGCAATACTATGCTAAGCTATGCTAAGATATAATGTACAAGGTGAGATATACTATGCTAATTTAGGCTATAAAAAGCTATGCTAGGATAGCATATAGTATTTTAGGCTAGACAGTAGTAAGCTATGATTGACTAGGGTATAATAGGATAGTATAGGCTATACTTGTCTAAGATAGTTAATGTTAGGCTAGGTAATACTATGCTAGGGTAGGTTATGCTAAGCTATACTAGACTAGACAGGGCTATACTATGCTAGCTTGGGTAGGCTAAAGTATAGTGGCTAAGGAGTGCTATGCTCTGCTATGCTAGGCTATGTTAGGCTATACTAGATAATATTATGTTAGTTTCTGATAGGATAGCTAACCAAGGCTATAATAGGCTAAGCTTTGCAAGGTTATTCTAGTCTAGGGTATGGTATGCTATATTAGTCTAGGATATACTAGGCTAGGCTATATATAATATGATACGCTTGGCTATATTATGTTAGGTCTGGTTATGCTAGGGTAAGCTATACCAAGCTAGCCTATAGTATGCTAGGCTAGGCTATCGTACGCAAGGATATATTGGCTAGGCTAGGCTAGGCTAGGCTAGGTTAGGCTATCGTACGTAAGGATATATTGGCTAGGCTAGGCTAGGCTAGGTTAGGCTATCGTACGTAAGGATATATTGGCTAGGCTATATTAGCCTATTCTATCTTGGCTATACTAGGCTAGGCTACTCTAGGAGACGCTAGGCTATGCTCTGGCATGCTATACTAAGCCATACCTAGTTAGGCTAGGCTAGGCTATAGTAAGCTAGGCTACACTAGGCAATACTACGCTAGTCAAGGCTATATTAGGCTAAGCTAAGTTAGGTTATACTATAATATGCTAGGTTAGACTAGGGTCTACTATGCTAGGCTAGGCTATACTAGAATACAATAGGATAAGCTATACTAAGCTAAGGTAGTTTCAAATCTAAAAAAATGGCTGTCACTGACAGCTAACTATTACAAGCTAGTCTCGTATTTGTACTTAGAATGAAGTTTTTAAATACAAAAATGAGGGTTAAATAGTTATGAAAAAATAGAAATATTTAAATTGACGATCAAATTATAGAGTATGAGGAGAATACGTAGTGACCATTGGAGTCTGTGACACCTCTTTGAAGTAGTGAAAGGAAATCAGTAGAAGAAAAAAAGTGAGGGAAGATCAGTAGGAAAGAAGAACAAAAGTAAGCGGTAAAAAAAGAAACAAATGAAGAAGAAGAGCGGTAAGAAATAAGAACAAAGATAAGCAAGAAAGCGGTAGAGAGAAGAATAAATTTAAGTGGTAGGAAAGAAGAGCAAATAATAGGGGTGAGAGTTAGAAAAGAACAAAAAAATATGCGGTTGAAAAGAACAAAGTTAGCGGGAGAGTGGTGGCAAAGGAGAACAAAACTAAGCGACACAGCGATAGAAGAGAAGAACAAAATTAAGCGGGAGAGCGGTAGGAGAGAGGAACAAAATTAAAAGGGAGAGCGATAGGAAAGAGGAACAAAATTAAGCGGGAGAGTGGTAGGAAAGAAGAACAGAATTAAGCGGGAGAGTGGTAGGAAAGAGGAACAAAATTAAAAGGGAGAGTGGTAGGAAAGAGGAACAAAATTAAGCGGGAGAGTGGTAGGAAAGAGGAACAAAATTAAAAGGGAGAGTGGTAGGAAAGAGGAACAAAATTAAGCGGGAGAGCGGTAGGAAAGAGGTACAAAATTAAAAGGGAGAGCGGTAGGAAAGAGAAACAAAATTAAAAGGGAGAGCGGTAGGAAATCTTAGCTAGTTCTACAGAGGTCGCTTGGCCCAATCTAACAATCTCACACTATTAAATCAATGCATTTTACCAACTTTAACTTATGTTTGTCGTTCAATGTCCAAATTTAACTTACAAAACTTAAATTGAATTCGAATCTAATTTAACTTATGGACGTAAATCTTGGACACTAAACGAACAAAAACGGCAGAAATTGAGGACGGACGTTGTAAAGGTCAGTACCTCCACAATATATGATGGCAGTTTATTTTTAGAAGCTAATTTTAGGATTGTTTTTCTTTATTAATTGAGGCAGAGCTTAAAATACTTTAGCTTATGAGTGTATATAGAACGTATAAGAATTATGTGATCAGTTCTTGGTATTGTTTGTGGAAAAAGATCATTTTATGGAGCGGTCAATCACTTTTAGCTGAAGATCTTCTCCCAGCTCTAAATTGGATGAGAATTTGGGATAAAAAAAAAGCATATATCCAAAGTACGCAGAGATATAACAGGATTTTATTTTATCCATATCTTAAGGATTTTTTTGGATAAAATGGAATAAGAAGAGAGTTTTCTTTTTTTCTGGAGGGCAATTGTTGTTTAATATCAATTCAATTGCTAATTTCATGTTATATTTCGGATGTCGTTTGATTAAATATATGGTCTATGCAATAACTCTATTTTCTTTATCTTCTACAAATAGATCTCTTCCGGGGTAACTTAGGTTTACTAGTTATTCTATGTGTCTGCTGATCTTTACAACCGTCTGTAGTTGAAGAACCTTACAACGCCTTGAGAACATTCTGAGCAATATTTTAGGAAGAAGTCGCAGTAAGCGTAGAGGAACATGTCGATCAAAACAAAAACACGAGTCGAACATGTAAAATCAAGAAAACTGCCAAAGTTCTTAAGTGAGAATGGAAATCAGATGTCGCTATAATAAATGAGAGAAGATTGACTAAATATATTATAAACTGGACTTATTTATATATAAAGAGAGACAGAAGATGAGTTAGCAGAAGTCCTGAGAATGAAATTGGCTGAATGGTAGGTTCACGTGGCACAATCGAGCGCTTTTGCAGCTTCTTGGGGATGTCTTTCCCAGCATGAGGAAGAAACGGGCTGAAGATATAATGATAATTATATATATATATATATACATATATATATATATATATATATATATATATATATATATATATATATATATATATATATATATATATATATATATATATATATATATATATATATACACATATATATATATATATATATATATATATATATATATATATATATATATATATATATATATATATATATATAACTTTATATTATAGTGATATTTCATTATTATGCTAAAAGTTCACCTTTTGTGAAGCAAGTGACACATTAATAGCCCAAAATATTGATATGCTCAAAATCTAAGCCAAGAGTTCTAAGTCTCATTTCTGGGAAAATGAGTTAAAGCTTCTTAGATTTCCGACTCCATTCTGTCCTTCTTCTTAATGTTTTGCATTGTCATGCTAAAGAGTGGGAGCCCTTTTTGGTGCAACTATCTCCATTTTTATGATATAAAAAGGGCCTCATGAACAATCGAATTGTTAACATGATTCAGAAACTTAATAAATAGCATACCTCGCAAGGGACCTTAGATACAGTGCTGATTGTAAATCAAAGCTTCCCATATTTCATCCCTCAAAAATTTTCAATGCGAGGAGGTTGAATTTTGGGGGCGCTACTGCCGAAAATATTGAATATTGAGGTTCATGGTAGTTCGCGAGCAGCCACAACGATCTTAAATTTCTCAGTAATCTGGTTGAAAGTGATGGAGGAAAGTGAACGAAAGTGAACGAAAGTGATCCATTGTTCTCATTCGCTAAATAACAAAATTCACAAATTTAAATGGATACTTTCATAAGACCATTATCGAGAAGTGTCGGTCTTCTAAAACCATCTTGATAGTCACTAGTATACAAAAAAAAAGTAAAGCGATCTTTAGTTACTATTGCTACATTTACGGACATGATATTTCATGGAGAAATAGACATGATAAATCTTGGTATCCTCGAGAGTTAAATGGGAACATATCAAAATATGATTATAACATAATCTGCCCCATCTTTATTTATTATGATTTCACCTCTAGTCAGTTTTAAAGGTATACTTATGAAATGTGGCATTGCATTCGGACTAATTTAGTACTATACTCACCGCAGCGAAAAATGGACGATGGGGTGCGGAAAGCACCGTCAAAGGTGTCCCCTCACTGTTGCCATATCTCTACAGATCAGAACGGAAGACAGAGACAGAGAGTAAGGTGAGGAAACGGGGTTAGAAAGGAAGGTGGGCAGCTGATCTGTAGAGATATGGCAATAGTGGGTGGGACACCTGTGATGGTGCTTACCGCATCCCATTTCTAATTTCTCGCTGCGGCGAGTATAGTAGTCCTCATAGGTCTTAAGGTATTCGAGCTCATCTTTTATAATGTTAGTAGGTCTATGAAGGCAGGGAGTTAATAGAATGTTGAATCCCCCTCTACACCTTTGGAATTGTTAAATATACCAAAACATTTTGAGTTGCCTGTTTTAGAAGCCCCCCCCCCCAACCCTCTTGGACAAGACGCATCCCAAACTTCTAAACCAGAGGTTTCATGCATAAAACCCTTCATTATACTTTTAATGTCATCAACCAGACACACCAACCTGACTTACAGCGCTTGCGTTTGTTTGGGGAATCACTTCCCTTGGTCTAGGCAGGGAGGGGGAATGGGATTTGGTTCGTTTGTATAGGAAAAGGAGCTCCACTCATGCTATAAACGCTCCCCTCTGCCCTTTCCTTCCAGCCAAAACTGTAGCGATTCATCGGAATCAGAATCCTCCTAAAATCCTTGGATTCTGAGTTAGACCAAATTGGTCCAAATTGCCTTCTAACCATCGTTATTATTAATAGTATTATCGTTGGAATAACGACTCCTTTGCATTTAACCTTTAAGATGATTACCATCAATAACTCCGATGTAGTGGTAGTGATCGTAGTTAATCCCCAAGGACCAACCTTGCCAAAGACGAGGGCACTGAGCAAGAAGCGAATCAAAAGTCATTATTAAACACCCTTCACTCTCTTCCCCAACGGAGTCTGTACTCTGTTTGAGCTCTTACATGCTTCTGTACAGTGGGTTTGTACTCATAATTTTTAGTAGGGCCGGTTCTTGAAATCTCACCCTTGATTATTATGTTAAATTACACGAGTTTTCCTTCCTTCTCATATAATAGATTTCCTGCAATTCACTTTATAGGTGTATCTTTATCTATATATTAATGCTGTCAAGAGCGTTTAATCTAATAAAAAAGAAAGGTTCTTGCGGCAAAAGATTTGCTCGCATGCTAATCAAAACGTGACTGGAAGGGGTTTTATTCAACCGCATTAGGGTGCACAGTGCGCACAACTGCATTCATTAACAATGATGACCATAAACAACGTGCAATTGCATGTTGACCATAACTCGCTTATATAAAGGTTGTAGTCATGAACGTGTCAAATAAACTTAGAAATTTAATTAACGGAAAACATTGGCAAATAGGTTAGGTTTGGCTGCGTTTTCTTGAGTTAGTTTGTTTACACCAGCCAAAAAGATTAATCTTGTAAAAATCTAAAAGGCAAGAATAAAAGTTTTAAATAATCGATTTCTCCTAATAAAAAGTTGGTTTAGTCTTTTAATTGCGTTAAGTTTTAGACGTTGAAGAGCAATATTAGATGTTTGTGTTCCTTTCCTATCAGTACTTCAACCAATTAAAGCCCTATTTGTTCATCTTTTAGGAGAAGTATTGCGCTTAAATTGGTTGTTGTTATGAGTGAAGATAAGACTATGTTGGTAAACAAAGTTAACAGCCATGATAAGTATTTTGGCCCCTTTGAAGGCCCACCACTTATTTGGACGTGACCGCGAAATTGACCTTTGCTCCTAGGCCTACCCCCATTTCGACCTTGTCTTAACATGTTCACAAGTTTTTCAGTACGTATACAAAAAATTGAAAGATGTGAAAAGAAAATCACAAATGCGAAATTAGCCGTCGCTTTTAATTTAACAAAAATTGTTACGCTGAAAATACATTGCCCAACTTGACATATATATATATATATATATATATATATATATATATATATATATATATATATATATATGAATCTATTAAACCACATTGAAAGAGAAAACGGAAACGGAATCATTTTGCTTTGCAGTAATATTTTTATTACCTTTTATCGAAAGAATCCGTGCAGGGAAGCGATTCGAACCATGCACACTGAGGCAGCGATCACCGCTTTGATCAAAGTTAAAAGGTTGCCGTTAATACCTTGGTAGTACGCTGCGTAGCGTAGTGTACTAACGGCATACTTTTAACTGTGATCAAAGCGGTGCTCGCTGCCTCAGTGTGCCTGGTTCGAATCGCTTCCCTGCACGGATTTTTTCGATAAAAGGTAATAAAAATATTACTGCAAGGAAAAATCATTCCGTTTCCGTTTTCTCTTTCAATGTGGTTTAATGGATTCATTGTCATCATTCTCTCGTGCTACTTTGATATATATATATATATATATATATATATATATATATATATATATATATATATATACTCTTTACTATCTTCTTATTCATTACATTATGGGACGAAATTAGCCTTTCGCATTTTCTTTCTAGGTAAAACACTCTCAAGGACATTCGCCAAAGCCAAGATCCTGCCATTAAGATTCATCGCGTCTAGCCTACGCTGTTTATTTTGGCAGTGTCCCACCTTTACCTAATTCTAAGCTTCATGTTTTAGGTATATCCCTAACTCGCTTTTATATTCTTATCTAAAAGCTTTTATTATCGTCTTTGTTATTCCTCAAAATAAAAAAGAGAAAAGTAACGAAGGCATCTCTGCAGGTTTTTAAAGAGAAATGTGTAAGGAAAATGATGAAATGGTGGAAGTGAGAATGTATGGAAGATATGTGGCTGCAGGCGTTGGGGCAAGGAGGACACGCAATGCTACAGATATCAGCTTCAGCAGGGTTGTCCCTGCAACACCCCAAACACCCACGTGGGGTTCGTAACTGGTAAGGTTCTAAGTTTCCTTGAATTTACGTGAGTTTCTAGGGTGGAAACCTCTCCACTACCTTAGGGGAATCGTTCGCTACTTTAGGAGAATTTTTTACTAGTTTGGGGGAATTATTTAGTACTTGGGGAATTGTTCACTACCTTGTGAGAATTGTTCACTACATTGGGGGAATTTTTTGCTATCCAGGGCGAGTCGTTCGCTACCTTGAGGGAATTTTTACTAGTTTGATGGACTCATTTACTACTTGGGGGAATTGTTTACTATCTAGGGGAAATCGTTCATTCCCTTTGGTGAATTCTTCACTACCTTAGGGGAATTGTTCGCTATCTAGGGGTAATCCTTCGCTACTTTCAGGAAATTGTTTACTACCTTGGGGGAATTGTTTACTACATTGGGGGAATTATTTACTAGTGGGGGAATTTCTCACTACCTTGGGGTAATTGTTCACCTCTTTCGGGAAGTCGTTCGCTACCTAAGGAGAATCGTTCGCTACTTTGGTGGATTTGTTCACATTGGTTTCGAGAATTATTTATTACTTGGGGGAATTGTTGACTACCGTGGTGGAATCTTTCGCTACCTAGTGGTAATCGTTCGGTCTCTTTGGGGAAGTGTTTACTACTCTTAGGAAAACGTTCACTACCTCAGGATCATCTTTCATTACCTTAAGGGAATCTTTCACTACCTTGTAGAATCGTCGATCCATAAGATTTGTGTTGGCGCAATTGTTAATGTTCCACACGCCTAAACTTAGCAAACTTTTTCAATTCGAGACATTAATCAGGTAATTGGTAATTGGTAAATGCAACTGTGAAATGTAAATGCAGAATTTTGCTTTACGGATAGTTTATATTGTGTAATAAAGAGATGCGCCAGCAATCGCCTTAATGCTATAAAAAAATCTCGATTCCGAATTCTTCAATGATTGATTAAAAATTCCTCCTCGGAACAAATTTCGCTCGCGGAAAAGGGTTCTATCCCCCTCCCCCTCCATGGTCTAGAATCTAGACGGATTTAATTTATTGGTTAGCCTTTGTAGGTAATTTGCATCCCTACCTGTAAATAAAGTTATCTTAGAGTAATTAGACATTTTATTGTACATACAAAGCGAACAGATTACTACTGTTCTAAAGCTGTTAAGAGCAGGGTTATCATGTTGAAAATTAAAGAGAGCAATTACTACTATTAAATTAGCGTATTTATATAACTTGAAGCCGAAAAATCCTTGGTATATTTACACTTTTAATATTTGCCAAACCGGCAATTAATTTAAAATAAATGAAATTTGACAGAGGAAAAATTCTCATGGAAGGAAGAGTCTTTACAGCGAGAGCGATCTTTTTAGTTAACGACGCGATGAATGCAAGCGAACAATAGAATCTAGGGAGAATTTTTCCTCCGACATCATCTACATAACTAAACAAATGGCCAACTGTTACGAATAAAACGAAAAGAATTACAATCTGCAATTATCAAAGGGGGTAAAATGAACGAACAATTTATAGTAACGCCGATTTATAAATGACAATTTTATATTATATATTCTGTATATCGAAAGGTATAATTCCGACACTACCCTTTGTCACGTAATTTCACCCTACTTAATAGTTCAATACCTATTTATCCCCACAATTCAGCCCCTTCCTATATATCGCATCCAAGAGAAACCCACAACACAACTTTAGGGCAATCGACACAACCAGGAATTCGCTAATTACTGCATGCTTTTACTTTTATTTAATATAGGTAAATGGGCATTCTACCCCCTCTTGAAAAGGAAAACATTAATACAAGCTTCAAATAGTCCCCATTAGATTTTTGTGTTTTTTTTCTGTACGCAAATCTGCCAATTTCTTTTCAGATTATGAAGGAAATTGTGTTTCTGAAGGAAATTTCTAATAGTGCCCACAATGGCTTCATAATTCGCATGTCAGGCGATTTGCGTCGGCCGCACCGGGAACCGAGCTTCATCTCGTTCCTCTTCGAGCCAAGACTGTAATGTCCTGCTTGTGTATGGCCACATTTGTATGGGTTTGGAACGATTTATTAACCATAGAACGAACCTGATCGCCCATACTTTTAAAATAATCTTTGGATTTGCCATTGAAGGATATATGCCGAGGCCGACGAAATCTCACTATCGCCACCATACCAATCCACTATTATTTACGCTACTTGTCCCATTCAACTATAACAACCAGTGGCAAACCCTTTGGTAAGTAGAACGAGAATGCTATGTTTTGCTACAATCAACCAGCGTTGGGACCCTTTTTATGGCCTAAGGGAGAGCCAACCGTTCCAACTCAAGGGAATGTGGATTAGAAACGCGCTCGGACTGTTATATAGGTGAACGAGTGATTGTTTATGCGTGTCTACGCACATGCATCATAATTCGACGCTCTTTTGTGATTGGCGGGATCTCCCTGCAACCGCCATTGGAACTTCTATAGGATTTCCGCACTTAAACCCGACCTGCATCGCGAATAATGTAAATTAGAACGCATCAGACTATACAGGCTGTCAATACAGTTTATCTACCATATTTTAAATGTCTTATTAAAAATAAATTCCATGAATTTAATTAATCCATTGATTCTCTAATTAATTTAACTTATGTACACTCTCTATAACTCTTCGCGTCATCGGCTAGCCAGAATTTATCCTCAAGATATCTTTTAATTTTAGCGCCGTTTCTGCATTTATAAGTTAGGAGGTGTAACTATTCCACGGGTGTAGTTTTTTTTCAAGGATTTCTACATGTTTTTGTAGATACAAGGTTTTCGTTTTTTAAGGTTCCCCCTTATTTTATATTGGTCTTTGGCCATTTGTTTTTCGTCGATGAAATTTTGTCGCGGTCGAAACACCGAGTAGTTTGGTTGCGATCGTTACAAAGGCTTATAAGAAACCGTTCTTCGAAAACACTTTTTAGAAAAAATCTCTTCGAAAACAATTTTTAGAAAAAATCTCTTTGAAAACAGTTCTCTAAATCATCTCTTCGAAAATCATTCTTTGAAGAAAGTTCTTAGAAATTTTTACTTCGAAAACAGATATTCAAAAATATCTCATAAAAAAACAGTTCTTCAAAAGCCATTCTTTAAAGACAGTTTTTAGAAACCCGTTCTTTGAAGACAGTTCTTAGACATCCGTTTTTTGAAAATAGTTATTCGAAAACATCTCTTCGAAAATAGTTCTTGGAAGCCAGTTCCTATAAAACTGTTCTTGGAAAATAATTATACGAAAACTATTCTTCGAAAACATTTGTTCGAATTCTAAGTTTTCAAAATGACATAATTTCGAAGGACAAAAAGTTTCGAATCGCCTCATTAAAGCGACCACTGGAAGAAGAGAGGCTAATGATAGCAAATTTTAAGGGAAAATTAATTTAAGTATAAATCATAAATTTTATGAAATATAAAATTATTATAAGACTAGGCAATGGCTTCGTCACTCCCTCTACAGGGGGAGCTTGCGCTTCGCTAGTAAGATTAAAAAAAAGCAGCCATGGTTAAATTTTTATAAATTTTTTGAAATTCGCCAATAATAATAATTTCAAAAAGGAACTCTAAACTAAATTTCCCCCCTTTCAAAATATCACCTTGCTAAAATATATTTATAGATAAAATAAATAAAACAGCCATACTTAAATTTTAATAAATTTCCTGAACTTCACTAATTGTAATTTATTTTCTTTTAAAACATTATAAAGCATTGGATAATCATATTTATTTTTTCTGAACTAAACTATTTTGTTTATTCAAACTCTAAAGAAATTCTTAGAAATTACTTTGATAAAAATTTAAAATATACATAAGTCATAACCAAACTAAGATGAAATTATTATTCAAATACTCCCAAAGTTCCCGTTCCCTAAATAATAGAGTAACTGATGATTATGATGATGATAATAATAATAATAATGATGATGATACAATATAGTTTTAATACTATAAGATACAATACAATATTAATATTATTCGGTACATATTTTTAGGAATGATCTTAATAAAAATTAACCGAACTTAACCAATTTCGTATAATTTATTTATTCTAATGGGTTTTAGAATTCAAAGAAATAATTTCGAAGAACTCTTTTCGAAGAATGTCCGTAAGTGGAAAAAAAGGGCACCAACTATATATCATCTTCCGAAGTCTGGCAAGTCACTCCAATCAACCAGTGGAACAGGTCCGTCTGCCCCTTGGCGACGAAGGTTCCACCTGAACGTTGTTCGGTATCAAAACATAATACCTCCTGGCACCACTCTCCAAAGAGGACAGGCCCCTGGTGCCCTCAGGGCTCACCAGGGGTTGTAATACTGACCTTTATGTCTATTACATTATCCAGTCAAGGGTCCTTCTTGGTGAAGGAAAGTTGGCGATTTCATTATCCGATCGGGGTCCTTCTGGATGAAGGGAAGTTGGCGAATTCATTATCCGATCGTGGATCCTTCTGGATGAAGGGAAGTTAGCGATTTCATTATCCGATCGGGAGTCTTGGGTGAAGAGAAGTTAGCGATTTCATTATCCGATCGGGGGTCTTTGGACGAAGGAAAGTTGGCGATTTCATTATCCGATCGGGGTCCTTCTGAATGAAGGGGAGTTGGCGATTTCATTATCCAATCGGGGGTCCTTCTGGATGAAGGAGAGTTAGCGATTTCATTATCCGATCAGGGGTCCTTCTGGATGAAGGGAAGTTGGTGATTTCATTATCCGATCGGGGGTCCTTCTGGATGAAGGAAAGTTGGCGATTTTATTATCCCATCGAGGGTCCTTCTGGATGAAGGGAAGTTGGCGATTTCATTATCCGATCGGGGGTCCTTCTGGATGAAGGAAAGTTGGCGATTTCATTATCCCATCGGGGGTCCTTCTGGATGAAGGGAAGTTGGCGATTTCATTATCTGATCGGGGATCCTTCTGGATGAAGGAAAGTTGGCGATTTCATTATCCCATCGGGGGTCTTTCTGGATAAAGGGAAGTTGGCGATTTCATTATCCGATCGGGGATCCTTCTGGATGAAGGGAAGTTGGCGAACCATTATTTACTTGCTCCTTAAAGGCCATGCAGTGGATGCAACCGAGAGACCAAAAACCTACCAAACAGCGTGTAATCTCTTGTTACTTTATCAATTCCACTTTGTTACGGCAAATTTCTAAATAACGGGAAGAACAAATGTTATTAAAACAGTTATTTTTAAAAATAATTTAATAAAATTTATATTTGCCATTTTCCTTCGAGAAACAATTTGGAAACGTCACAGGCTGTTTTTAAACCCTTAACCAACCTGCAGGAAAAAAGAAAAGGAGTTGTAGAGTGGTCAGTCATTCCTAAGTGGGTATGACACGAACACCACCCCCACATGGATGCCCTCCAGGGGTAGGGACTATCCAACTTGGATCCAATTAGCGTGAAGTTAGGTTACAATTGACTCTTCTAGCTGTGGCATGGAGCTAGAGCACAGGGAGGGGGTGCTATGAATTTCCCACAGCATGCAACAGCCTCACTCCACTCTAGCCAGGTCAGTCTCAAAGAAAGCGAGGGCTTACTTAATTGTGGTAATGATGGTGGGGTCTGCAGCACAAGGTGTAGGCTCAAAAGCCTTAATCCCTTAATCCCTCGGTCAGTTGGAGGGATCAGAGATGTTACCTGCTTCCTGGGAGCAATAAACAACAATGTGATAGAACGGGTTGAGCAGCGTTAGTTTCAACTCCTATCACATATTATTTTAAAACCACGATGCTTCCACGTGCATCTTCGCGTCGAAGCTTGGCGCCTTATCACAGCCACCGGATGTCAATGTTTAAACAAGGAGGTTATCGTCCCCCTGTTCGCCCCCATACGCCGACCTCGCCAGATTGAGTTAAGCTTATAGGCAGATAAGGCATTGTTCCCAGGCTCGGCTGTTCATTTCCTCGAAGCTCTCACTCCATTGTCCCCCACGCCCAGGGAGTGTCTCGACTATTTAGATAGAAACGTTACCACTAAGATCAGATTGGAGATCCAGATTTTCGTCGCGAAACATCACCACGACCCTCTCTCACTTTGTGCGCCAAGGGACCTCGACCTCGAGATTCACCATCACTTGTCCAGAAGGAGGACAATTTCTCTTGAGTGCCAAAGGTTCGAGCCTTTCGTGACGCCAAGTCCTCAAAGGCTTCCCCCTCGTTGTTCAGATAGAGAACAACGTTAGAACAGCCATTGTTCTTTTGAGGCCTTCGCCAAGAAAAGGTTCTCACCCTTCCCCCTTGTTGTTAGAAGAGAACAACATTAGAACAGCCATTGTTGTTAAGCCCGTAGACAAGAGACGGTTCTCACCCCCCCCCCTCCTGTTGTTTGGACGAGAACAACGTAGAACAGCCATTGTTCTTCAAGCCGTTCGTCGAGAAACGGTTCTCATTCCCCAGACGCCACGTCAGGATCATCTTATTCCCCCCCTTCGGCTGGAACTCGCCAGCGGACCAAAAATTCCTTCACGTCGCCTTCCACTGCACCACTCGTATGAAGTTACGTAAGCCAAACGTCACCTTTGAGTACTTAACCCTTTTGTCAATTCTATCCTGTTCTTTAAATGGTTTAGCGAACCATCCCATCTCTTTAACTCTATATTTGTTTTACCTTTTTAAATCCTTTAATCCTCGGATTAGCACGAGTCTCCACGACCCTTTCCATTCTCTGTTTATGTCAATATTTTCCGTTTTGTGTTTGTTGATAGTTATTATTAATAAAACTCTATTTTATTAATGATAGCAATATTATTATCTTTGAGCTCAGTTCCACTTCTTAAGCATATCGAAGATACATAATATCGGCCCGCCAGACATTAACGCACTCTAAAGATAGTTAAAGAAGTTCCCTCAACGAATAGTGATATATGGTATATCGTCGGGAGTCCATTCTACGACATATATATATATATATATATATATATATATATATATATATATATATATATATATATATATATATATATACTATTCAAATTTGGTATCAGGTGTGTAAGGTTTAACGCTATATCTTTGCAAACACTGGTCTCAGTCGAGTAAAGCATAGTGTTATTCGTTACAATAATAGAGTATAGTAGTTCCCTTTTGTTTTAACGATTGCTATCCCCTTTTTTGAAACTTAAGAAGCTGGAGTAGCTCAAGGAACTGTGATAATAATTTGTTTGTGTTTTTTTTGTGATTTTAGTCAGTGGTTATTTAGATCGAGAAACCAAGTACGAATAGGTCAGTGCCCATATTTAGATAGGCTAATTTCTCTAGAAGGCATAATTCTTGTTGCAAGGAATTTTAGTTGGTTGACTAGTGTGCCCCCAAGTGCAAAGATGACTCAGTTCGAAATCTTTAAAGCGCAAGGAGAATCCTTGGGACTCTCTGGAAAAGAACTAATCGAGTACGTTCAAGAGGAGCAAAGAAAAGAGGAAGAAAGAGAAATACAACGAGAAGAACGGAAAAGAGAAATCCAACGAGAAGAACGAGAGAGAGAAATACAACGAGAAGAAAGAGAAAGAGAGGAACGGATAAGACAAGCTGAGCTTCACCATCAGATTGAATTAGCTCGATGAAGCAGAGATACAGTCCGCCAGTTCCCGTTCCGAAGCCCCCCCCCCCAATCTCTCACTAAAGCTCCCCAATTTCTAGAATGGAGAGGATTTCTAGCCCACTTCGAAAAGATCCTCGAAATCAATAACATGGATCTGGAGGCTGAAGGTGTAGCCAGATTACTTCCCCTGTTAAATTGTAAATTGCGCGAATTTTTTATATCTTTACCATCTGAGTGTACAATTAACTACAGCACCTTAAAAGCTGAGTTATTGGCCGCTCATAATATGACTCCCGATTTCTACCGCCAAGAATTTCGAGGAGGTCGTATTAAACCCGGACAGACGTTCCGTCAATTCGGATACATTCTTCAGAGGAATTTTAAATTTTGGTTAGAATGCTCAAAGGTTGATCCGAACTACGAGTCCTTAACAGACTTCGTGTTGCGAGATCAATTTTTGGCGTCTCTCCCGACGGAGATCCGCGCCTTCGTCAAAGATCGTCGGTGCCAGACCTTTAAAGAATGTACCGAAGAAGCGGATGTCTATGCCGCAAGCCATAATTTATACCCAAATGAGAATTGAACTTCTCACCAACCCCCAAACCAGGAAAGAAGGAAGGATTCGCGCCCCTTCCCAGGAAAGCTGACAAAGCTTCCGGGTCCCGTAAAACCCCAAAACTTCTTTCCCCAAAACCAACAACGGGACTCCAAACCTCCCGTTAAGATTTCTCCTCCATCTCTATTCCCAAAGCGACCAATTATATGCTTCACCTGTGGTGTAGAAAACCACATGAGCTGGAATTGCCCCCAAAATTCTAGGCTTAAAAGCGGACCAGCCCACAAGTTCACCAGATTAATGCCACATCGGCTCCCCCGGTGGTGCAGACCCAAGCAGCAACTTCTCCCCCTCCGTCAGGCCACTAGGTAAATTTTATTTTTAATAAAAGTTCCCTAGGAACTTTGAAATTTGAGGAGGGCAGCGTCAACGGCTGCCGAGTATCTACTCTCGTCAGGGACACAGGATGTATGTGTTTCATCGTGTCCGAAGAACTCCTCCCCCCAGTCGACCCTAACCACGAAAAATTTGCGGTGGTACATGACTACCTTGGACGGGCGAACCGATTTCCCGTTGTTAGATGTTACCTGCAGTGTCGATACTATGATGGCTGGGCCCAAGTTATTTCAGCACCCATAAAATTCTGTTCTGTACTTATAGGACAGAGCCCTCAAGTAAGCTCCAACCCTGTGTCCCAGGCCGCCCTTACTCGAGGTCGAGCTAAGAAGGAAGCCCAGGAGTCCGCCCCCTTCAGAACCCCGATACCGTCCGAATTCTCGGAGATCCTTAACCAGGACTTTAGGACGGCACAAAAGGAGTGTGAAGCACTAAGACCCTTATGGGATAAAGCCCAAAACCAGGACACGGAGACTGACCGTGGACCCAAAGTCATCCGGTACTTGGAGGAAGGTGGCCTTCTTTATCGATCCGCCGAGGACAGTAATAACGCTGTTACTACTGTCCTATGCCTTCCACGATTCCATGTCCCTATAGTGCTCAAAGTGGCTCATGACAGCATTTTTTCCGGTCATTTTAGTCACACTAAAACTGACCAGCGCATTTTTAAATATTTTTATTGGCCGAGTGCTGCAGCTGACATCTCAAAGCATTGTCGATCGTACGATGTGTGCCAGAAGACCTCCGCTAAGGGGCGGGTCAAACCTGCTCCCCTACAAAGGGGACCAGTCCTTACTGAACCCTTCTCCAGAGTGGCCATCGACCTGGTTGGCCCTATCCACCCCCCTTCGAGCGAAGGGCACAGCTACATTTTCACCTTGGTAGACTTTGCTACCCGTTTTCCCGAGGCTGTCCCCCTTCGCCGAATCGACAATATTTCTTGCACCGAGGCCCTCATTTCCATCTTTTCAAGGGTAGGCGTCCCCAAGGAAATACTCTCCGATAGAGGCCGACAATTCACCTCTGAGTTGATGGAGTACGTAGGGAAGCTGCTCATGGTAAAGCCCCTTTTTACCACCCCCTTCTGGCCACAGACAAACGGGATGTGCGAGAAATTAAATGGAAATTTAAAATCCATTATTAAGAAGATATGTGCCAAGCAGCCACGCGAATGGCACCGATATCTCCCGGTCGCCCTATTCGCCTATCGGGAAATTCCCCACCGTACATTAGGCTTCGCCCCGTTCGAGCTCCTTTATGGACGCAATGTACGCGGGCCACTCAGTATTTTAAAAGAGTTGTTAATCAAGCCCCAACTAAATCAAGAACTCCAGTCATCTTACGCCTATGTCTTGGACCTACGCCAGAGGCTCGAGAAATGCGCAAACTTTACCTATAAAAATGCCGATGTCAATTTGGAGAAATACAAAACCTATTTTGATGTCAGGTCCGAAGGTCGTAAATTTAAGCCCGGTGATGAAGTACTCCTGCTCCTTCCCAAAGCCAGTAATAAATTACTGAGCCAATGGAAAGGTCCGTACTCGGTCCGCGAGGCACGAGGACCGGTAGATTACCTCATTGGTACCCCAGCAGGCGATAAGCTCTATCACGTCAACTTATTGAAAAAGTACCACCGGCGCGCCCATGGAGATACCTTCGTAGCACTGGACGAAGCATCGGCGCTTGAAGAGGATTACCCTGCGGAGTCCCTTAATGTAATCCAGACAGTGTGCATCCAACCTGATGCCGATTACCCTCTTCCTTTCCTACCAAGCGAGCCTCTTGAACCCTCTGACCTGGATATCGACGCGCAGCTGACACCACATCAAAAGAATCAGCTACAAGATCTATTATGTCAGTTCGACGACGTTATTTCGGAGAAGCCTGGGTGTGCTACTAGTTTTGAGCATGACATCAAATTAACAACCTTAGAACCCGTCCGTTCAAAACCCTATCCCATGCCGATTCATTTACGCCAAGCCTTTAACGCCGAAGTTGATAATTTAATTAGTTTATACATCATAGAACCTTCCACCTCTAGTTACTGTTCCCCAATCGTCATGGTCAAAAAACCTGATGGCTCTTATCAGATGTGCATCGACTTCCGGAAGTTAAATTCGGTAACTGTGTTCGACGCCAAGCCCATCCCGTTGGTAGACCAAAACCTCCACCTTTTCGAAAACGCCAAGTTCATCTCAGAACTCGATTTGTGCAAGACGTATTATCAAATTCCCCTCCAGCCCGAGGTGAAAGCGTATACCGCCTTTGCAACGGAGAAAGGCCTTATGCAATTCAAGCGCCTTCCTTTTGGCCCCGTCACTGCTTGTAGCAACTATAACCGTCTCATGAGAAGGTTGTTAGATGGACTTCCAAACGTATCCTTTTACTTTGATAATGTCTACGTCGCTACTCGCGAATGGAGTCACCATTTAACCACCCTATTAGCTCTCTGCGAGCGACTGCGCGAAAATGGCCTCACCATTGGCCCCAGCAAATGCCATTTTGCCCACGAAACCATCAAATATTTGGGTTTCAAAAAAGGACAAAGCCAGTTGGGTCCCCAAGAGGATAAGATTAAGGCAATCGCCGACATGCCCCTCCCGATTACAAAGAAGCAATTAAGATCGTTCCTAGGATCAGCTTCGTACTATCGGCGGTTCGTTCCGAATTTCGCTGCGATTTCGGCGCCCCTCAGCTCCCTTTTAAAAAAGAATTCACCCGATCGTCTACGTTGGAACGATGTCGCTATTTCCCATTTAAATCAGCTCAAGAGTAAGCTCATTTCTGCCCCCATTTTAAAGTTGCCCAACCCAGAAAAATCCTTTGGGATTAAGACAGACGCGTCCAACGAGGGCATTGGAGGTGTACTCCTTCAATACGAGGATGACGGCACGAGTCATCCAGTTGCATATGCTAGTCGTCAATTATAACCACGCGAAAAGAGATATGCTACTATAGAAAAGGAAGCTCTATCAATTATCTGGGTCATAGACAAATTCAAGATGTACTTGATAGGTAAAGAATTTCAGATAGGAACCGACCACCGTCCGTTAGCCTATATTAGGAATGTGCGACACTCCAACGGCCGAATCATGCGCTGGAGTTTACTCTTGCAAGAGTATCAATTTAAAATAAATTATATAAGAGGTTCCGATAACCAGGTCGCTGACGCACTCAGTAGGAATGCGTTACCGAATAGCGTAGAATAATTGTATTCATAGGATTAGTATCTCGATGTAGGTATATACCGTCTTGTCCGACTTAAATTAAGATTCTCTTGTAATATAATTAGTTAATGTATATGTCTGAATTTTGTAACGCTCAATGTCTATTTTTTCTTGTATGTATATATTTGTACCCATTAATTTACTTATAAATTATTTTGTCCCATATGTACTAATTTTATATCATTTCATTGTTCCATGCCTTTTTTTTTATTAAGTTTGTATTAAAGATTATTTTCCCTTATAATCAAAAGATCAAAATAATCATATGTATAGAGGTAATACGAGTTAGGTGCAGGAAGGTACGGTTGGTACAAGAAGACGAGTTCCCCACAACGGAGCTCTATTGTTGTCCCTTCTCTCTTTTTTTCGAAGTGACAACTTCCCCCGGATTGGAGGGGTGTGATAGAACGGGTTGAGCAGCGTTAGTTTCAACTCCTATCACATATTATTTTAAAACCACGATGCTTCCACGTGCATCTTCGCGTCGAAGCTGGGCGCCTGATCACAGCCACCGGATGTCAATGTTTAAACAAGGAGGTTATCGTCCCCCTGTTCGCCCCCATACGCCGACCTCGCCAGATTGAGTTAAGCTTATAGGCAGATAAGGCATTGTTCCCAGGCTCGGCTGTTCATTTCCTCGAAGCTCTCACTCCATTGTCCCCCACGCCCAGGGAGTGTCTCGACTATTTAGATAGAAACGTTACCACTAAGATCAGATTGGAGATCCAGATTTTCGTCGCGAAACATCACCACGACCCTCTCTCACTTTGTGCGCCAAGGGACCTCGACCTCGAGATTTACCATCACTTGTCCAGAAGGAGGACAATTCCCCTTGAGTGCCAAAGGTTCAAAACTTTTGTGACGCCAAGTCCTCAAAGGCTTTCCCCTCGTTGTTCAGATAGAGAACAACGTTAGAACAGCCATTGTTCTTTTGAGGCTTTCGCCAAGAAAAGGTTTTCACCCTTCCCCCTTGTTGTTAGAAGAGAACAACATTAAAACAGCCATTGTTCTTGAGCCCGTAGACAAGAGACGGTTCTCACCCCCCCCCCCTCCTGTTGTTCGGACGAGAACAACGTAGAACAGCCATTGTTCTTCAAGCCGTTCGTCGAGAAACGGTTCTCATTCCCCAGACGCCACGTCAGGATCATCTTATTCCCCCCCTTCGGCTGGAACTCGCCAGCGGACCGAAAATTCCTTCACGTCGCCTTCCACTGCACCACTCGTATAAAGTTACGTAAGCCAAACGTCACCTTTGAGTACTTAACCCTTTTGTCAATTCTATCCTGTTCTTTAACAGGAACCATCCCATCTCTTTAACTCTATATTTGTTTTACCTTCTTAAATCCTTTAATCCTCGGATTAGCCCGAGTCTCCACGACCCTTTCCATTCTCTGTTTATGTCAATATTTTCCGTTTTGTGTTTGTTGATAGTCATTATTAATAAAACTCTATTTTATTAATGATAGCAATATTATTATCTTTGAGCTCAGTTCCACTTCTTAAGCATATCGAAGATACATAATATCGGCCCGCCAGACATTAACGCACTCTAAAGATAGTTAAAGAAGTTCCCTCAACGAATAGTGATATATGGTATATCGTCGGGAGTCCATTCTACGACAAACAACAACAACAATATTTGGGGGGAAAAGTATAAACATTTTTAAAATTTGCGAGGGTTTGTTGGGGCGTTTTGAAGGGGGAAGATAACACCAATTTTGAGCCTTTTAGGAAAGATTGGGGTGGAAATCGAATCGGTACTCATCCGGCGACTATCTAAGACCCATGTAGCTTAGCATTCATCATCCGGTTAAAACTTTTCCAATTCAGCCAGATTTGAGAAATATTAATGATCGAGACTAATTGAATGACCTCGATTTACCACTAAATGGTTCTGAAGAAATGACCTTGAGGTACTTATTTATCATTCAATGGTTCCGAAAGAATGACCTTGAAGTACTCGATTTACCATTCAATGGTTCCGAAGAAATGACCTTGAAGTACTCGATTTAACACTCAATAGTCCCGAAGAAATGACAATGAAGTATTTGATTTACCACTCAATGGTTGCGAAGGAATGAACATGAGGTACTTGATTTACCATTCAATGGTTCCGAAGAAATACACTTAAAAAACTTGATTTACCACTCAATGGTCCCGAGGAAATGACCTTGAAGTACTTGATTTACCACTAAATAGTTCCGAAAAAATTACCTTGAGGTACTTCATTTACCACTCAATGCTTTCGAAGAAATGGCCTTGAGGTACTCGATTTACCACTAAATGGTTCCGAAGAAATGACCTTGAGGTACTTATTTATCACTTAATGGTCCGAAGGAATGACCTTGAGGTACTTGATTTACCATTTTATGGTTCCGAAGAAATGACCTTGAAGTACTCGATTTACCACTCAATGATCCCGAAGAAATGACCATAAGGTATTTGATTTACCACTCAATGGTTCCGAAGGAATGACCTTGAGGTACTTGATTTACCATTCAATATTCCCGAAGAAATGACCTTGAATTACTTGATTTATCACTAAATGGTTCCGATGAAATGACCTTGAGGGACTTGATTTACCACTCAATGGTTTCGAAGAAATGACCTTAAGGTACTTGATTTACTACTAAATGGTTCCGAAGAAATGACCTTGAGGTACTTATTTACCACTTAATGGTCCAAGGGAATGACCTTGAGGTACATGATTTACCATTTTATGGTTCCGAAGAAATGACCTTGAAGTACTCGATTTACCACTCAATCGTCATAAAGAAATGACCTTTAAGTACTTGATTTACCACTCAATGGTTATGAAAGAATGACCTTGAGGTACTTGATGTACCATTCAATGGTCCTGAAGAAATGACCTTGAAGTACTCGATTTACAACTCAATGGTCCCAAAGAAATGACCTTGAAGTACTTGATTTACCACTAAATGGTTCCGAAGAAATGAGCTTTCGGTACTTTATTTACCACTCAATGGTTTCGAAGAAATACCTTGAGGTACTTGATTTACCATTCAATGGTTCCAAACTAATGACCTTGAATTACTTGATTTACCACTCAATGATCACGAAAAAAATTACCTTGAAGTACTTGATTTACCACTAAATGGGTCAGAAGAAATGACCTTGAGGGACTTTATTTACCACTCAATGGATTCGAAGAAATGACCTTGAGGTACTTGATTTGCCATTCAATGGTTCCAAAAAAATTCCCTTAAATTACTTGATTTACCACTCAATGGCCCCCCAAAAATAACCTTGAAGTACTTGATTTACCGCTAAATGGTTCCAAAGTAGTGACATTGAGGTACTTTATTCACCACTTAATGGTTTAAAAGAAATGAACTTAAAGTACTCGATTTACCACTCAATGGTCCCGAAGAAATGACCTTGAAGTACTTGATTTACCATTCAATGGTTCTGAAGGAATGACCTTGAGGTACTTAATTTACCATTCAATGGTTCCGAAGAAATGACCTTAAAGTACTCGATTTACCACTCAATGGTCCCGAAGAAATGACCTTGAAGTACTTGATTTACCACTAAATGGTTCCGAAGAAATGACCTTGAGGTACTTTATTTACCACTCAATGGTTTCGAAGAAATGACCTTGAGGTACTTGATTTACCATTCAATGGTTCTGAAGAAATGACCTTGAATTACTTTATTTACCACTCCATGGTCCCGAAAAAATACTTTGAAGTACTTGATTTACCACTAAATGGTTACAAAGAAATGACCTTGCGGTACTTTATTTACCACTCAATGGTTTCGAAGAAATGACCTTGAAATACTTGATTTACCATTCAATGGTTCCAAAGAAATGACCTTGAATTACTTGATTTACCACTTAATGGTCCCGACAAAATTACCTTGAAGTACTTGATTTACCTCTAAATGGTTCCGAAGAAATGACCTAAGGGTACTTGATTTATCACTCAATGGTGTCGTAGAAATAACCTTGAGGTACTTGATTTACCATTCAATGGTTCTGAAGAAATTGCCTTAAATTACTTGATTTACTACTCAATGGTCCCGAAAAACTACCTTGAAGTACTTGATTTACCGCTAAATGGTTCCGAAGAAATGACCTTGAGGTACTTTATTTACCACTTAATGGTTTCGAAGAAATGACCTTAAAGTACTCGATTTACCACTCAATGGTCCCGAAGAAATGACCTTGAAGTACTTGATTTAACACTAAATGATCCCGAATAAATGACCTTGAGGTACTTTATTTACCACTCAATGGTTTCGAAGAAATGACCTTGAGGTACTTGATTTACCATTCAATGGTTCTGAAGAAATGACCTTGAATTACTTTATTTACCACTCCATGGTCCCGAAAAAAATACCTTGAAGTACTTGATTTACCACTAAATGGTTACAAAGAAACGGCCTTGCGGTACTTTATTTACCACTCAATGGTTTCGAAGAAATGACCTTGAGGTACTTGATTTACCATTCAATGGTTCCGAAGAAATGACCTTGAATTACTTGATTTACCACTTAATGGTCCCGACAAAATTACCTTGAAGTACTTGATTTACTACTAAATGGTTCCGAAGAAATTACCTTAGGGTACTTGATTTACCACTCAATGGTTTCGAAGAAATAACCTTGAGGTACTTGATTTACCATTCAATGGTTCTGAAGAAATTGCCTTAAATTACTTGATTTACCACTCAATTGTCCCGAAAAAATTACCTTGAAGTACTTGATTTACCGCTAAATGGTTCCGAAGAAATGACCTTGAGGTACTTTATTTACCACTTAATGGTTTTGAAGAAATGAACTTGGGGTAGTTGATTTCCCACTCAATGGTTCCGAAGAAATTACCTTGAAGTAGTTGATTTACCATTCAATGATTGCAAGAAATGACCTTGAGGTACTTGATTTACCACTCAATGGTTCCGTAGAAATGACCTTGAAGTACTTGATATACCACTAAATGGGTCTGAAGAAATGACCTTGAGGTACTTGATTTCCCACTTAATGGTTACAGAGGAATGACATTGAGGTACTTGATTTACCACTCAATTGTTCCGAAGAAATGACCTTGAAGTACTTTATTTAGCACTCAATGTGTTCGAAGTAATGACCTTGAGGTACTTGATTTACCATTCAATGGTTCCGAAGAAATTACCTTGAAGTACTTGATTTACCATTCAATGGTTCCAAAGAAATGACCTTTGAAATACTTGAGTTACCACTCAATGGTCCTGAAGGAATGATCTCGTTTTACCACTCAATGGTTCCGACGAAATGACCTTGAAGTACCACCCAATCCCCCATGAACTCACATAGACCGAAATCAAGCCCGATGTTTTTATTGATAGAAATGGACGAGAAAGGGTTCGATCCACGGTAAGGTCAACCTGAGAGTGTAGATGGTGGGTAAAGTGTGGGCGGAAGAAAGGTTTGGAAACCGTCTCTTAGTACATTATTTGCAATAACACGGAGTTGGAGGCTAAATTTCTACTAGAGTGCTGATGGTAGTAATGGTTTGAGTTTGCTACCGGCACTATTGGCTTGGATAGTTCCGGATATCCCCCACCCATGGATTTCCCTGTGCCACTTGATCTCCGTTCTTATTATGCCAAGCATTGCACTATTTCGGCACTTGTGAGGGACCTTTAAATGCCCTCGTTGGGGAGGTTATGAAGCACTTGTAACAGACTGTAAGCAAAGGGAAGGCTAGGAAGAGCCTGTAACTGACTCTAAGCAAGGGAAATGTTAAGAAGCACCTGTAACTGATGGTAAGCAAAGTGAAGGTTAAGACGCGCCTGTACATGATTGTAAGCAAGGGGAAGGTTAAGAAGCGCCTTTAACTGATTGTAAGCAAGGTGAAGGCTAAGACACGCCTGTAAATGATTGCAAGCAAAGTGAAGGTTAAGACGCGGCTGTAAATCATTGTAAGAAACTTAAAGGTTAAGAAGCGCCTTTAAATGATTGTAAGCAAAGTGAAGGTTAAGACGTGCATGTAAATTATTGTAAGCAAAGTGTAGGTTAAGACTTGCCTGTAAATGATTGTAAGCAAAGTTAAGGTTAAGAAGCGCCTGTAACTGATTGTAAGCAAGGTTAAGGTTAAGACCCGCCTGTAAATGATTGTAAGCAACGTACAGGTTAAGAAGCGCTTGTAAATGATTGTAAGCAAAGCGAAGGTTGAGAAGTGCTTGTAACTGATTGTAAGCAAGGTGAAGGTTAAGAAGCGCCTGTAAATAATTGTAAGCAAGTTGAAGGTTAAGACGCCCCTGTAAATTATTGTAAGCAAGGTGAAGCAATATGAAGTTTAAGAACCGACTTTAGATGACTGTAAGAAAAGGTTACGTTCAGAATCTAGTGTTACTGATTGTAAGCAAGGGGAATAGTATGAGCTCATTGTCACTCAGTGTAAGCAAATGGAATTTTATAGGCTAGCTGTAACGACTCTACACAAGAAGATTAAAAATGAACTGTAAACACAGGGAAAGGTACAAACTGACTGTAACGGACTGTAAGCACGACGAAGATTACGAACGCACTACAAGCAAGGGGAAAGATATTAACAGACTGTAATTGACACACAGAGGAAAGGGGTTGGTGTAAAACCCGACTGTAACTGCCCCCAAGGAAAAATGGAGGGATGTAAAACCCGACTGTAACTGACTGTAAACGATAGTGAATTCTTATGGGTCCGAACATCAAAAGCACCTGTCCCTTTTGCGTCCCTCTGCGACCCGGTGTTATCCCCACGGAGGAGAGAACCTCAAAATTTGGATTATTGAACACATACACACACGAGAAAATCACCCGGAGGAAAAAGAAATGGAATTCCAAGTGATTTCGCGTTCGGATATATAGACTAAATTCGGAAATTGTTTGTAAATAGAGGTGAAAGAGCTTGGAATCTGAATATTTTTCCTGAGAGTTATTGGCAATGTTAGTCTTGACAAGACCCACCCACCCCCCCCCACACACACACACACACACACACACACATATATATATATATATATATATATATATATATATATATATATATATATATATATATATATATATATATATATATATATCCGTAAAAGAAAACTCTGTTGTCCGATCTCATTCCTTTTCATGTAAAATACCTATCGATTATAATAATTTAAAATATTATCCGCATCAAAATCTAAATCTGACCTTCTCATAATTAGGTCCCGTTTAATTAAATATAATCAGCCTCAATTAAATAATAACTCTACTTCCACACCGTTATATATTGCCTGATTAATTTAGTTTGAATTCTTTTTTTCTTCTTTTTTTTAACTAGTCACCATGAATTAATTACCACTTAAACAATCAACTAGCTGACATTTTTTTTCGACAACCAACTACATAGAGCAGAGAACCAACTAATTCTAAATCACATCTTTCCTGGTATTATAATTATTAATTTCATTCATTCACCTCACAGCTTTCTCCGAATCAGGTAACAAATATTAGAGTATTTATTGAGGTTTTCCTTTTCTTCTAATTATAACTTTATTAATTCGTTTGAATTTATTTATTTTTCATGTTAATATACAGAATTTTTGTCCCTATATATTGCATTTTGATTTTTTCTTTTTGTTATACATCCTAGTACATTTTTGGCCTAAAGCCATTAATTATCATTGTTCTCATAATTGTTAAGCAGTTGTTCTTATATAAATATTTAATATTCTAGCCTAGAAGATGGGTCCAGAGTCCGAAACGTTAGCAATATGTTATATTCAGTACTTGCTCTCCTTTTCCTGCTCAAGATTCGGCTTGCTAGAAGCAGAAACATACATGTATATATATATATATATATATATATATATATATATATATATATATATATATATATATATATATATATATATATATATATATATATATATATATATATATATATTGCATATCCTTCATAAGTAAGAAAGAATAATGAAATAAATCCAGCATACCACAAGAAACAGAAAAAGAGGATAATTTTTTCTTCGGAAAAGGATATTTCCTAATTCGAAAAAATCCGTACTGGGGTGTGATTCCTACCAAGCACACTGAGGCAGGAAGCACCCGCTTTGATCTCAATTAAACCGAGCCTTCGACCACTCGGCTACGCGGAAGATAAAAAATTTCCGAATGGACAGTTTTTTTAAGGCACGCTTCTCAAGGTCGATTTATTTCATCATTCTTTCATGCTCATGAAAGATATACATTGTATATTCGCCGCGTGTTTATCTCAATTTCTCCTTTGTCCTTTGAATTGCCAATTAATTTATCTTTTTCACAGACCCGATCGACCTTGCGAAGCGTGCCTTAAAAATAATGTCTATTCGGAAGATTTTTAGAAGTGTCTTTTTAGCCATTTATATCTCCTTTCCTTCTTTGAAGTTATCTTCTACATTAATTGTATTATATCTTGAGATGTCAGCTCTGTTTCTTTTTAATGAGCTTATTTAGTTCTGGGAATTGAATTTGTTGGTTGGTGTTTATTGTTTTAAGTTTTTGCACTTCATTCATTGGGTTTTGGGTTTCTTTGTTTTTTTATTTTCTGTTTCTATTTGTATTTTACAGCAGTTTCTGTCATGCTAGTGTTGCGACACTCTAAGAAAAAATGGGTAACATAAGGGTAAGAAAATGGTAAATTTAGTGTCCCAAATAGCTTACCCTTTTAAGGGTAAATGAGGTCGCGATTTACCCTTTTCCAATATGGGTAAATTAGACTATATTTTGCTCTTTTTTCATAAGTTGAAGTTACAGTCCATATTTACCACTTCCATTTACCTTTTATAAGTCATTTGTTTTTCCCAGAATAAAGGTAAATTAAAAGGCTAATATACCATTGCCAAGTAAAAGGCAACAACCAATATATACAAATTTTCTACCAGATTTATTCCAAATATTCAGAATGACTAAATACAAAGAAAAATCTAATTATTTAGATCAAGAAAAATAAATGCTTTACAATCTTATGGAAAATAAATCAAACAATAAAATATTAAAAAAAAACATTCAAAGCTAAGAAGTCCATTATATTCTTGAGTGTTATCTAGATAATATTAATTACTACATAAAATCTTCAATTAAATAAATAAACAGATTAAAGAAATAGGTAAAGGTAAACCAGTAGTTCATATAATACAAAATTTTAGTGCAAATAAATGTATTGCTGTAGTTCAGCACAAATGCTTAACCTAACATAACTTAGCTTAGCCAAACCTAGCTTAACCTAACCTAGGCAATCTCAAGCTTTTCGCCCTATGATGCTCTGAGCCTTGGAATTTTTTAGCCTAGGTTGAAAAGATATTTTTCAACAAATACCATTGTTTTCTTAAGTTCCTTTGGGTATTCAATGCCAAATACCCAATATCAATGGAGGAGAGCTTCAAAAGCTGTGGTGAATTTTATCGTTTTCCTTATGAGAATTTCCCCCCCATTAAGATATAGTTGAAATCCTCCCTCATTCATAACCAACACTGGAGAAGGTGCCTTGATATTCTGGGAATTAGAATATTGTCAATAAATAAATAAATAGATAAATATATATATATATATATATATATATTCACAGTGTAAGAGACCGAACTAAAGCCTAGAAAATAACTATAGGAAAAAAGTTATCAAGCTGCTTAATGTATTTATACAATAATTAAAAACTGGCTGAGAAATAAAGACCTTGAAGGAAATTTGGTGGGAATCAGAAGAAAAATACCATAGAAAATGAAAGATCCTCCCATTTTTTTTTTTTAGTTGGAAACTGCATAATAAAAACAAAAAAGAAAGGGACACACTTCAATGATGTCTCCTGAAATCATTTGTTCCTCCTCTCTGAAGAATGAGGGGGTTGGTTGTAAAGCAAAAACTAATCCAATCTCTGAAATACAAATTGAGCAGAAACAGAAGAAATTGCAAAAACAATTCATGAAATAGATTTTTCTTCCTTGAAAAATGATCCACAACTGTTCATAACACTGAAAATAAATGCATGAGTGGATTATATGTAGCACTGCATGTGTGACCCAAAGTACAAGATCACAATACTTGTAGAACTGTACACCACAACAAAAAGGAAAGCATTGTGGGAAAAATATTTATGTTGATACACACACATACACACACACGGTGGTATAATTCATTTCCTCTGCAATGTTTTTCACTTTTTACTGTTACCGAGGCCCGCTACGGTGTTTGGGGGACGGGGAATATCTACGTAGGACCCATAGTCATTATTCGGTCAAAATGGGGACAAAAATTTACAGGAAATTATTATACCACAGTGCAGAAGAAAAAAAGACTTCCGTAGCTGTAAGAACTCCATTGAAGTGTTCAATCGGACCTAATATCACTTCACCCTAATATTAAGTAACGTCTACTAGAATAATAATAATATTATGAGAAAGGGTGGACAAGGTTTCATACATTTGGTTAGAGCTGTTGGTGGTCTGATGTGAAGAAAACCAGTCTTGGTCTGCGAGGCTGCAACACCAGTCTTGGTCTGCGAGGCTGCAACACTAGTCTCGGTGTGCGGAAGTTTGCTGAAGAATGAATAGTCCGAGTGCTTGGCTCAGCCATGAGGGCAAAACAAAGAAAACACACACACGGAGAGGACAAGGATGCGTCGATGGCCAGTGGCGCGGAAACTTTAAATGATCTTAATCTTGATTGTAGTGTGGCGGGAAGATTTTTTTTTTATTTTAATAGTTTTTACGCACAGTCCTTATTTAGGCTCAGTGTGCTGAAAGAAATAAAAAGAAGAGGTTAAGCTAGGGCTGGACGGGATATCTATATATATATATATATATATATATATATATATATATATATATATATATATATATATATATATATTAAGAAACCCCCACAAAAGAAAAGTGAAAAACGATTCCAAGTGGTTTCGTCTTTATTCGCAAAGACCTTTTCAAGGAATAACAAAAGACAGATCATACATTGGCTTAAATTTTAGTGAGGGGGGGGGACTACTTTTCTCCGAACCCTAATTAGGGGGTAAAAAAATCCTAAAACATCTTAATTTATGATTTTAAATAGTAAGTAAAGATGTTCAGCTTTTTTTCATATATATATATATATATACTTATATATATATATATATATATATATATATATATATATATATATATATATATATATATATATATATATATATACAGGGGCGCGCAAACGTGTACATGGACGTGGGCTATCATATCTACCTCTAGGCACGGTCAAGGGCAAATTCGAAACACGAGGGATTTTTTTTTAATTCTGCCACCTCTTAATAGTCATCCAATTAGTGTTCCTTCCACTGCTTTCACCCGCGCCCTAATTATTGGGCGCAAGCTTCTAGACTATGAAAGAAAGGAAAGTTAAACGAAGAGGAGAATGGGAAAGGCTTCATCGGAGCTCTACTTTAAGCAGTTCAGTGGGGCAGTCGATAGAGCGAGAGAATCTAGGTCGAACGATTTTCTCTCTTCTCACTCTCTCTCTCTCTCCTCCACCTCCTCTATCTTTCTCCCTCTCCGAATCCTTCTCCTCCTCTCATTTTATAAAACTCTTCATGTTTCTCTTCATATCCTTATTTATATAACTCTATAAATCTCTCTCTCTCTATCACTTTATGTATAAGTCATGTATAACTCTTTCTATATCTCCCCCCCTATATATTATATATATATATATATATATATATATATATATATATATATATATATATATATATATATATCACTCTCTATGTAATTGGCTCAGTCTCAATGTCTCTTTCACTCTATCTCATTCCCCATATACACCCCTACCTCCTCCCTTTCCCCGTCTCTCCCTCTCTCTCTAATTTACATATATTCATTCACTTACTGTATTAATTCCTTGCTTTGACCCTTTTCTCACCACATTCATGCTTCCTTTTTGCTGAGAAGAACCTTCATCTGTATTATTCTTCTCCCAGAGCTGTGTGGTAAGGCTTTCCCTAAATCGGTTTTCTTCGGTATAGATAGCAGTGTTTTTTGTTTTTTTCTTATTCGTTTTAACTCTTTCACTCTCGTTTTCACTCACAGTCTTTCATTCTCTCTTTTTGTCACCGAACAGCCTTTATGTAGTAATAGCGATGGAATATTATGAATGATAAAGCCCCGCTCCAACGATTTTCTTTTAAGCGCAGCAAACTGGAAGGAACCAAATGCCTTTATCTCGGTGTTGTTTACAAATGTAAACATTTAAACAAATGCAGGCGCAGTGCTGCCTAAGTGATTCCTAAAGAAGATTAGCCTTTATTGTATCTGGGGTTGGTTACTGAAAGGGATAAAAACTTGGCTTGTGAATAAAGACAAAGAACTGTAATTAGCGGCGTTTCGTCAGAATTGAGTTGCGTAAGTAATGGGTTTTCACAAGGATTTGTTTTGTGGTCCTTTACTTTGTTTAGATGACAGAGTAATACTTATTTTTTGTATAATATATCTAAATTCAAATGCAACACGAAACTAATTGGCAATTGACTAATGATGAAGATAAAATAAAACCACTAACCGAGATATGGTACACTTGTTGAAGGTCACTTAAATGGCAAATGAGATTGAAGGTAGAGAAATGTAAAGTTCCAAATATTGAATCAGAGAATAAGGAATAGCACTTTTGAAGGCAGTGTTAAATGAGAAGGATTTGGATATATTAACTATCAAAACTTGGAATTCTTTAAACTCTCAGTAGAAACTGCTAAGAAAAATCAATAACGTGTTGGTATTTATCAACAGAAAGTTGCGCAAGAAATAAAAAGAGAAGATAGCGCCTCTGAGCAAGCCTCTGCTTCATCCTCATTTGGAATATATAGTACAATTTTGGTGTCTTTCCTTTGGAAAAGTAGTCATCCTAATTATTCTGATTGTTATTTTATTATTATTATTATTATTATTATTATTATTAATAATAATATTATTATTATTATTATTATGCCAGAAAGAGTGCATCGTTTTGACACCAAACTGATACTTTACTTAAAATGCAAATACCATGAACAGAACCTAAATCTTTACCACCCGATTGCTACCTTAATTCCCTTCAGGGACATGTAACTTCTTAGTATGCAAATAATGAACAAGATCTGCTGACCAAAAGGTTGCGTGCTCTCACTTATTCTAATTTATAACCTTATGACCTTCAAAACTTTTAATAATTCCCGGAGTAACCTTCGGAAGACCTTGGTAAATCTATCATTCGAAAGAGAATGTAAAACAACATAAAGGTTTCAAATTTCGTCAGAATCTACCGAATAGTTATGATGTTGATAAAACCAAATAATTTCACGGCTAACTTTGGGAGGACTTTAGTAATCATATCATTCGAAAGAGAATCGAAAACAATATAAGGGTTTCAAATTTCGTTAAAATTGACCGAATAGTTATGATGTTATTGCCAAAAACAAATAATTACCGGGCTAACCTTGGGAGGACCTTGGCAATTATAGCATTCAAAAGAGAATGTAAAAAACATAAGGCTTTCAAATTTCGTCAGAATCAGCCGAATAGTTATAATGTTATTACAAAAACAATAAAAAGCAAAACGGGGCCCTTTTGACCAACCGGCATAGTGAGATGTAGAGTCCCCCGCGACTAGACTCTCACGCGCCTAAAAACGCGAAGTGGCAAAGTAGTAACGATCTCATCCCTTCAATGAAATATACGAAATTGTTCAGCTCGGCATACGGAAGAAATTCAGGAAAAACATCCAATTCAATTCTTTTGAACTAAGGAAAACCTAAAAGTTTAACTGAGGACGAATAGTTGAAGGGATTCAACTTAAAGTGATCATAAATAAGACTTCTTAAAGGGAAAATAACCCCAGTTACTAAAATTTTTAATTGAAGCTAACTTTTTCCCTACTGCATTCTGGCGAGAGCAATAGAAGACGATTAAACCCAGATAGAGGTTACTGGTCTGATAAACTTCCACGTTCAAATGAATATATTTTCATATCAATGGAAATCAAACTGAGTATAGTGAGGGAATTTAAAACATTTATAATTATAATTATATATATATATATATATATATATATATATATATATATATATATATATATATATATATATATATATATATATATATAAAAATTCTGGCGGTTTTACATAACACTATTAAATCTTTGGAATGAGATTGAATGAATCACTCTTAGGGTGTCAAGAAATTATTGTTGTTGATTTTAAACAGGAAAGTAAAATCACTTTTAATATGCAAATTAGACATTTATTCAGCAATGTAGTTTCCATTATTATCGACAATGATCTCCCATCGCTTAATGAAGCAGTGGATATATTTGTTAAAGAATTAATTCAGTTTTGATGAAATATTTGATTCGATATCGTTTTGTATCCTCCATATTAAAGGGAACTTTACAGTTTAGGTGATGTAATGAATTAAATCAAGGGTAATCAGATAGTGCAAGGTCCGGTGAATAATGAGGATGAGGGAGAATTTCTTGAATGAAATAATTTGTTTTAGGGGGTGTATTTTCATGAAGGAAGAGGTCATCCTTTCGGTAGATCAGTGAAAGACGTTTTTGTTCGAGAGCAATTGTTGAAGATTTTAGCTGGCGATGTTTGCTTATTGTGGAGGATATCATAATATATAACTTCTTTCACAACTCATCAGGTGTATATCATACCTTTCTGTTGTTGGATACTACATCTAAGAAAAAGATGAGTTTTGTTTGTGATTGAGTCATTGTTGGATGAGTTTAAAATTGCAGCAATGAACCTACTTTTTAGCAAGTATAAAAATTCGGTTCAAAAATGGCTCACGGGAATTTCAAGCCAAGAGAGATGAAACAATGGTTAGATGTTGTTAACGTTGTCCTCCAGAGAGTTCATGTGGCACCTGAACGTCATGTTTGGGGACTTTTTCTATGTTTTCATGAAAATTTCATACTATTTCATGATTAATATTTAAAATTACTGCAGTTAACGAGAATTAGATTCCGCAAAAGCCTTACGAGTATCAAGATCCATGGCAATATGGCGGCCCCTTTTTTCAGAATACATATCTTAGTCTCAAATCGCTCGACCGGAATTAAGATCCATGGCAGTATGGCGGCCTTTTTCCATCGAATATTTGAGTATCAAATCGCTCGAAAGAAATTAAGATACATGGCAGTATGGTGGCCTCTTTCATCAGAATATTTTAGTCTCAAATCGCTAGAACGGAATCAAGATTCATGGCGGTATGGCGGCGTCTTTCTCCAAATATTTTGAGATAGTTCTCTTAAAGTTATTCTTTCTGTTCTTGGTGTGTTTTTAATAAATTCGATTGCTTGGTTTTGAATTCTTTGGATTTTTATGTTTTAATGGTTTCTCAGCAGGTGGGACGATATTATTTGGTATGTCACTAAAGGTTGACTGAGTGTAAGGTACAATTTTTGTTTATTCCTCTCGAAGAGGAATAAAGTGTAGAGAACTATCCTTGCTTGGAAGATTTTTTCGGTGTTATGTGCTTTGTATCTATTCTTAGTCATTTTTATCCCAATGCTCCGTCCCTGTGTGTTGTATGGGTACTCTTCACCGTCGATGGTTATGTCGGAAGGTTTTCTTATGTTTAGTGATATGACCTTGAGTTAATTTATATTTGTTTTAATTTTGTTCTGTTTTTCTTAGTCGTTAATGCTTCTGATCTCTCTTCCTGATCTTTGGGCTAAGTCTACGTATTTTGTAATCACGGGCGAATACATGAGAGATATCGTTCGCTAGATGTACGTACATGGAGTAGACATTGGTTGATTGTGGTAGATCCCGCGTATATACTATGCAGAGGGTTGGGTTGAGGCATCTCCCTTGAAGAACACCGGTCTCTAGTCTGAATGGCTCCCTAGTGTTGTTGTTTATGATATTTTTAGTTACAACCCCAACACCCAGACATTATCGAAGGCTTTGGCTATGTCGTGAAGTGACATGTCCACTCTCTTATCCCTTAACTTTTCGAGCGCAATCTTTTCTGTAATGATTTAGAATGTCGTTTCTGTTGGCTAATGGATCTATGTTGTTGTTTTCCTACAGGTAGTTTCATGGTCCATCGTTCACAACTTTTTCTAACAGCTTTCGATACATTTCAAGAGAGAAATGGGAAGGTAACTTCCGAATTGATGCTTGGGTTTTCCAGTCTTTGGAAGGCATACCATTTTTTCTGCCTTAAGCGCGGATGGAAAGTATCCCATGTTTGGACAGGAGTTAAAGGCTTCTTAAGTCGCTTCGTGAATGTTGCGTTTTAGAGATGAAGTTTGTTGCTCCCCCCTGTTCTGGGAGCTTTTTGCTTGAATTATTTTAAAGCCAAGGTGTATTCTTCTTGTGTAAGAAGCCATCTTTCACGCCTTTGATCTTGGCTTTCTTCGTTGACTAGTGAGTGAGAATTAAGCTCAGCCTCTTGTTCTTCCAGTTGCTGCAGTACATATGGTTTGCATTCTCCTTCAAAGTTTTGATTTTCTTCGAGAGTGATGGTGAAAAGTTTTGTGCAATATTTTAGGAACTGTTGTTCTATTTCTTCGTAATCTCTTATATTTTTCTCTCCTGCCTTTATTATAACCTTTTCTCTCATTTCTGCGCCTCTCAGTCGTTTTAATTGATTCTAGAACTTTGTGGGATCTCTTCTGAGTTCTATGTTGGCGATTAGCTCGTTCCATACCTCATTTACTTTCTTTTAGCAGTTCTCCCATTTTTATTCTTAGATTTCTTGTAGGTACATATGTATTGTTCCTTATAGTTCCCATGGCCGTTTATTTATTTTATAGTGGACTTATAGTTGTTTATTTTATATTTTATTGCCTCGTTCCAAGTTAGTACTGGGAGTGTTCTGTAGTTTGTCTTTGGAGTGTAGAGTTTATCTGCTTCTAGAATTAGATTTTGTTATTTATTCGACGCAGGAATCTATTTCTTTTGTTTTTTATTTAGTGTTTCTAACGTGTAGATGATAATACGCTCTTTGTATGCCTTCCACTCCGTTTGGCTGAGGGCTTTTCTTTGAGTTATTTTGATATTGATGGGCGAAGTGGATAATGTAGTGATTAAACCAAGATGATCTGACAGTGTGCCAGGCCTTGGAATGAAATCGAAATTGAAGTTCGGGTTCGTTAATATAATGTCTGGGGTGGTTAAGAAACTTTCATTTATGTACCTAGGAAAGTCCAGACCTCTCTGTAAAACATATTTCGTTTTAGCATGGGTTTACCGGCTCCGTTGGGTTTATTCATGTAACCTGTTTCGCCTCACCTTCACGTTCCCCGAAACAATGGGTGAAGCTGAGTGGCGGAAGATTATGATATGGGAAGATACTGTCATTTTGTTAACTACTATAAGGTCACCGTTGATCATTTTTACTTTTATTTTTATAGCACTTTGGGATTCTTGTAAGCCTTGTACTTCTATGAATTCGAGGACATTTTGATCTCCATGAATGTTCTACCATATCTGGTTTGACTATAGTTGGTAATTTTATATCTTCATTTTGGAGATATATTCTATGTTCGGTTATGATCACAATGTCCGAGTCTATTATCATTATTGGGTTACAGTATATCATTAACCTTTTGTTTCTCTCCATCCGTTAACGTTTAGGGTTAAGATTTTTAGTTTCTTCTGGTATTTGTTGTAATTCGTTATTTTGTAGATTGAGTTGCTTCTCATCGGTTAGTTCTTATTTATCTCCTTTCTTTTCCTGTTTTTGCTTTATCTCTCCTTGTGGGTCATTTAGTGCTGCCTGAGCGGAAGAAGGGGGTCCTAAGCTGTTCATTTGTGTTTATAGCAAACTAATGGTATAATTTCTATTTGTTGTTCTTTCAACGCGTTGTTTACTTCTGCCTCTTTATGAGCGATGTTGCACTTCCATTTGTATTTTACTCTCATATTTCCTTCTATGATCGTTTTTTTTAGTCAATTTTGTGAATGGAACAGCTAGTAATATTTAATGGCTCGATGCTAGATTATACAATTCTTTGGGGTTTTGGAAGCTTCCACCCTTGTCGTCTTCGGTGGACATTTAGTCACTGTCGGTTTGTTGGGTACCATTTGATTGTACTGTTTTTACATTTTCATTTTGTGATAATAAAATCTTTTGTGCAATATCTTAGAAACTATTGTTTTACTTCGTAATTTCGTATTTTTTTATCCTGCTTTTATTATGATCTTTTCACTCGTTTCTGTACCTCTCAGCCGTTTCATTGATTCTATAACTGTGTGCGATCTCCATTGATTTCCATGTTGACGATTAGCTCGTTCCATACCTCCATTTACTTTTTTTATCAGTTCTCCCATTTGTGTTCTTATATTTCTTATAGGTATGTATTGTTTGTTTCCTATTGTTCCCATGTTCCTTTATTTATTTGATGATGGCATTATAATTGATCATTTTCTATTTACTTGCATTCATACTCATGTTTTAGATAGTGGTATAGCAGTCATATTCATATTTTAGAGTTCTCCCGAAGGGGTTTTCCAGGAACCAGGAACCACATAGACATGAGTCCGAGAGGACTTCCCAAACTAGGCTAGTATGTCTGGTTATATATTTCCCTCGGTATTTACAACAGTGTTCTGCTCTGGTATGGGCTTGGCTGCTTCTGCTTATATAGTTTTTCTTTCTTTCTTGTATTCTATTATCGCCAAATTTTGGCCTTAATTATCTGTTTCTTTACGTGACACGACATTGATAGCGTGTCCCGTATTGATCGTGCATTCTTCGCATCTGGGATCAAAGCTTCCGCATTCTGAGCACTTTTTTTCTTGAAATGTCGTCTTTCTTTGTAGGTTTGTCGAGCGCGTGAGACCTGAAGCAAACTTGTACAGAGACAAATGTTTCTCTTTCGAATGGATTAAGCGCTATCTTCCTATAGAAAGTAAGATGTCCGACTTCCACTGCCTTTTTAGACACCTCGCTTGTCCAAAATAGGGCCTTAAATAGGTGGGTAAGCTCTTCTCCTACCTGTTTCATAAAATTAATAATTTCTTCTACTTTCGCCAATCCTTAGTTTGTTTTAATTTCTGCCTTGATCTCTTCTGCAGTGTGAGGCCCCTACCCTATTGTCGAAGTGTCTGCATATGACCGATAGTTTGCTCGTGAGAAAGGGTGAAGTTCTGGGGCAGAGTCCAGTTATTTTTCAATTCTCTGGATTTTTTTTTTACTTAAGAACAATCTCTAGATCATTTTTGGCCTTACACACTGCTACCTATCCATTGTAATGTAATTATAGTCTTAAGTTTACGGCATCTATTTAGGCAAAGATAGTGTGGAAGGCTTCTTCCCTCCTCTGTTTGTTTCTGCTTTCAAAATTATGTTTAGGATCCATTTTGCTCCTGTCAAGTAGTATATATCCGTGAATCTGGGAGGTTACCCTAGGCCTCCGTTCTTGTCCCCCTCCCCCCCTTCTGAGTTTGCTTGTTACTTCATGATGACATATTAAAGATTTCATTGGATAAATTAAATTTTTCTCCTATTATTTTTTTGTTTCTGTTAATGAGGGCTCCCCCTTCTTTATGTCTTTCCGCCCAGTGTAGGATTACCGATTAGAATTCAGATAATGAATCGAGGATTAGATTAACCCGGGTGTGTACTCTTTTAAGGGATAATTCGTGCGAGACTTATTGGATAAACCCTCCCTTCAGTCGTTTGATTATTGAGGATGGTTCCAGTAGATACAGACATGGCCAAAAGTTTGTGAGCCTACTCTATTTTTTCATATAAGAAAATTAATATAAATAATCAAACGTTGCATATTGTTTTAATATTTTGTATCATAATTTTAAGTAAATATACAAAAAATAGAGCTCAAATACATTTTATTAATAAATACAGTCAGTTGATACGCACAGTCAATATTTATAATTATTTCCCTGAATCTTCAAGACTGCTTCAATACGTTTTGGGGTGGAGAAGAGTAAATTTGTGTTATCTTGACTGATATTGTTTCATTTTTGTTTAATAAACACACACAACTGCTCACAATTAGATTGCATCTCTTTATCAAATAGTTATCATCCCCAAATTGATCGTGAAATTTTGGGAAAAAGTACTGATGAAGCACATTTTGGTACCATTGAATTCATGGCAGTGTTTGGGGGCAAAATTGTGAGGTCTCCAGTTCCTTTAGATTCGGAGAAGCCCTAGACATTGAGTGTTTCTGAATTGTTCACCTTAGCCACGACACAAGAATCTTAAAAGCGAAGGATCTTCCAGAAGTTCTAAACAAGCGGAAGGTAGCTTGATTAGAGAATTGTTACTTTGGCCCTGTTCAACAATTCATTCTTTATCATTGTTACAAAAGTGAAGCCTATCTGCAAGATTCTTTTTGGTGATATGAGGCTTCTTCGCAGCCTTTCTAGACTTGAAACCTTTGTCAAAAAGTGTCCGCTTCATTGCGTGCCGAAGCAGTCACACCTGCTTCTTTCCAATCGTGAGAAAGCTTGTTACCGGAGGCAACCCTATCCTTGAAATGAGACCTTACCAGGACGCGATCTTGGCGTTAAGTTGAAGTTCTTGGGCGTCCAGGAGGCTTTTTCACAAGAATGTAACCAGTCTTTTTAAAGTCATTAATGAGACTAAAAATGGTGCTCCGTGATGCAATACCCTTATCAACTCTTTGCATTTCTGGACACTTTGGTGCAGAACAACAATGTTTGCAACCTTTTCTTTAGAAAGAATAATTTCTCGAATTAAAAAAAATTCAAACATTTATTTTAAAAAAAATCTATTATATATTTCTGCGTCTTGGGGTGGGGTGCGCAGACACCTACGAGCACTTATTTAATCTTATTGATCGCTTATACACAGACCTTTAATGCGTTATGTAATTCATCACTTTAACATTTAGCCACCAGCTTCTGTCTCGACAAAACACAATAGACAGAACGTACATTATTGTGATACCTATAGATGGGCATGACAAAAATAACTAATTTTACGGGAAAAATAATAATTTAAATGTAAGAAAATAGGAGAAAATTAAAATTTACAAGGTATTATAATACTTTTACATACGTTTTGCTTATAAGAGGCATTGATTGACGTTTGTAAACGTTTTGTAATTGTTGTAATAAGGTTTTGATTGGGGAGTAAATACAATTACTTCTCAATTTGTCCTTTGATCTCGACCCTCAAATGATCCATTAGCTCCTACCAAAAGCCTGGAACCTCGGATTGACTCAGTAGACTCTCGGTTGACAAATCTGGTCAACCATTTTACCTACTTATTTTTATTATAAGTAAAAAAGTATTTAAAAAATAGATGCTTAAATGAGACTATTATTTGCCAGACTTCATGTGCTGTCTGAAAAAAGTAGAAAATTTGTCTGATAATATCAAGTAATTTTATTATTACTTCCCCTTAAAGGTAAAGTAAACATAAAAATGAGTCACTAAAGTTGTAATTATTATCAATTTAAAATTTATGAGGTATAATTGCCATAATTAGTCATGTCAAACTTTACGTTGAATTTTGTTCAGTGACAATTTAATATATTATTATCTAAAGAGAAATTAAATGTTTGGTGTATATTTAATTATAAATAAGCTAGATGGAACGTTTATTCAATAAAATAAATTAAAGTTAGTGAAATATTTCATGTTATTGCAGTATTTCAATTAGTACTGTCGAAACATTTTGAAACGTGTTCGTGTCAAAACAGGGTGCCAAATTTCCCGCTTTTTTTCCTTTTCCCAGCTTAATTAATTTGATATTTCCATTTAAATTTTAATCTTCGATATCACAAAAATGTTCGCCTTTAACAATTTTTTATTTTAGCCCTATAATTAATTTTCCAATCTAACGTGTTAAGCAAAATATTATTGGCAACATAGCACAGCAAACCCTAGCGGCACTCGTCCCAAACTAGTCAAGGGCTTATAAACCATAACATAACTTTGTTTGAGACAATTTAAATAATGCGACATTACTATTTTGAGCAACTCGAAATCGCTAAATGACTGTATCTTAGTTGTCCGATTTGTCAGCCGGCCGCAACAAGGCGCTGATCACATCTATGGACGGTAGAGGGACAAATTTATTTAAACGTTTATATATTTTTTTATATATTATTGTTAACTATGAGAAATCAGAATAAAATTTTGCTTATAACACAAAAATCATAAAAATTTACTTTTCGAAAATTTAATTTTTTTCGCAATTTTTTCTACATTCTTCTGAGACATTGTGTAGGTATTTATTGTGTGCAGTTAAATGTTTACAAATTATTGAATATTTTCACGTTCATTTCAACGAAGTTTAAAACTTAGTTTGACTGAGGGGGCGGGGGGATGTACAGTCATTTTCAAAATAGAGTAAGCGTCCTGTATAAAAGGCCCTGTATAGGCGTATCCTGTAGCGAAAGTCTCCATAAAGGATGAACTCGGGATGAAGAACATAGAAAAAAGAAACCCAGTACACAGAATGTAGGAAAATTAAAACAAACCCAGTACAAAGAATAACAGAACACTAAGATATAAACCAAGGACAAAATATTCAAACAAACCCATGAAAAAAATTAAAACAAACCGATAACTAAAAAAAAAGGAAAACTAAGACAAACCCATGACAAAGAATAAAGCAAAGCTAAAACAAACGAAGACAAACCTAAGAAAAGAATAAAGAAAAAATAAAATAAGCCCAGTACAAAGAATAAAAGGAAACAAACACGAGCCAAGGACAAAAATTATGACAAACCAATGAAAAAACTTAAAGGAAATCTAAGATAAAACTAAGACAAAGAATAATGGAGAACTAAAACAAAACAAGAATAAAGGAAAACTAAGACAAACATAGTACACAAAAATAAACAAACCCATAAGAAAAAATAAGGAAAACTAAGACAAACCAAGGACCCCCAAAATAGGATAAACCCCACGAAAAATCAATAAAGGAAAAAAAAAACATACCTAGAATAAAGAATAAAAGAAAACTAAAGCAAATCCAGAACAAAGAATAAAGGAAAACTGAAACAAGCCAGAGACAAAAGAAAATAAGACAAAATCATGACAAAAAATAAAGGAAAACTAAGATATATCCAGCACAAAGAATAAAGGAAAACTAAGATAAATCAAGGACAAATATTAAAGGAAAACTAAAACAAACCCAGAACAAAGAATAAAAGAAAACCATGATAAAACCAATACAAAATATGACAGGACAAGGACAAAAAATAAAGGAAAACTAAAACAAAACCAGGACAAAAAGTAAAGGAAAACTAAAACAAACCCAGGACAAATAATAAAGGAAAACTAAGACAAACCCAGGACAAATAATAAAGGAAAACAAAAACAAACCCAGGACAAATAATAAAGGAAAACAAAAACAAACCCAGGACAAATAATAAAGGAAAACTAAGACAAACCCACGACAAATAATAGAGGAAAACTAAGACAAACCCACGACAAATAATAAAGGAAAACAAAAACAAACCCAGGACAAATGTGGAGAAATGGCTACATTAAGCCTCCTGGAGGAGTATAGACACATTCAAGCCCCCCTCCCTTCATGAGGAGAAGCGTGGGAAAGGTAGCCGGCGAAAATGCTTACCATGTGTGATCGCCTCGCCGCTGTGGGCAGTTGGAGCTAACATATGTTTGAAGGCGACCACCTAAGGTCCTTAAACGACGCTCTAACGATCGTATGACCTACGAGACCCATAAACCCGTGGTTAGGAAAAAAAAAACGGTGCGAGTCAGAAGGCACGCTAAGGAGCGGTGTGGTTACGAGCCTATAATTTGCGAGCTGACTTGGGCATCCCAGTGCCACCTCAGGAATTCTCGCTCTTCCCAGATGCTAACCCACCATTCGCTCCCCCCCTTTTGCATCTGTGGCCTGGTCACTTCCCCCTTTAGATGGGGCGGCAATCCGCCTATAAATAAGCCCCGCAAAGAAAGAGAAGAGGATTATCTGAAGTCGATACGCCAGAGTAGGATTAGGTCGTGAAGATCGATCCATCGGCTAGACAAGAAGATTATTAGAAGTCGATTCGCCAGAAGAAAGATTAATTCGTAAAGATCGACCCTTCAGCCCTACAAGACTATTTCCGTGAGAAACGATAGGATCAGATTGAGAAAATCGATCCCCCCCTTTCAGGGCCGTATTAACCTAAATAGTCAAGTTTTATATCGGTGCCATACCGAAGAAGCCTTTTCCGTCTGCAAAGAAGTCCGACTGAAGAAAAGCAAAGCCGCTCACACTCGAGTGATTCTTACATCGCAAGCACCGTAAGAGTGAGAGGAGAAGAACCCAGCCCCAACGAGCTCCCGTTCTTTAATCACGTTGAAGAATCACCCCCCTCCTCGACGAAATTTCAACCTTCGGCCACCACACTTCAAGGCGAGAGATAAGTCCTCCAGCGACATCCGGCAATCCCTAATACCTACCTGTAAGTTAACAATAACATTTATATCTCTATTGCGATAGTAGAAGTTTAGTACGTCCCACGTTTTAAAGGAGCGTAGAAACCATTATTCTTGAACCTAGGTCATATGTGTTTGTAGATGACAGTACATTAATTTAATGTTTTATGCTAAACAAATAGGGTCGTGATAAAAAAATACTAATTGGCAATTAGTTTGTTTATTGAAAGCCTACTTGTTTATGTTTTGTCATTCGAAATTCTTTGAGGCCAAATATAGAAATGCTTTTACTGTTGGTTTGTAATATTTAATTTAAAATACATGTTTATTTTTTGGTAGATTCTGGTGTTTCCTCTTATCCTTATGTGTTTAAAAATAGCTCTTCCTTAAGGACTAAACCACAAAAATAGCACTCTTAGAACCAAGCCTACTTCATCATAGAAGTAATTCACGCCCCTTAAAGTATACCGTTACTAAAAGGGTGTCAAAGCGTAAAGTGATCAAAGCAATGGTCATTCTACGACATATTATAAAAGTGGTGTCAGGTCTAGAGGTTTTATATTAGAAAGAACCCAGCAGTGGCTATTTAAGGAAGAGCTAACACATAAAAGGAACACCAGGAATAATAGAATATTTGACGAATGGGAAATTGGTAAAGTTAGAGGTGGATACCATCTAAAGGTAATTGTTAGGCCAAGTGGTAAGTTTCGGTGGTGGAGTAGGTCAGGCTTGATTAAAAACAAGGTAGATGACTGACATAAGCGCGATGGCATTGTTTGACCTTTATCGGAAGCAAGGTCAAAGCCTCGGACTACAAGGAACCGAGCTGAGTTCGTTTATTCAGGAGAAAGAGAGAAACGAAAGAGAGTTTATTCAGGAGAAAGAGAGAAACGAAAGAGAAGAAAGAAGAGAAAAGACGAAAATGGAAGCTGATGAAAGAGAGAAGATAAGGGCCCACGAAAGAGCTCTTAGTAAAGACCAGTTAGAGGTGCAGTCAGTGTCATCTAAAACAGGAGTATCACCAGCGGCCAGCATGAAACTCCCGGAGTACAAGGACGAAGAAGATTTATGCTCATATCTCTCCCATTTTGAGAAAATATTTGAAGTCAATAATTGGGACCTAGAAGAAGATGGGGTCGCCAGACTGTTACCGCTACTCAATCGTAGGATGAGAGAGATATTCGTATCTTTACCCTCAGAAGCGACTGTGGACTATTCCACTCTCAAAGCCGAACTTCTCTCAGCTACAAACCTTAACCCGGAAGAATATAGGATGAAGTTCAGGCAGTCTCGTATAAGACCTGGACAAACGTACAAACATTTTGGCTTTGAGCTTCGTCGAAGCCTACAGTTTTGGATGGAGTCAGAAGGGGTAGAGAACGAAGTCGCTGCGGTCGTCGACTTCATGCTTAGAGATCAGTTACTAAGTACCCTACCCCAGGAAATCCGTGCATTCGTTAAGGACCGAAAAGCTTCTACCTTCAACGAGTGTCTGGACGAGGCTGACCTCCACGCGGTAAATCATCGGTTATATCCTAGGGAGTACAAGAAAGAGAAGGCTCCCTCCCCAAAGAAAAATGGGCCGCCACCCAGGCATTTACAGAAGAAGCCCTTTAAGTTCGCAGCAGCAAAAGGAACTTATAAACCAAATTTTGGAGGAGAAAAAAATCAAAAAGAAGTTAGGATTCCACAAGGATCATACCCTAATACCGGCACGTATCCCAGGAAGCCCGTCACTTGTTATACCTGCGGGATAATAGGTCACCTGAGTTTCCAGTGCCCACAGAACTCCCGACTGAGGGAGACCTCGAGACAACAGGTGCAAAACCTGACTGCCGCGATCCCAGCAGGACAAGCTGATTCGTCCTACGTCCCCGCGCCAACATCCGAAGGGCCCCAGCAACAGGTAAACTTTCTATTCAACAAAAGTTCGCCAGGCGGCCTACAATTTGAAGAGGGCACTGTTAATGGGTGCCGAGTATCCACTTTAGTCAGAGACACCGGGTGCACGTGCATAGTGGTATCCGACAAGTTGCTGCCCCCAGTAAACCCTGCCCATAAGAAATTCGCAATCGTCCACGACTTTTTAGGACGCGACAATCGATTCCCCGTCGTGAGATGTCATATACAATGCAGATATTTCACCGGTTGGACGGACGTGGTAGTAGCCCCGATTAAGTTCTGCGCAGTACTAATCGGACAAAACCCCCTAATTCCCCAGCAAGAAGTGGCCCAACAAGTAGTCACCCGGGCACAAGAAGCCCAGAGGAAAGAGCAACCTGCTAAGTTGACCCCGAGGATTACCCTCGAAGACAATGGGTTCAAATTGACTTCCTTCGCCAGTGCTCAGAAGGAATGCCCCACTCTTAAACCTCTATGGGAGAAAGCTATTAAAGGTGAAATTCTCCAAGTGAAAGGAAAGAAGCCGATCCAGTATATCGTAGAAGACTCACTTCTCTACCGTACTATCAGCGAGGAGGATAAGGAGAACAAGAAAGCACTGTGTGTACCTCAAGAATACACGCAAAGAATTTTGAATACCGCGCATGATGGAATATTAGCCGGACACTTTGGGCACAACAAAACGGCGCAGCAGATATTCCGACACTTTTATTGGCCCCAGGCCGCAAAGGAAATTGTGGCCTATTGCCGATCATGCGACGTGTGTCAGAAGGATCCCTCCAGAGGACGGGTACCTCCCGCTCCCTTACAAAAGGTGCCCGTTATAACCGAACCATTCTTTCGAGTGGCAATTGATTTGGTGGGACCAATTCACCCCCCTTCAAGTGGAGGACACTCCTACATCCTCACTCTAGTGGATTGTGCCACCCGGTTCCCAGATGCCGTGGCCCTACGGAAGATTGACACTATTTCCTGCGCGGAAGCATTAATTTCAATTTTTGCACGAGTAGGCCTGCCTAAAGAAATTCTATCTGATAGAGGGCGCCAATTCACCTCAGAATTGATGGAATATTTTAACAAACTTCTGTTAGTCAAGCCAATTTTTACGAGTCCATTTCATCCAGCCGCTAACGGAATCTGCGAGAAATTAAACGGGACTCTCAAAAATATATTGAAGAAGTTGTGTCAAAACAACCCTACACAGTGGCACAGATTCCTGCCTGCTGCCCTTTTCGCCTGCCGAGAAATACCTCATCGGACGTTGGGATTCTCGCCCTTCGAGCTATTATACGGGAGAAATGTGCGAGGTCCTATGAGTATTCTTAAGGAATTATTTTCCAACGCGAAGCTCGAGCAAGAAATCAAATCGTCTTACGCCTACGTGATGGATATGCGCGAGCGCCTAGAATACTGCTCTGGCTTAGCTCGAGAGAACGCCGAGAAAAACTTAACCAAATACCGGGACTATTTCGATATGAAAGCAAAGGCTCGAAAATTAAAGGCAGGAGATGAAGTCTTATTATTACTCCCGACCGAAAATAATAAGTTATGGGCCCAGTGGAAGGGACCGTTTGAAGTAATCGAGGCACGGGGTCCAGTCGATTACTTGATAGATACCCCAACAGGGCGAAGAACCTATCACATAAACATGCTAAAAAAATATCACCGCCGCGCGTGCATAAAGAATATTACCCTTCTAGACGAAGAAGAACCGATGGATGCCGTTTACCCGGGTACGCCCCTGCAAGTCATACACACCGTGTGTGTGGAACAAGACGAGGAATACGAACTTCCCTCGCTCTCACCTACCCCGGAAGACCCTCGGGTGGATTTAAAGATAAATCCCCACTTAGAAATTCAACAAAAAGCGGAAATGTTGAACTTGCTCATGGAATTCCCAGAAGTCATTTCTGAAAACCCTGGATGTGCCAAGGATTTTATCCATGAAATAAAACTAAAAACTAATTCAGTGGTTCGGAGCAAACCATATCCTTTACCAATCCACCTACGAGAAGCCTTCAATAAGGAAGTCCGGAATTTACTAAAATTGGGAATTTTAGAGCCATCGGAGTCCGATTATTGCTCCCCCATAGTAATGGTTAAGAAACCTGATCAATCATTTCGGATGTGCGTGGACTTCCGAAAATTGAATTCAGTGACCGTTTTCGACGCCGAGCCCATCCCACTAATAGATCAAAATCTCCATTTATTTGAAGACGCTAAATTCATCACCGAATTGGATTTATGTAAAGCGTACTATCAAATACCTCTCGCTAAGGAGTCCAAAAAACTGACGGCTTTTGCGACCGAGAGAGGTCTGTTACAGTTTACCAGGCTACCCTTCGGACTACTTACAGCCGGTAGCAATTATAATAGGATGATGAGGCGAATTATCGCTGGACTAAGCGACGTGTCGTTTTACTTCGACAACGTGTACGTAGCTACCCGTACATGGGAGTCACACTTACACGCCCTACGCTCATTGCTGGAGAAATTGAAGGAGCAAGGTCTAACCGCCGGGCCGACCAAGTGTTATTTTGCCTACGAATCCATTGACTACCTGGGATTCAAAATAGGACAAAAACACTTGACTACCCAGCAAGAAAAAGTGGACGCCATAGTCAAGATGCCCCGGCCGAAAACAAAGAAACAACTCCAATCGTTTATGGGAGCGGCCTCGTTCTATAGGCGTTTTGTACCACACTTCGCTTCCATTGCGGCCCCACTGAATGATTTGTTAAAAAAGACAGCGTCAGACCCTGTCACGTGGAACCCCCATGCAATAACTCAGTTGGAGATTCTAAAAGGAAAACTCGTAACTGCGCCCATTCTTCGCTTACCAAATCCCAACAAGATCTTCGGTCTTCGCACGGACGCTAGTCGGGACGGGCTAGGCGGAGTATTGCTTCAGTACGAAGATGACGAAACAGCCTATCCCATAGCTTATGTCAGTAGGAAACTGTTGAGTAGAGAAAAAGCCTACGCTACTATCGAAATCGAAGCTTTGGCCATAATATGGTCCATAGGTAAATTCAAATATTATCTAATAGGGCGCGAGTTCAAGTTGGAATGCGACCATAAACCGTTGTCATACTTAGGTAAAAATAAGTGTAAGAATGGAAGACTCCTGAGATGGAGTTTACTCTTGATGGAGTACCAGTACTCCATTCACTACATAAAAGGGTCCAACAATTGTATGGCCGACTCGTTAAGTCGGAACCCTGTCGACGATTAAGGAGCAGCCCAACTATTGTATTATAGCAAAGTTAAGTGTAAATCAGTAGAATTGTAAGTAAGTAGGGGTGAGTAACCCGAGTGGTAGGTAAGAAAATCCTAAGATGGCACAGTAATATAGGAATTAATGTAAGGTCAGGTGAAATGTTATCGAGGCATTCCCGAGTGAACTAGAATTTATTGTATAATATAATGTTCCGTAAGTTACCCATGTATATTATAGTAAGCGTCGGATTGGAACCCCCATCCCTACCGTTATTTTCTTAAGAATGGAGGTAGATGTGGAGAAATGGCTACATTAAGCCTCCTGGAGGAGTATAGACACATTCAAGCCCCCCTCCCTTCATGAGGAGAAGCGTGGGAAAGGTAGCCGGCGAAAATGCTTACCATGTGTGATCGCCTCGCCGCTGTGGGCAGTTGGAGCTAACATATGTTTGAAGGCGACCACCTAAGGTCCTTAAACGACGCTCTAACGATCGTATGACCTACGAGACCCATAAACCCGTGGTTAGGAAAAAAAAAACGGTGCGAGTCAGAAGGCACGCTAAGGAGCGGTGTGGTTACGAGCCTATAATTTGCGAGCTGACTTGGGCATCCCAGTGCCACCTCAGGAATTCTCGCTCTTCCCAGATGCTAACCCACCATTCGCTCCCCCCCTTTTGCATCTGTGGCCTGGTCACTTCCCCCTTTAGATGGGGCGGCAATCCGCCTATAAATAAGCCCCGCAAAGAAAGAGAAGAGGATTATCTGAAGTCGATACGCCAGAGTAGGATTAGGTCGTGAAGATCGATCCATCGGCTAGACAAGAAGATTATTAGAAGTCGATTCGCCAGAAGAAAGATTAATTCGTAAAGATCGACCCTTCAGCCCTACAAGACTATTTCCGTGAGAAACGATAGGATCAGATTGAGAAAATCGATCCCCCCCTTTCAGGGCCGTATTAACCTAAATAGTCAAGTTTTATATCGGTGCCATACCGAAGAAGCCTTTTCCGTCTGCAAAGAAGTCCGACTGAAGAAAAGCAAAGCCGCTCACACTCGAGTGATTCTTACATCGCAAGCACCGTAAGAGTGAGAGGAGAAGAACCCAGCCCCAACGAGCTCCCGTTCTTTAATCACGTTGAAGAATCACCCCCCTCCTCGACGAAATTTCAACCTTCGGCCACCACACTTCAAGGCGAGAGATAAGTCCTCCAGCGACATCCGGCAATCCCTAATACCTACCTGTAAGTTAACAATAACATTTATATCTCTATTGCGATAGTAGAAGTTTAGTACGTCCCACGTTTTAAAGGAGCGTAGAAACCATTATTCTTGAACCTAGGTCATATGTGTTTGTAGATGACAGTACATTAATTTAATGTTTTATGCTAAACAAATAGGGTCGTGATAAAAAAATACTAATTGGCAATTAGTTTGTTTATTGAAAGCCTACTTGTTTATGTTTTGTCATTCGAAATTCTTTGAGGCCAAATATAGAAATGCTTTTACTGTTGGTTTGTAATATTTAATTTAAAATACATGTTTATTTTTTGGTAGATTCTGGTGTTTCCTCTTATCCTTATGTGTTTAAAAATAGCTCTTCCTTAAGGACTAAACCACAAAAATAGCACTCTTAGAACCAAGCCTACTTCATCATAGAAGTAATTCACGCCCCTTAAAGTATACCGTTACTAAAAGGGTGTCAAAGCGTAAAGTGATCAAAGCAATGGTCATTCTACGACAACAAATAATAAAGGAAAACTAAGACAAACCCAGGACAAATAATAGAGGAAAACTAAGAAAACTCAGGACAAATAATAAAGGAAAACTAAAACAAACCCAGGACAAATAATAAAGGAAAACTAAGACAAACCCAGGACAAATAATAAAGGAAGACTAAGACAAACCAGGGAGAAAAACTAAGAGAAACCCGACACAAAGATTAAATGGGAAAGAAAATAAGGTCGGGAAGAGAAACAAGGTGGAAAGGAAAACTAAAATAAACCATGCATGAAAAAATGAATAAAGATGCAAGAAAGAAGGTCGCCTCACCAAACAAAGAATAAAGGAAATGAAATCAAAGTAAACACAAAGAGACCGATGAATGGAAATAAGGCCAATCACGAGAGACAATGAATAAAGAAGAAGCACGTAAAAAAACAACAAAGAATGAAGGACAAACGCTAAGTTCCTACCAACGAGAACTTTGGGTTAGGGTGAAGACAGGTCCGATGCCGGACGCATCAGAGATGCCACTCATCGAGGTCACGGAACCAGTGCCACAATTAGATAAGGCCAGAGTGCCACGGAGACAGGGAGGAGAGGGAGAGGTTGTTGTGCCTTAAGTGCCTAGAAGATAAAAGAGATCAAACGCGCGTAAAAACAATGAAAAACAAACAGACAAACAAACCCAAAATAGTCAGACAAAACGATATCAGAACTTAAGTCTGATGAAAAGTTTTACCGTGTATGTAAATGTATGTAAATACACATGTGCGCGTGTATGAATCACTTTTGCTTGTAATATAGAAAGGATAAAGTACCTGTTCGCGACACCTCGACGATCGGTAATGTAAATAAATAACTAATAATAAATATACAAAAATATTAAATAATTGTGATCATCTGTCAAAAAAATAAAGTGAATAGATAGATATACTCCTAAAGTGGTTGCCTCATTAATCCTTCCACGAGTTATCGCGAGATATTTCAGGGGGGAGAGGAGGTAATTAAATGCTTATTGAGAACGTCTATTTCGGGAGAATTTATCTAGCGACCTGTAGACGTGAATTCACGCTTGAGATTTCTCGGGACTTTCTAACGATTGGCCTCTATTTGGGATAATTGTGCAACTGTAAAATAAAAATGTATCCATTAATTCCTATTTTTAGCCAACAAAAAAAACAATCAGGTAAGAAGATAAATATGGTTAAATGCCTTAATTTAAAATGTAGAACTTAAGTGCTGCTGCTACGCCTCGTACTTCTAAGAACAGTGCGTAAGTTTGTTCGTTGTTTTCAACGATAACGTCATTGCAGCCACTTGGCGAAATAATGGATTACAGTTGGATCTGAAAAGTTGTCACTGGTGGCTCCATAAATGGCTTCTGCGGTCAAATTTCGAAACACGGCATTTTCACTGCCTTGAGATGGGATGCCATCCCATGAGCTAGGGAAGCCTGAGATGCGCTGCTGAATTCTACGTAGCTAGGAGGCAGCCATACTTGAATACCTGTGTAGTCTGAATGATGTCTGCACGTCAGATTTGACACTTAGCTCACAGATTTTCGATTTAGTTGGGTAGGATCCGGCCAAGTCTGAGCGTTAAGTTAAGTAGGTCTTTACGCCTCCTATGTCCACCGACTAACCGGGCGCCAGTCTTTAGCTCTTCTGCATCGTGATCATGTGGCCGACTCATTGAAGTTGAAGAGATATGGCCATACAATCAATGCTGGTGATATTTGTATCGTGGAAGATGGCTACATAAGAAATGAGGTCATGACACCTCATTCGGGTGATAGTCTGGAGACAGCAGATGTTGAAGGTAGCGTGCCTTCTAAGTTGAGCCCTTAGAGAGTCTAAGCTTCGCAGGCGTAGAGAAGTATTGATTGGCAGATCGCTCTGTATAAAACGACTATTTTTTTAAGTCTAGCAAAGCTAGCTAACGCATATCTCATTTTCGAGGCTAAGAAATGTGATAATTTTCCCTAAGTATTTGAAGATGTCCAGGTTGTTCAGTTCCTGAGCACCTACTTTGAATGTTAAAGTTGCTGCTCCATTAGAGAGTCAAAGGGTAAACTCAATCTTCAGTTCTATCCGCATTGATTCCAGAGCTGAGTAGGAGCTGTTGTTAGCATCTAAGCTCCGCTCTAGAGACAAGCAGGATGGAGCTGGGCACGGTGAGTCGTCTTCATAATGCAAGACCACCTTCAAGAGAGGTGACTAAAATTATGAGTGCCACACTTCAAAAGTTGTAAAAAGCAAAGTGGTAAAACCAAGTGATATTGAAGAAAGATGTACACCCACGAATAAACATTTTCGGACATCTCGGAAATTTTAGGAAATTAGATAAATAAAGGGGATCATAATATAACAGTGAAATAAGGGGGAATATATAGCAATAAGTTATATATGCCTCCCCAAAATCAACAAAATCTACCAAAACATGTAACATCGGCAACATATAACAGATAAGCAGATCAAGCTGTTTGAAAATTACACCACTACTAAACTGATACTAGAGGCTCAGGAGCTTGTTGAGAGTCCCTTGCCAGTGATGAGAGAATTTATTCTTCAAGGCATGTTCTGAACAAGGGTGCAACACCTGATGTGTATGATGTTAACCCACTCATCGGTGATGACCGCCTTCAGTTGTTCATTGGAAACTAACTGATAATGTCTTACAACTAGAATGTGGACTCATCAGACCATTAGAAACATCCCACTTATGTATGCCCCAGTTGCTGTAGGTACATGACCAGGCCAGTCGACTTTGCTTTTGCTGAAGGTTGATCAGCGGCTTCTGGCGGATTGACATGAATTCAGGCCTTCTGCATACAGTCTGCGACAGACAGTTGTGGCAGATGCATTAACCTGACCGCCCTCTGTCCAGTTAGACTGCGGTTTTCTTACAAACGCGAACGCTCGTGCAACGTAGAGATCTGTTGTTACGTTGCTTAATGACCCTAGGTCGTCCAGAACGAGGTCGGTTTTGGATGTTCTCATTTTCTCGGATGGTCTTCAGCACTTCTGCAAAACCAGAATGTAATCCGCGGAGCCTCCGAGCATTTTGTGGACAGCTGAGACCCTCCTAGTGTAATGCGCGTATTAGACCTCTTTCCTTCACGGTATAGTTACGTATTTTCGTCATTATAATATCATTATCAGATCCTGTCGACAAGGAATATTATATTGATCAACAAATATATTTTGAGTGTAACATACCGAATACTGATACCAGTATTTCATACACTTCCTTAAGATTGCCATTTTAGATATTTAAAAAAAAAGGTATAAGAAAGTTATTATCCTGTTATTATGCTATCTAGATGTATTTTTCCTGCATACAAACCTATACCAGTATATTTATAGACATACCCAAGGAATAAGAAAAAATACGGGTCTCTGAAAATCTTTGGCCTCGGCTGTCTACCATATCACGCGAATTCACTCCTCAGTTTGACTAAAAGAATGTTACGGTAAATGCTAAGTAAGGAATAAAATCCTGCTTAAATACCCATTCAGTGGAGACACTAGAGTAATGCAGAAAAAAAAATCAGTATAGAAAGAATGTGAGTAGAAGAGAATCGTGTTACAAGGATTTAGGAAACTCCCAACTCTGAGCTTATAACTTCAAAACTACAAGCCAGTTTAGATCCTAGTCTTCACTAAGTTTAGAATTAAAAAAACTACTTCCTAACTAATTTACCTAGTCCACTACATGTCTATAACTACAGAATTACACACCAACTTTACCTTTTGGTTCAATTCTAAGACTAACCGGTGAGAAAAAAGAATGATATGCTGGTATACAATATAGTACCGTCTAAAACAGGAGATAAAAAATGCCTAAATCTATATTTTCTGGCAAATACTCGTTTAATTTCCATGAAAATTGCTGGCTATTCCTTGAAAAATTCCTCTAAAAGTGTCAAAGTTTGGTTTTATAGAACAACGGATTAAAAGATTTAGGAGGAAAGTAACATGTATACGGAAAAGATGCACCTAAAACTAGAGAACAAAACATATCCTTAAGTTTAGGAATTGTAATCAGGGAAAAAGTGTGACTTCACGCATAATAAGGTTCGATGAAGAAACCGGGTCCTGGGAAAACCATATTCGGGCATGATCCCACGATGCAACGAATCTCGATAAAGAGCCGATTTGAGACAGCAGCCGATATTTCACGTCAAGTTGCCAAGAACCTGAACTTGAATGTGTCGTATTACACTGTCTCACGTCATTTGGGAGAGATGGGACTTATAGAACTTTCACCTGCTACTAAACTACTCATAAGTAAAAATACTAAAGCAAATATGGTGCCCTTCGCTACTGAGCATGTCCTGTAGAATGCCAAAAATTGGGCGGAAAGTGTTTTCAGTCACGAAAGGAAATTAATTTGTTCTGATCATATTCTAAGCAGCTTGTATGACGTCGTACAGATGATAAGTTGAATCCAACATGCACAAAATATATGATTAAATTTCGAGGAGGCAGCGTTATGGTGAATGCCAAAAATTGGGCGGAAAGTGTTTTCAGTCACGAAAGGAAATTAATTTGTTCTGATCATATTCTAAGCAGCATGTATAACGTCGTACAGATGATAAGTTGAATCCAACATGCACAAAATATATGATTAAATTTCGAGGAGGCAGCGTTATGGTGTGGAGCATAATTTTAAGCAGTGGAGTCTATCCATTCTTCTGTTTACGTGGCGAAGTAAACGCTGTGGTATACATGAATCTGCTTTCGGATCAGATGACTCCCTCTCTTCGAGCATTAAGAGTACGTGAGGCCATTTCCATGCAGGACAAAGCCGCGTGCCGCAGAGCAAAGACGGTAAAGCCTTTCTTGAATGCTTAAGATATCGATGTGATGAGCTGACCTACGCAGAGCTTTGATTAAACTCGATAGAAAACTGATGAAAGATACAGGGTAAGAAGGTTATGGCTCGGGACCCGACGAATTTTGAAGAGCTCTGGCAATGATTGAGAGAAGAGTAGAATAAAATTACGTCCGAACAATACCCGATTGTGAGGTCCTACGGCCGAAGTTCTGTTCAGGTCATTCAGACTGTGTATTTTTTAGATATTTATGTATTTATCTATGAAGATTGGAAGCGCTCGTCGTTTTCTCACAAAACATCATGCATTTACAAGACGAGAAATTGGGTTGTGTAATTTTAATATTTTTTCAATTAAAAATAATGATGTGAAAAGAAAAGAAGTAGTGGAAAAAGTTAGAATGTAATAGCAAAGCTCGTTAACCTTAATTAATGTCCGTACATTAGGGTTCGTATATTCTGAAGAACAACCTCATTGCAGGATAATTATGTACCTCAAAGATTCCACTGTTTAAGTTTGGCTTATTTATTATCATATATTTGAGTCTCAAAATACAAGTCCATTTACAAACAAATGATTTGAATTGTTTTATTATTATTGATAAATAGTGATAAATTTTATAATTAAATCAATCATTACCTGTGGTACCCACGTGGATGCATAGGGCCTCAATGAACTCACGCCACCACGCTCTATCTTGAGCTAATGCGTCAAGATCTTCTCAACAATCATCTCCTGCTTCCCGCCTCACAGTCCTTATTCAAGTCTCCCTAAGCCTACATCTACCTCTTCTACCAGGGAAAACCAACCCTGGTGTATCCCAAACTATACCCTGCTATCTATAAACATGACCTAACCATTTCCAACGGGAAAATCTAACAAACTCAACAACTGGTTGCACCCCCGTTATTTCTCTGATCCTGGTATTTGACACTCTATCCCACCATTTATAATTAAATTATAATTTAATTATAAAATTTGTAATTTTCTTAGGAATAAAAGTAAAACGCAAAATTGTAACAAATTGTCGAAATCTTTTGACATTGTGTCAATTATACTTATTCAAACAGTCTTTAGTTTTTATCTTCAATAAGAAAGAAACATTTCAAAAGAGATAAGTCATTAATATTGAATCAAAAGAACTTGGTTTTAATCTTTGTTAGGAAAATTTCCGTCGAAAGGAATTCTTGATTTTGACTTTTCCTTCCTCTTTTTCCGCACTTGGAGAAAGCGAATTCTCTTCCTGCCTTAAATAAAGACGACGCACCAAAAGTCAAAAGTTTTATATTCCAATTTGCTCATCTCGTGATAGAAGGGTGTTTTGAAATCCTTCTCTTCGCCCATTTACATTACCCTCATAGGAATTTTAATCAATACTGCTTATGCACATTTGAAAGTGTCAGACATTTGTTCACTTGAAACTTTAGCATCATGTAGCTATCCCTAAAGAGAGAAAGAGTATTTAAAACTACCGATTCAAATAAATTTTTGAGAGAAAGATTTATTTAAACGAGTCACACCATCTCGCTTTGTCCATTTGTTAAAAGGAAACATCAGCGATTTGTCTGATTTTAATAAATTGCATATACAGTCATAAAGAAGTAATTGTATTTGACCTGGCATTAGAGTGTGACATACACTTTTGACCAAAGGTCAATCCAATCTAGGTCATAAAATTCTTCAATGCAGCATATTTCTGAGGGTTGTGTGATACAGCATTTGAGATACTCAAACCTGTTAACACATTTCAAGTAAACTTCCAACGAATTCTAACAGGAAGAATTGACTGCACATCATTCTCCTGTTCCTCTTATGTTATAGTTGTTTATAGTCGCGTGCAACTCTATAAGTTATTATGTTGGTTCGTAGGCCTGCCGGTCAGTTGGTAACCCTTTTACTTTTCAATGAAGTTATTTTTTTATAATAACGTAACTATTCAGCCGATTCTAACGAAATTTGAGAGCCTTATGTTGTTTTTCATTCCCTTTTGAATAATATAATTTTCAAGATCCTCCCAAGTTAGTCCGTGAATTATTTGGCAATAAGATCGTAACTATTTGGACGATTCTAACGAAATTTGAGAGCCTTATGCTGTTTTTCATTTTCTTTTGAATGATATAATTTTCCAGATCCTCCTAAGGTTAGTCTCGCAATTATTAAAAGTAAACTAACTATGGGTCGGATTGTCCCACTTGTTGCAAATTTTGAAGGTCCTAAGGTCATAGGTAAGGATAATTGAGAGCACGCGACTTAGGTCTGATGACCTTGTTATCTATATATGAGTTTGTCTATTTGTCACCACCGGGTCTGTCTATTTGATAGTCAGGTTTCCGTTTGCCTATTTGATCATTTTGTCTGTCTGTTATGCGTGCGTCTATCTATTTGGGAGTCTCTCTGCCTTCCATCCTTACCTTTATCTATTTTAGTCTATCTGCCATCCGTGCGTTGTCTATTTTGAGCCTGTCTATCATCCCTGTTTGTCTATTCGAGACTCTGTCTCTCTGCCATCCCTCCGTCTTCAAACTTTCTTCATTTTCTTGATCCAACCAAAATAATCATCTGTAAGTGTCAATGGCAATATTGTCTTCGTCGCTGTTTCTATGTATGTGTACGTATGTACGTCGTATACGGAAGTCTCTTGACCCGCTTCATCTTCCACATCAATATATGTTTATACAGCCTCGGCCAAATGTTTAAAGCACTTTATAGAATCATTCATATACTGTAATTAGACATTTAGGGGAAAATTAATTCAGAAAATCTATTTATTTATTTTTCATTAATTTATTACTGAGTTGGGACCAATTTTGCCTTACTTAAATCTATAATTACTAGGCAATGGCTTCGCCACTGCCCCCCTACAGGGGGATCTTGCGCTTCGCTACTAAGATTAAAATTTTAAATCTAGAAAAAAGCAGCCATGGTTAAATTTTTATAAATTTTCTGAACTTTGCCAATTATAATAATTTTAAAAAGGAACTCTAAACAAAAGTTTCCCCCTTTCAAAATACCACGTTGCTAAAATATAGAATAATAGAAGAAGATATATAAAAATAAATTTTCTGAACTTCACTATTCTGTTTTGGGATATTATAAAAGAATTATTAGAAATAATTTTGATAAAAAACATTAGTCACAACCAAACTAAGATGAAATTATTATTCAAATACTAAAAAAAATCCCCTTCTTGAATTATAGAGTTAGTGATGATGATGATGATAATTAATGGCAATGATTTAGCTAATTTTCACAATATTCGGTCGCTATCTTTCTTCACTCAACTTTTTATACACTTCTATTTTATTTACGCTGGTCTACTTTTTATTGCCCCCACAGGTTTTCTACTCCAAAGCAATTCTTGGTTTGGTTTGGTTGGAAGGAAGCCATGTGACCTTGCCCTGTTGAAATATATCTTCATTTCTTGACGTTACAGGATGCAATATCTGGATAGATATTGCCAGCCTTCTTCGTTTTGAAAGACAAAACGAAGAAGGCGGGCATTATCTATCCATATATATATATATATATATATATATATATATATATATATATATATATATATATATATATTATGTAAAATTTCAAAATTTGCTCAATACACGAAATTAGGTACGAGAGCAAAAGACTTTGAGTAGTCGAGAGGTCGAAAAGATGGCAGATGAAATTCAAGTGATCCACATAGATCATGAGAGTCCCAGATTAGACTACAATACGAGTGGTCAAATTTAAATACAGTCTACATGGAAAAGGATTTAATTGTCCTAATCTGGAGTGACTAAATATTATCAAAACATTAAACATTGAACTGTATGTAGGGGAATCGTCACTCGTTCATTTATTATAATTTTCTTTCGTTTAGGTCTCACTTTCATCTTATTTATTACCATCTCATTATATTTTCTAGTTCGTTCTTGATCTAATCTTCAATGAGGCTTTCCCATATATTCCCATATATTCATTTCTTCTTGATTTCTGTATAGCGACGTGTATTTTTATCTACTTCGCCCAAGACCGCGATCATATCGCATTTGTCACCTAATTTTTCTTCTTCTTCCTCTCTTCATCTGTTCATTTGGGATGGAAGAGTAAGCAATGTCTCGTTCCCTAAACATCTTTAACTATACTCTTGAAGATGTTTCTTTCGAACAGAATTTCAAAGTTTTCTCCAATTCTTTTTCTTCTTCTCCGATATACAGTCGTTCTGCACATGGCAGTCAGGTCTCCCATGAATAATGTAAGAAAGCCTGTGTCGAATATAGCTGTGAAGTTTTGCATTGCAATGCTATTCAGTTTTTTGCGGTTGCTATCCTGACGCTATTATAAATAGCGATATCTCCGTTTCACGTCTTACCGCTAATTGGTCCTCGTCGATGCTGTTGATCTCGTTGAAGACGTCAAAAGGCTGATCTGATGGGTTGATATTTAAGACGGATTAATTGAACAGCTTATTTTTTCTTTCTGTGTTTACTCCGTTAGCTAATATTATAATTATGATGTCTGAGTCGTTTTCTCCAAAGATGTTATCCAGGGTCGATGTTTTGCCGATCCAGTCGTTAGTATTGATTTTCTGAATTCTGACCTTTCTTATCCTTCAGTTTTCCATTGTTTCCTAAGTCGATGTTCACTTTTCCTTTGTTGTTTTTCTCGTGGGCCAGTGGACCACTTGGATGAATCAGTTTCACAACTAAACTTCGCATATCTTAATTCTTTGAATGTAGTTTTATTGATGGTCATACAGTACCCAGGGTAGATCTTTATCTTGTCCCGGAGGAGTAACCTCTCAAACTTATCTACCTTTTCATCTCCTGTTTCTCTTTGTAGGTCCACTTTCACGCTACCCCTCATAACATTTTCATGATGTTTTCGTGTTTTTCCTTGTGAAGGGTAGCCATCAATGATATATACTTTGAGGCTGTTCTCAGAGGTATCACTTATCTTAGGTATACCCTCGTTGGTGAACTTTTATTCTTCTTCACTTCCTTTATCGTCGTTATCCTCCTTGAGTGTTGTTTCTCTTGTTAGGTAGTTTGCAAATAGGTTTTAGCCACGCTTAGGTTTAAGATTTTTGATGAAGGAGAGTTCTTCGGTAACACATTTTTTTTTATTCCATCCTTCATCAAAATATTTTTGAAAGTTTCTACGAATGTGCCTGGTTTGTCAATATTAATAAAGTGTATGTATAATATACACGTCTAGACCTAAATGTATGTTTGGTTTTGTTCAATGAGGTAGGTTTTTGCTTCTCTCATTTCTTGAACTGTGCCTTTGGCCATACCTCCATAAGTCGTATTTCGTTTTCTTTCAGTTTTTTTCTTTTTCTTATTTTCCTCCTTTCGTTGATTTCCTTTGGATGGGGCATGCCATCGCCATTGTTTGTTGGGGCGTCTACACTATAGGCATTTCTTTTTCTCTCGATGCATTTTCCCGAATATTGGCCTTTTTGCCCGCATTCAGAGTAGTTGGGTTTACTTTCGCGCATTGTCTTGTAGTGTGGGTTTCTACCTTGTGATAGTTGAAGCATTTGCTTCTCACTTCCCATATGCTTGAGCAGTATGAGCTCTTACAAGGCCGTTTTGTGCTATCTTATTTATTATTTCTGAGATTGGACAAAAACTATTTTGAAAACGTGCCTGTGATTTCTAAATTAAATAAGGTCAGCTATTTTTATTTCTTGATGATTTATTCCATATTGTGGAGGCCTACCCACATGTTTATATTCCGATAATGAAGGTTCGGTTCACCGTATTTTAATGTAGAGTTCTGGGTTTAAATCTAATTATCTTAAGTATTTTCAATCCCTCGAAGGTTACCAGACTTTCCAATTAGCTTTCGCTGTTGCAGTTAACCAAATATCTATTAGAAATATCTAAAATACGTATTAGCTCCACCTTGAGTGTTCCTAGTGTGCTTCTCATGTTTGTCCTTTATCTGTTTTAGTTCCTGGTTTTATAGTCCTTAGTATTACTCGAGGGCATTCGATTCTAATCCCTTTCACCGTTGTATGAGGCGTCTTTTCCCTCTCTTTCCTTAGCAAGCGCCAAGGACTCACTTCTCGGGAAACAATCTAAAATTTGAAAAAAGACAGACAGATCTCATATTCTGACACGCCGCCTACGGTTCAACGGATACCCTTCTATGGAAGAATCCTTCAACGAACACCTTACCTAACTAGATCTATTTCTAAGTGGCGACTCCACAAAAGTTTAGGCTCGTGGTCCTAACGGCTCCCTTCCCCTCCCCCATTAACGGGTCTTCCTTCTTGTCGTGTTATGTTGCTTAGAGTGGAAAATAAGCAAATGGTATAGGGGGAAAGAGACGCATATATATTTTGTCTTGTTTTTATTACAAACTACTTCATTTTCGTATATTGCGCTCCTTTACCAGCTTGGTAAGATCGTCTTAGCGGAAGCCGCTCTGAAAAAACGGAATGAGTCCGTCAATGGTTAAGACATATAAAGGTGTAAAAATAGTGACTTATTATTATCGTTATTCCTTGGATTAAGTTTTGGTTTCTAAGCCTTTGAAGTTGTGTGTGATTTTGGTTTTCCTTTGTGTTGTTTTGGTAGGAATGTTATCCATCCCTTGCGTTAGCTTTCAAGCCTTTGAAGTCGTACATGTTATTGCCAACTGCATTTTCATCTTTATTACTCTCAACAATTTAAATTATATTTTCCCTCTTTTTTTATTCTTTTTCTTCTCATCTTTCTTTTATCATTATTTCTTCTTGATTTTTCTTTTAATTATTTCCACGAGTAGTTCCTTTAAAGAGATGGAGTTTAGTACCGAAGAGCAGTTCTTCTTCCTGGAAACTTAATTCGGTTTCGGGGTTACTCACTCATCGGACCGAATGAAGTACATTTGCATGTATGTATTCCAGTCTTTTTTTGCGATCCAATCTAGTCCAGATTCCTATACTGTTTGCTCATCTCCGTATTTATAGGAGTTAGTTTGATTCTTTGGTGAAGAGCTTTTTGTCGTCTCATATCCCTCCTCTAAGTGTTTTTTTTATTAATAAGACAACTTTTGTTTTGGAGCTCATAGTAGTTTTATCATTAATGATTTGGAAATAGCAGTCAAAGGTATAACCCATTAAATGAGTTTATAACAGATGGGTTGGGAGTAAATTGCATTTTTATTCTTTTGCTTCAGCGCTTGAAATTGATGTAGCTCTCTCTGTTCGGTTCACTCTTGTATGAGCTACGTTTCTTGGTTTTTTTTGGGGGGGGATATATTGCATCACTGATTCGGAACTCAACTACTCTTTACCCTTTGCTTGTTGAAGTCTTCCATGGTCTTTCAAAATTGTGTAGGTTCTCAATTTCTTTGGCAGTCATCTTAACCAGGAACTTTTAGTTCTTATATGGGGGCACACTGAGAGACACCTTCACTCAGCTCTAACTCTGGTCTCTGATGTCCATTTAACGAAATAAGTGCCCATCGGTCAATTACGTAGTCACGGATTATTTTTTCTAATATACGGTTCAATCTTAATTATATAATTTTATATTGCAGACTTTGCTGTCAAACTTACCCAAAACATTTCTGATGTCTATAAATAAGAGTTCAGCATATTTTTCTTTTACTATTCTTGATTATTTTTCTGTGATAAATGCAAAAGTAGTGTTTGTGCCTCTGTACGTGGTTTGCAATGATCTTCTTGAATACCTGTCTTCCGGATTTTGAACAAGGAGACTGGGCGGAAATCATTTGGTATGACTGATGTTTTACCGGTCTTAGACATAAAAATCATTCGGGAGTGGTGTTGTTGAACAGATGTGTTCTTTCGATTGCATTATTTAGTTTGTCTACAATTTCATTTTCAAATTCTATATTATATCGCTAATTTTCTTCTTTAATGGAGAATATGGCAGACCAATATGCAATAATCTGTTCACTTTGTTAGTAATTGATTTTCAAGTTGTTGGGGAGTGTCTTCCCTATTAATCTTTTGACGTTTGCCAAAATGTTCTAGAGTCCATTTCTTCGTCAATATCCCAATTCTCCTATTCCATGTTTAATTCTGTTGTTGTAAAATGAGGTCATGTTGTTGTTTTCTTCAAGTTATTATTAACCGTTGAGGTCTTTCTCTACTGATGTAACGTAGCTGAATAAAACGCACGATGCTTTTGTACTTCTTTCGAGTACTTCCATTTCAGGAGTCCAGTTGGTAGCTGTATTTAATTCTTAAGATAGCCTTTTTACCCACCTGCAATAGTTTACTTGTAAAAGCGCGTTGCTTCTCGTCATTTTCTATCATTGTGGCTCTTTCTATTTAAGTTGGAATATAGTTCCATAACATCGGTTAAAACCATTCCCAATCAGCGCGAGCATATGATTTTCTTTATCTGATGAAATCTTAAATGGGATTGGCAAAGATATTTAGTACGATGGCCTCACGGTCACTAGGAATAACGGACCTAAGAATAAATATAGTAAAGATAAGGAAGTTTATGCATCGATAGGATAATATCAGGTTTTATGACGCATCATGCAAATAATTAGAGGAAAAAATTGGTCCAAAACGAGTCGCGAAATTCCGCTCTATCAAAATCTCAAGACTTTTCCCTGCTCTGTTTATGGATGTATATTTAAAGGCCTCGCATCTTGCATTTAAATATTCTTTAAATATTACGGTAATATTATGTGAAAAAAATAACGAATTAATTTTGCGTCGGTGGGTGTCCGCTTCTTGATGGCTAGTATTCCGTGGCTATTAGCAGTGGCCTTATAGGAGTCTGAATCTCTGACACCACATAGGATTCATCGAAATGAGAAAGTATTTTGTATACAAGAACTCTACTGACTGCTAATTTTGCTCAATCAAATTGTTCATTGGTGAATTCAATTGAATGAACTTCATAGTGAATGATCTTAATTTCTGTTATTTGCGTTTCGATGCCATGTTATGAGATGAGAACAATGTTAGTGTCTATATTATGGATGATGTTTCCCTAAACTGAACTTTGTTGTTGCCAGCCATTAACGTGAATATAATAATTTTCAATTAGTGAGTCTGATTATCCATGCTGGTTGTTTGGTGTTTGTTTTGTTTTCTTCCACTGAATCATCTTATCGTTAAGAACTCTTTTTATCCTGTTTCTTAGCTGTTAATTGAAGAGAAGAATATGGCATCTGCCGCTTTGGGTTTTCTTTTATTTTGCCTTGCGCTTTTACTTGAAATGCTTTAGGTGTGAGGTTTATTCTACATTGCAGGAACGCCTCTTTGATTTGTTGCTCAAGAGTTTGCTCTTCCAAACCCAATTAAATTTTCCTAATGTTATTATTCCTCGAGTCACAGCTTTGGGGTGTTTTTCTTTTGAAAGTGGTGTTCTTTCTGTTGCGTAATGGTGTAAATTGATTTTAGGGGCAGTGAATAGATGTTGCCTTTCCTTTGAAGATACATAACAGTGACCGTATTCTTTGTTAGTTCTGAGATTTCATTTCCTATTTGAGAACGTGTTATATGTTGCATTGGGATTCTTCCAGTGATGAGACCTTATTTTTCCTGCGTATTTGATTCTAAAATCAATATTTTCCTCTTCCTTAATCTTCTTGCAAGCGTTTTGTGCTTGTAGCCTTGAGTCATGTATGTTAACCGTATTTTGTTGTTTTAGCTATGCACTAGGATAGGTGACTGAAACTACATTCTCTGGATTTCATCCGGTGTTGTTTCAGATCAGTTTTCTTTCTTACTATCTCTTTTTTGCAGGACACGTTAACGCCAATGCACTATGGTTCCTTTTGAAATTTATGCACCATTTTGTGAGAGGTACAATTACGCCAATTATGTCCTTCTGAGCCGCAGTCAGAGCAGAAATTATTTTCCTGTGTTGACACCCTGGTTGAAAGTTCCTTCATCTTATCGCATCAAAAGCAGATCTGTGTTTGCGTGAATTTTTCTAGTTCAATCTGCTTTGAGTAGATTGTTAAGGTGAATATCAAGATTCCATTTCCTTAACCTGGGAAGGTCGGTATAGCTGTGTTTACATATAATTTTAAACATATTCCATTGACTTAAAAAATTGATTACCCCCATAAATGAAGCCAATTCATGATTCCTTTCAATCTCTATCATTAACTCTTTTGCGGAGTGGCAACCTACCCAGAGATCATTGTGCCGACATAGCGCACTTCGGTGTATTATTATTTGAGAAAATACCTTCGGCGATAGTCAATCAGTTTTTAATTGAGTAAATAGCCTTTTCAGATGGTCATATGAGTGTCAATAACACCTTCAGTTTGGCATATTGCCACATGCCCTTACACATTCCATTTAATCTGATAAGTGTCACATTCAGCTGCTCATAAATCTTCGCAAAAGCCTGTCATCTGTCTGTTTTTTTCCGGTCAAACAAAATCCGAATGGGAATTTTTGTTGTCTCCTTCATTTTACTCGTTAATTATTTTGTTTTAAGCATACGATCAGCTGTGTGAAAACGGGCGTGAATCGATGTTATCGTTCCGACCTATAGTTGTTTGGTTAGCTCGCCTTTTTAGCGAATTTTCTTTTTCTGCGCGTTGTTTCCTAGTCCTGTAGTTCAAGGAGTAAAGTAATAGATTAAAAATGTCCAATTTCGACCTACTTTTTTGCAATTTGGCGCGAGCAGTTTTGGATGCTTTGACGAGTCGATGCAGAAAACTTTCACTTATTTTTGTATAATTTGTGTTTACAATTTGAATTTAAATTAATTTCTTAGTATTTAAATCGCTGTTGGTTACACTCATGTCCTCCTTTACTACCCATGATTTATGAGGAGAGTATCGATAATTCACAAGCAGTCAAAGTAAATAAAATGAAACGAAAAGGAAAAGGAAAGCGGTCAGGGCGATGAAAACGGGGCGAAGGCCCGGCATTCCTCTCAAGTCCTCGGAACCCTTACTACTCAAAGCCTCGCCAGACTCACTGTGGAAAGGGTACGAGATGTGGGAATGTCTTCTGTAAGTCTTATATGTGGATAAGATAGGTAGAGTAAAAAATAGTGAAATTTGAAGAAAGATAGAGATTTTACTGTAATATGGATTCGAATCATTGCCGAAGCTCAACTCATTACTGCGGTGACTAAAGAAGCGAGAAGCGTTTGAATGCACAGGTTCGATTCCGCGACACCTCCAGGGGCAAATAGGACGTTTATTCAAATGGTTTCACGATCAGGGTCAAAGGTTTGCATCATATTTAATTGATTCAAATTTCACACTGACTTCAACTGTTTTCCCACATATTGTGCACCAAATGCCATTGAAAAATACTCCCTGCACCTTACCCCACCCCCAGCCTTATCCTACCCACACTCACACACACTCCAAGTCTTTCATAATGTGAATAATTTAGTAAAATATGCCAAATGGAAAAGTGAATCTGTATCTATAAACCGCTCGATCGGTTCCTGAGGTCACAACGTTGTTCGCTCATAAATAACGCTCATTTACGCGTGTGCGCCAACTGCCGGGCGTACGATGTGAAACGTTTACTCATTTTATATTATATGCTATTGTATGATAATATCATATGGTATTATATGATAGGGAGAGTGCGCAACTCTTCTGAATCTGCCTTCACCCCACAAATAATAATAATCAGCAAGTTAAGATATTTATGTGCCACAATATAAGAATTTCCACCAATATGCATCTGTATTTATTTGCGACAGGACTTTAAATCCCGGGCAACGCCGGGTACCGATGCTGGTATCGTATAGAGAAACGAATAACTCTTTGTCATTCTCTCTCTCTCTCTCAAAGGAAGGTAGAGAGAAAAGATGAATAAGAAAAAGAAGGAGAAGAAAAAGAAGAGCAAGAAAAATAAGATGGAGAAGAAAGACGTAACCGAGTGGTCACTTCCGGAAGGAAAGCCTCAAACCTCTGCAGGGAAATCTCCGAGGGTCACCCTTGTAGGTGATTTCCAAGCACGTGGTTTGTAGTACCTGGTAGAGGCCAGCCTTCGCACTAGTGTGAAGGTATACTGCCAGCCAGGACGTAGAAACTACTACATCAGGGTAGAGGCTGAGAAATCTCAGATCTCCGAGAATTCATTCGTTGCCCTGATGGTGAGTGGTAATGACCTCTACCTCCGAGGAGGTAAAGTATGCCCCAGTGAGAAAATTTTCAGCACTGTCATGGGAGCCGTGGACGACTGCGGATTGAAAACTCGCAGACGTGTCGTTGTAGGGATGCTCCCAAGAAGAGGTCCTAGCCGGACAGCTTACTCAAGGAACGTGACCTTGAACCAGCGCCTGGCCGACCTCTGTACGTTTGAAAGGGTCTTCTTTCTGGACCCTCACCTCACCTTTTACGGTAGAAACGACCTCTACCAAAGGAACGGGGTGCACCTTTCATTCAAAGGAAAGGCTGTACTCAGTAACTTAATCCAGGATGTAGTGGAGCGGACGCAGAGTAGTGTCCGACCCAGAGTGAAGGCGGACGTAAGACAGTATGCCCGTGTCACTCCTGGAACGACCTTCTTAAATGTGGCAAAGAGGGGTACTGCCACACAAAAGAAGCCGGGAAACGGAAGAGCGTAGAGAGTCCTACACTAGGGGACTCACTGAAAGTTCTTCTGTTCAATGCGAGGTCAATCAGGAACAAGTTTCTTGAGCTCCGTGGACTCTTAGCAACAGAGGAACCTGAGATGGTGGCCATAACGGAGTCGTGGATAAAAACTTCAAGCCGAGATTTTGAAGGGCAATTCACGATTCCCAGTTACCAGCTCTTCCTGAAAGATAAGCCAGAAATAGAGGGTGGAGGCGTGGTATTGTATGTCAAGGATATTCTCAACTCGATGGATTGCAACATCGTATCCAACCATGAACTACTAGGTGTTGACTTAGAGATAGGTTCTGCCAAATACAGGACCCTGGTACTTTACAGACCCTCTGCTCAACTCATAGAACAGGACAGGAGTCTGTACCAGCTGTTGGGCGAACTTGCAAAATACAGAGAGTGTATCACCATAGGTGACTTCAATACCCATGTTGACTTGGAAACCAGAGAACCCTGTAGCGAGAACGCACTACTCCTGGAGTTCACGAACAACGAGTCTCTGACTCAATGGGTGAAAGATCCAACAAGAGGAGACAATATCCTCGACTTGGTTTTCACCTCTGAGGATGACATCGTTGAGGACCTCCCTGTTGGCTAAGAGCTCGGTGGCAGTGACCACCAATCAATTAGATTTGTAGTCAAAGTCCCGAAGGAAGGGCCTGCAACTAGTAAATCGAAGAAACTTGATTTAAGAAGAACATACTTTGCAGGTCTTCGTGCAGGACTGACTGACACGAGGCTAGAAGTGTGCGAGGCTGTTGAAGATTTGTTGAACAGTTTCAAAAACACATTCATTAGCCTTCAATCGCATTTCATCCCTCTGAAATGTCCCCGTCGATCTTCTGTTCAACCAAAGTGGTTTAATCGAAAAATCGTCTAACTGCTTAGGGAGAAGAGAAATGTGTACCGACAATCGAAGATCTCGGGTGACTTTGACGAATACCGGAGGATAGCCAGGAGAGTCAAGTCCAGAATAAGAGCAGCTAAGTGGTCTGACGAACTCCGAGTCGCGAGACTTTGTAAAGAGAATCCCAAGGAGTTCTTTGGATATGTAAACAGCTGTAAACCAATCCGTCGAACGATTTGCCCTTTGACTTTGAGGAATGAGAAGGAGACATTAAAGCACTCAGATGCAGAAAATGCTAACCTCCTCAACAACTACTTATCTTCAGTGTTTACTGTAGAGTGTGGTCCCATCCCCCAGCTAACGGATTCCTACTCGGGGGAAAAGCTGGAGGATATGGACTTCACCTAAGGAGAAATAGAAAAGAAGATCACTGACCTAATGACGAATAAGTCACCTGGCCCGGATGGGTTTCTACCTAAAGTGTTTAAAGAAGTGCAGGATCAAGTGTCACGACACTTGAACGCAATCTTCTACATGTCAATCCGGACCGAATGCGTTCCTAGAGACTGGCGTGGAGTGGAGGTGACTTCTATCTTCAAGAAAGGAGACCCTAGCTAACCGTTGAACTACCGACCTATCAGTCTAATTTCGATAATCAGTAAACTCATAGAAAGCATCATGGTGGACAAAATGACGCCGCATTTAGAGTCAAACCTGCTACTGAGAAGTTCCCAGAACGGTCATGCCTGATGAACATTGTGGAATTCTTCCGCTTCGTCTTCAGTGAGCACGATCGGGAGAAAGCGGTGGATGTGGTCTACTTAGACTTTCAGAAAGCCTTTGATAAGGTACCATACCGCTGTCTTCTCCGGAAAGTGCGAGCGCTGGGCATAAACGGAAAAGTAGCAGGTTGGATAGAGAACTGGCTAAGTGGCAGACGGCAACGGGTGGTGCTGAATGAACAGGCTTCTGAGTGGGTTCCCGTTACTAGCGGGGTGCCTCAAGGTTCTTTCCTTGGACCACTACTATTTATCATCTACTTCAACGACATGGACGGTGACATGGTTGCGAATATTTCTAAATTTGCTGACGATACCAAGCTTGGTATGGATGTTTCAAAGAATGGAAATACTGCCCGCCTGCAAAGTGATATCGGAAGATTGGGGAGTTGTCGCATACTTGGCAAATGCCTTTCAACGTGAACAAATGCAAAGTAATGTATATCGGCCACCGACATCCCCAACCACCCTATATCTTTAAGGGCACTGCTCTTGAATCCACCGACACTGAGAAGGACTTGAGTGTAACTATCACTAGTGACCTCAAGTTCTCTAAACAGTGTATTGAGGTGGAGAAGAAAGCACAAAGGATGTTGTGGTATATAAAGCGACAGTCTAGATATCGAAACAAGGAGATAGTACTCTGTCTATACAACTCCCTCGTCCGACCGCACCTAGGGTATGCCGTACAATTTTGGAGTCCTTCGTTTCGAAAGGACATCGCGAGATTGGAACACGCCTAAGCCAGAGCAACCAAACTTATTCCCTCTATCAGGCATATGAGTTATAATGATAGACTAAGGGAATTATATCTGTTCTCTCTGGAAACCCGTAGACTGCGTGGTCAGGCTATCAAAGTGTTTAAAATACTTCGAGGGTTCGACAGACTGGACTACGGGGATATTTTCCAGCTCAGCGAGGGTAGAACAAGAAATCACGGCTATAAACTTGAACTGAAGCAATACCACCGTGATCTGTGTAGAAAATTCTTCATATACAGTATATGTGGTAGTTGGAACGCACATCCGACGGAAGTTGTCAACAGTGAATCTGTTGACCAGTTCAAGTCAAGACTAGATAAAGTCTTGCGAAATCACCGTTAAGATCCTCGCGAGTGATCTTCGAGGTTGCCAACGGTCACCTTCGAGGATTGCGCCAAAAGTACCCTCCTTGTATGGACCGTAAGGTCTTCTAGGGCACTCTTCTTCCTTATAGCTCTCTCTCTATCTCTCAAGTAGGAGTTTAGTAAGGGGCGTGCTTCGTTGTTGTTCACCTGGTGACAAATCGATGGCCCCTTCGGGGAACGTCAGTGCTGCTTGGTTGGGAGCCACGGTACGCCGAGGTTTGACGACTCTGTCGGACGAACAGCAGCACATGGAGCGTGCCTTCTGAAAGATCCGAAACCTCTCCGATTGATAGGCGGGAGCGACTCACGTGGGGAGAACTCACCAACCCCCCTTTTTATCATTGATTGGTCACGAGTTTTCAGAGAGAAAGAAAGCGCTTAAAATGACAGGCAAAAAAGGACCCGTTCGTCTAAAACACAACGTGCAACATGCCAGTTAGAAAAGTGGTGCGTTGACTTTCCGGAGGGCTGCTACTCAAAATGCAGCCCTGAAAGTATCTGCACTACTTGCATATTGACGCGAGAGGTGGAGAAATTAAAATACGTCTATATACCCTCAGAGGAGAGAGCTAAGGACCTTGAGGGAAAGTTGGAGAAGCTCGAAGCCCTTAACGCAGCTCAGGTTCGATGCCTAGAAGAGGCGCCGCCCACTGACGTGTCAAAATCCCCTGGTACCCAAGCGAAGATTCCGGCATCATCTGAGGCTCAGCTAGCTAAGACGAGAGAAAAAGAGAAAAAGAAGAAAGGAAAAACGAAGAAACAAAAGAAAAAGAATAAAGTTAAAACAAAAGTAGAACCAAAAATAGAAGAAAAACAGATAAACAAGAAGAAAAAGAAAGATAAGAATGTGGAGAGTAAAGAGGAAAAGGGAAGGCCTCTTCCACAAGGAAAGACGCCGTCTTCAGAGACCAAGTGTCCGAAGGTCACCCTCATTGGTGACTCGCAAACACGGGATCTGCAGCCGCTGCTAGCGGCCCGCCTTCGCACTAGCGTGAAGGTAAGCTGCCTGTCAGGACGGGGTAACCACAACATCAGAGTAGTGGCAGAGAAAGCTCAGATTTCTGAGAATTCAGTTGTTGCTCTGATGGTGAGCGGCAACGACCTCTACCTCAGAGAGGGTAAGGTTAGCCTCAGTGGTAAGACCATCCAAACGGTGATGGGAGCCGTAGATGACATAGGGCTTAAAACCCGCAAACGTGTGGTGGTTGGGATGCTTCCGAGAAGAGGTCCATCCTGAACCGCTCACGAAAGAAACGTCGCAGTGAACAGAAGGTTGGCGGATCTCTGCACGGCAGAAGGAGTCTTCTTCGTGGACCCCTATCGTACCTTTATCGGTAGAGACGACCTTTACCAAAGAGACGGGGTACATCTCTCATTTAAAGGGAAGGCCTTTCTCGCCAATCCAATTTGAGATGTCGTGGAACGCACCCAAAGGAGCGTTCGAAACAGAGCGAAAGCGGACGTGCGCCAGTATGCCCGTGTCACTCCTCGAACGACCTTCTCGGAGGTCGTCAAAAAGGGTGTGACCACGAAAACATAGAAGCCGGGAAACGGAAGAGCATATGGAGTCCTACACTAGGCGACTCCCTCAAAGTTCTTCTGTTCAATGCGAGGTCAATCAGAAATAAGTTTCTTGAGCTCCGTGGCCTCGTAGTAACAGAGGAACCTGAGATGGTGGCCATAACGGAGTCGTGGATAAAAACTTCAAGCCGAGATTTTGAAGGGCAATTCACGATTACCGGTTACCAGCTCTTCCTGAAAGATAGGCCAGACAGAGAAAGTGGCGGTGTGATGTTGTATGTCAAGGATACTCTCAACTCGATGGATTCCAACATCGTATCCGACCATGAACTACTAAGTGTTGACCTAGAGATAGCTCCTGCCAAATACAGGACCCTGGTGCTTTATAGACCTCCTGCCCAACTCGTTGAAAAGGACAGAGATCTGTACCAGCTACTAGGAGAACTTGTCGAAGACAGAGTGTGTATCGTCATGGGTGATTTCAACATACAAGTTGACTGGGAAACCAGAAAACCCTGTGGCGAGAACGCACTACTCCTGGAGTTCGCGAACAACAACGAGTTCCTGACTCAATGGGTGAGACAACCAACGAGAGAAAACAATATCCTCGACTTGGTTTTCACCTCTGATGATGACATCGTTGAGGACCTCTCTGTTGGCGAAGAGCCTGGTGGCAGTGACCACCGACTAATTAGATTTGTAGTCAAAGTCCCGAAGGCAGGGCCTGCAACTAGTAAATCGAGGAAACTCGATTTGAAAGGAGCAGACTTTGCACGTCTTCGTGCTGGACTGACTGACGCGAGGCTAGAAGTGTGCGATGCTGTTGAAGACTCGTGGAACAGTTTCAAAACCACATTCATGAGTCTTCAATCGCGTTTCATCCCTCTGAAATGTCCCCGTCGGTCTTCTGTTCAACCAAAGTGGTTTAATCGAGAAATCGGCCAACTGATTAGGAAGAAGAGAACTGTGTACCGGCAATCAAAGATCTCGGTTGACTTTGACGAATACCGCAGGCTAGCCAGGAGAGTGAAGTCCAGCATAAGGGCGGCTAAGCGGTCTGAGGAACTCCGAGTGTAAAGAGAATCCCAAGGAGTTCTTTGGATATGTAAACAGCCGTAAACCAATCCGTCAAACGATTGGCCCTTTGAGAAATGAAGAGGGGGCATTAAAGCACCTAAGATGCAGAAAATGCTAACCTCTTCAACGACTACCTATCTTCAGTGTTTACTGAAGAGTGTGGTCCCATCACTCAGCCAATGGATTCCTAATCGGGGGAAAAGCTGGAGGATATGGACTTCACCGAAGGGAAAATAAAAAAGAAGATCAGTGACCTAATGACGAATAAGTCACCTGGCCCGGATGTGTTTCTATCTAAAGTGTTAAAAGAAGTGCGCGATCAAGTGTCACCTGAGTGCAATCTTCAACATGTCAATCCGGACCAAATGCGTTCCTAGAGACTGGCGTGAGGCGGAGGTGACTCCTATCTTCAAGAAAGGAGACCGTAACCAACCGTCAAACTACCGACCTATCAGTCTGACTTCGATAGTCGGTAAACTCATGGAAAGCATGATGGTGGACAAAGTGACGTCGTATTTAGAGTCAAACCTGCTACTGAAGAGTTCCCAGCACGGCTTCCGAAGGCAACGGTCATGCCTGACGAACCTTGTGGAATTCTTCCACTTCGTTTTCAGGGAGCACGATCGGGATAAGGCGGTAGATGTGTTCTACCTAGACTTTAAAAAAGCCTTTGATAAGGTACCATACTTCCGCCTTCTCCGGAAAGTGCGAGCGCTGGGCATAGAAGGAAAGGTAGCCGGCTAGATCGAGAACTGGCTAAGTGGCAGACGGCAACGGGTGGTGGTAAATGGACAGTCTTCTGAGTGGGTGCCCGTTACTAGCGGGGTGCCTCAAGGTTCTGTTCTGGGACGACTACTATTTATCATCTACGTCAACAACATGCACGGTGACATGGTTGCCAAAATCTCCAAATTTGCCGACGACAGCAAACTTGGTATCAATGTGGCAAAGGTGGCGAACACTGCCCGCCTCCAAGAGGACCTTCAAAGGATTGGGGAGTGGTCGGACACGTGGCAAATGCCTCTCAACGTGGGGAAATGCAAAGTAATGCATATCGGCCACAGAAACCCCCAATCTCAGTATATCCTTAAGGGCACTGCTCTTGAATCCACCGACACTGAGAAGGAGTTGGGTGTAACAATCACTAGTGACCTCAAGTTCTCGAAACAGTGCATTGAGGCGGAGAAAAAGGCCCAAAGGATGCTAGGTTATATAAAGCGCCAGTTTGGATATCGGAACAAGGTGATTGTACTGTGTTTGTACAACTTACTTGCCTGACCGCACCTGGAGTATGCCATACAATTTTGGATTCCTTCATTTCGAAAAGACATCGCGAGATTGGAACGCGTACAAGCCAGGGCAACCAAGCTGATTCCTTCTATCCGACATAAAAGTTATGAGGAGAGACTAAGGGAATTAGATCTGTTCTCGCTGGAAAACCCGTAGACTGCGTGGTCAGCTCATCGAAGTTTTCAAAATACTTCGAGGGTTCGACAATGTTGACTACCGGGATATTTTCACACTGAGTGAGAACAGAACGCGCAATCACGGCTTCAAACTTGAACTGAAGCGTTACAACCGCAATCTGTGTGGAAATTTTTTCACTTATAATATCTTCAGTAAGTGGAACGCACTTCCAGTGAAAGTTGTCAACAGTGAATCTGTTCACCAGTTCAAGTCAAGACTAGATAAAGTCTTGAAAAGTGGCCGTTTGGGGACGCAAAACAATTGAGCAGCCATGTGCCCGCTTGATTACTAGTCCAAAGGTACCCTCCTTGAATGGACCGTAAGGTCTCCTAGGGTACCTTCTTTCCTTGTTGTTACTCTCTCTCTCTCTCTCTCTCTCTCTCTCTCTCTCTCTCTCTCTCTCTCTCTCTCTCTCTCTCTCTCTCTCTTTCTCTCTCTCTCTCTCCCCTTATCCAATTCTCCTGAGTTTTTGTCTCCGCCTTTATTTACCCCTTCCCCACCCGTCTCTTGTGCCTTTCAATTTCTCAACTTTTTCCTGCATGAATTCTAAGAAGAATGTGATAAACCAGTTCAAACGTTTTCCACTGCAAGAGTTTTTTGTCAGCCGGTTCAATCCCCATCCAATCTTGCACCACCTCCTCCACGATTCCTTTCTCATAACAACATTTTGTTACATCCTCCTTTCACCTTAATCTTGGCTTTCTTTTCCTTCTTCTCCCATCCACCTCATTTATTTTTCTTCCAACGTTGTCCTCATCTTTTCGCATTAGTTTATACCAGGCAACCCATCCGCCATTTCTTCTATACAGCTACTACTTTGACTCTCACATTCTCTGATTTCGAATTACATTCATCCTCGTCACTCTGCATATCCATTGTAACAATATTCTTCTAGACCTCTCCATTTTCCTTCCAGTGCCCTTTTCATAGGTCAAGCCTCTGCTCCATAGGTCATCACTAGCTTAGCAACAGTTTTATATACTCCTTTACTTTCGTTTTCTTGCTATAGCAAAAACCTCCTCACCTTTTCTACCACTTGCTCAATGCTGATGGAATCCTATTTTGTTAATGTATTCAGTGTTTTTATCTCCTTCACACGCGATCCGGAGTATTTAAATGTTTCCACCCTCTTCAACTTATCTTGCCTTAGTCTTAATTTCTCCACTATTCTTCTCCATTCAACCACATATAATCAGTTTTTTCTACTAATTTTTATCCCATCCCGTTCCACTCCTAACCGCTATAGGCAGTCACCGAAGAGTACCCTAAATGTCCACCAATACATGAATCAAAGTATTAAAAAAAATTAGGCTCAAAGCAGACCCCTGATACAATCCGTCTTAAATTCCATACTTCTGTGCAATACCCACACTCCTCCTCACCTGGTCTACTTGTTCTTTATCAATTTCACATACTTTTCAGAAACCAATTTCTCTCTCATACACCTGAAAACTTTCTGTCTGTGTACTCTAAATTAAGCTTTTTCTAGATCAAACAACACTATATCCAACTCTAATTTACGTTCATTATTTTCTATGATGTGCGGCAAAGCAAAATTCCATCTGTTCTTCCCAGTATAAATCTAAACTTCTTCTCACTCACCCTCATCTCTTTTTTATTGTTTCCCCTTTTATTCTCTCATAAATCTTTACAGTCGGGCCGATCAGATTTATTTCTCAGATAATTCCCGCAGTCTTGGACGCCTCCATTTTCCCTATATGTAAAATGGAACCAAGAGGCTATTTCTCTAGCATTCAGTATCATCCCTTAATGGTGTAATATTTTACTTATTAAATCCCATAGGATATCTACATCTTCGCCAAAGCTTTTCCACACTTCGACTCTCAATGGCCTTCTTTCTTTCCAAGCGTTTCCCCTACATTTATCAATTTTTTTCTCTTACTGTACTTCGATTATCTTCATTTCTTATGATCTATTATTTTTTTTATAGCCATGCATTCTTTATCCTTTATTATGTAGGTTTCGCCAGTCTTCCGTTAGTTTATTTCTAATATTAATTAATTATTCTCTAGATGCTTTTATGGCCCTTAAGTGTTTCTATTTTCTCATATATTTTCTTAACAACCTCAATCTTTTCCCTCGCTACTGATCTTTTCGAAAGATTATTTCCCTCTTTCATTGTTGTTTCTGTACTGCCCTGATCCTACGCACTTCTGGCTTCTTTTTTCTTCTTCACGTTCTCTTGGTTAGCTGCATTCCAGCACCACGTCTATTTTTCTATTTAGCAAACTCTTTCCCCAGGTTGTACATAGCACTGGAACGCTTGATTAGATAAACACTCTTACAGTTTAATATATTTATTGACAAGGTTAGGTTAAAATTCCTTAAGGTTGCCTCGAATCAGGTTGAAATTCCTTTGGGTTGCCTCGAGTAAGGTGGAAATTCCTCTTGGTTGCCTCGAGTCAGGTTGGAATTCCTCTTGCTTCCCTCAAGTAAGGTTAGAAAACGTCTTGGTTGCCTCGAGCCAGGATGGAATGACTCTTGGTTACCTAGGGTCAGGTTGGGCAGACTTTTAGTAGCCTCGATTCAGGTTGGAATTCCTCTTGGTTGCCTCAAGTCAGGTTGGAATTCCTCCTTTTGGTTACATAGTCAGGTTGGAATTCCTGCTCTTGGTTGCATCGAGTCAGGTTGGAATACCTCTCGGTTGCGTTGAGTCAGGTTGGAATTTCTCTTGCTTACCTCGAGGCAGGTTAGAATTCCTCTCCGTTGCCTTGAGTTAGTTTGGAATTCCTTTTGGTTTTATCGAGTCAGGTTGGAATTCCTCTTTTTTGGGTCGAGGCAGGTTAAAATTCCTCTTAGTTACCTCGAGACAGGTTGGAATACTTCTTGGTTGCCTCTAGTCAGGTTGGAATTCATCCTGGTTGCCTCAAGTCAGGTTAGAATTCCTATTGGTTTCCTAAACTCAGGTTGAAATTCCTCCTGGTTGCTACGAGTCAGGTTGAAACTCATCTTGGTTGCATCAAGTCAAGATGAAATTCCTCCTCTTGGTTATATAGAGTCAGGTTGGAATTCCCCCACTTGGTTGCTTCTAGTCAGGTTGGAATTCCTCTCGGTTGCCTTGTTTCAGATTGGAATTCCTCTTGGTTTCCTCGAGTCAGCTTGGAATTCCTTTTGTTTGCCTTAGGTCAGGTTGGAGTTCTTCTTAGTTGCCTAGAGTCAGGATTGAATTCTTCTTACTTGTCTCGAGTAAGGTGGAAATTATTCTTGGTTGCATCGAGTCAAGTTAAAATTCATCCTGGTTGCTTCGATCAGGTTCGATTTTTTCTTGGTTGCCGCGAATGAGTTAGAATACCTCTTGGTTGTTTCGAATTAGGGAGGAATTCTTTTTGATTGCCGCGAATCAGGTGGAATTTCCTCTTGGTTGCTTCGAGTCAGGTTGGAATTCCCCTTCCTTGCCTGGAGTCAGGTTTGAAATCTTCTTAGTTACTTCGAGAAAGGTTGGAATTCCTTTTTGTTGGCCAGAGTAAGGTTGTATTTCTCTTAGTTGCCCAGTCAAGTTCGAATTCCTCGTGGTTTCCTTGAGTCAGGTTGGAATTGCTCCTGGTTGATCATGTCACGTTGAACTTCCTCTTGGTTGCCTTGAATCAGGATGAAATTCCTCTTGGGTGCCTAAAGTCAGGTTTTAATGCCAGTAACTTGCCTCGAGCCAGGTTGGAATTATTCTTGGCTGCCTCGAGTCAGGTTGGAATTCATCCTGGTTGCCTCGATCAGGTTGGAATTTCTCTTGGTTGCCTTGAATGAGGTTGGGATTCCTCTTGGTTATTTTAAGTCAGGGAGGAATTCAACTTGCTTTCCTCTAGTCAGGTTGGAATTCCTCTTCGTTGCCTCGAGTCAGGTTGGAATTCATCCTGCCTCGATCAAGATGTAATTCCTCTTAGTTGCCTTAAATCAGGTTGGTCGCTTCGAGTCAGGGAAGAATTCATATTTGGTGCCTTAAATCAGCATGGTATATCCCCTTAAGTCCTCGAATCTGGTTGTAATTCTTCTTAGTTGCTTCGAATCAGGGAGGAATTCATCTTGGTTGCCTCCCGTCAGGATGGATTTCCCAATGGTTTCCTCGTGTCTGTTTTGAATTCCTCTCGTTTGCCTAGAGTCAATTTGGAATTCTTCTTGTTTGCATTAAGTCAGGTTGGAACTCCTCTTGGTTGCCTCTAGGCAGTGTGGATTTTCTCTTGCTTGCCTAGAGTCAGACTAGAATTCCTCTTGGTTGCATAGAGTCTCGTTGGAATTCATCTTGTTTTCCTCAAGTCTGAAAGGAATTCCTCTTGGTTGCACAGAGTTAGAATGGAGTTACTCCTGGTTGTTAGCGTCAGTTTCACAATGCCTCGTGGTACCCTAGAGTCAGGTTAGAATCCCTCTTGATTGCCTAGAGTCAATTGGGAATTCCTCTTGGTTACCTCGAGGCAGCTTGGAATTCCTCTTAGTTTACTTGAGTCAGATTGTAATTCCTCTTTATTACGTTGATTCAGGTTAGAATTCCTCTTGGTTGCCTCGATTCTGGTTGGAAGTCCTCTTAGTTGCCTGGAGACAGGTTGTAATTCTTCTTGTCTTCCTCGAGTCAGATTAGAATTCATCCAAGTTGCCTCAAGTCACGTTGGAATTCCTTTTGGTTGCCTTGAGTCAGGATGAAATTCCTCTTAGGGGCCTAGAGTCAGGTTGAATTCCAATCGGTTTACTAGAGTCGGATAGGAATACCTCCTGGTTGCTTCAAATCAGGTTGGAATCACTTTGGGGTCCTTGAGTCAGGATGAAGTTCCTCTTGGTAGCCTAAGGTTAGTTGGAATTCCAATTGTATGCCTAGCATCATGTTGGAATTCCTCTTGGTTGCCTCGGGTCAGGATGGAACTCCTCTTGGTTGCCTTAAATCATGTTGGAATTCCTCCTCTTGGTTACATATAAGCAGGTTTAAATTCCTCATCTTGGTTACATCGAGTGGGTTGGAATTCCTTTCGATTGCCTTGTTTCAGGGTGGAATTCCTCTTGTGCCCTTCTGTCAGGATTAAATTCCTCTTGGTTGCCTCGAGTCAGGTTGGAATCCCTCTTGGTTGCCTCAGGTCAGGTTAAAATTCCTCTTGGTTGCCTCGAGTCAGGTTTGAATTCCTCTTAATTGCCTAGCGTCAGGTTAGAATTCTAATTGATTTCATAGAGTAAGATTGGAATTCCTCTTGGTTGCCTCGAGTGTGGTTGAAAGTCTTCTTGTTTGTCTAGAGTGAGGGTGGAATTTTTCTTGGTTAAATTAAATCAGGTTGGAATTCCTCTTTGTTGCCTCGATTCAGGTTGGACTTCCTCTTGAATGCCTCGACTCACAGTGGAATTCTTCTTGGTTGCCTAGAGTCACGTTGGAATTTCACCTGGTAGCCTGGAATCAGGTTGAATTCCTCCCGGTTGCCTAGGATCAGGTTGGAATTCCTCTTTCTTGGCTCGAGTCAAGTTGGAATTATTCTTGGTTGCCTCGAGTCAGGTTGGAGGATCTTATCCACCGACAATCTTTCACTTCTTTTAGATCTTTCCTTCTAAGCAGCATCGAGAATATTGTATTATTCTCTCCTGTGATTTGTTCGACGAATTAAATCAAATAGTTATTAAAAATTTCGGATTTCTACTCATCGGCGCCAATCAATTGCGGGAAGATTATAATAACTTATATCCATTAATTATGTAACATTCAGTTAAAAACCACCGTTAATTAATAATAAGTCTTCTTCTAATGAACTATCAGTCGCACTGTATACAAGACTCAGAGCTACTGTAAAGATATATGTATATTTTTAGTCACCTGCTCGCGACTCTGTCGGTCAGTAGGTGAGGCGGTGGGGTGGTAACCGTTTTACGTTCAATGACTTTTTGGCAATAACATCGTAACTTTTCAGCCGATTCTCACGAAATATGAGACTCTTATGTTGTTTTACATTCCCCTTCGAATGATATAATTGCCAAGGTTTTTCCAAGATTAGACCTGCAATTATTAAAACTTTTGTAGCTCTTAAGGTCATATGATCATAAGGTCATAAATTAGAATAATTGAGAGCACGCGACTTAGGTCTGTCCACCTTGATTATTTCGAATGAGTGGCGATGTTCTCGATTTAGCCCATCGAAATTTAACTCACCCTCTTTGCGTAGCACAACCCTTCCCCCTTGTTGGCAGTGTATCTTTGTTAAATAACGTATAGCCTTGAATTTAAAAGGATGACAGAGTTTTGTGTATGCAATTACTGTTCCGTAATAGCTATGACGTCATAGAGATATTGATTAATAATTACGTTTAGCTCATTAAACTTATTCCTAATGCTCCCAGTATTGTAATAAGGCAAGTTAAGATACTTTTTTTTTAATTATTATTTTAAATATTATTAATCATGTTTTTACTGTCCTTCCTATCGTTTGAGCATCATTACTATAATCGTTATTATTATCATTAGTATTTTTCGACATCTTGTTTATGGCACAGAGTATCTCTTTTCTTAGATACTATCGCTTTAGTTAGTTTTCTACCCTTTTTTTCATCATGCTGCCCACGCCAAGGTTCCAATCTTTACAATTTTAGTGAAGTGGATTAGGTCACGTAGCAACGAATTTCAGCTGGACACGTCTTTGTTTAGGAAAGAGATTCGTTGAAATTGGTTTGCAAATCGAGTGGTTGATGAATGAAATAGGCTCACTAGTCATGTGGTAGAAGCGTCCTCCTTAGGCAATTTTAAGGAATAGCGTGGATAAAGTTATGGATGAAGCTGTTAGGTGGATAGGTGGAGTTTTTCGAGAGGTGTAATTAGGTACCGAACCACTTTATATTGTGCACCATACCTACATAGATAGTGAGACTGAACTTGGAGATGGGAACCGGAACTGCCTCGTGTCGGTTATCGATTAGCCTTTTGCAGACTCCTTCTCTTATGTTCCTCTGTTAACCGGCTCGGTCGTCCTTGATGCGGTAGCCCACTCATATGTAATTCCGTCAGGGGTCTGGCTCTCCTGGAGATGAACTAAACAGGGTCTTCATTTTCTTCTCTTCGGTTGCTGTTTCATGTTTACGGCCAAGTAGCTTTCCTGCTGCTACCCTTCCCCTTCCTTCTGCCTCTGGAGAAGCATCGAGTTTGGCTAGATTGTACCCCTATCCCTGCAGTCGGGTACCATGTGTAGACTGTTAGTCTTGTATATGGAGGTGGTATCACTTTCTCCAGACCACAGTGCCCATAGATATGCCCCCACTGGCATGCCTTCCCTGCCCTACTGTTTGAAAGACCTTGCGCCTCTATTACTTCTATCAATTTCACTCTTTCTTCATTTATCACTTTCCTTTCAGATCTCACTTTACTGATTCTAACCCGCAAGGAGGGTCGTAAAGCGGAGGGGTTACGCCTCTGTTGAAACTGAAACCTGGAAGAGGCACATTTTCCCGGTCCAGTGCCGGGATAGGATAATTTAAG